>CM062809.1:52172989-52772989 GCA_031772625.1 Pinus tabuliformis
GTCACCAAGTCTCCATCTTTCATCCTCAGGTTATATAGCTTTCTCTATAGGAACTGTTTATTCACTAGAGACTTAGATTGGTACAAAGTTCCTAACTTGTCCCCCAAAGCCTTCGTCGTAGCTTCCCCTGATATATTCAGCAATACTGAATCTTGAGACACACAATTGTATTGTGCTCTTTGCCTTCCGATATAACTTCTCTATTCTTCATCAGAGAAACTCTTGTTGGTTTAGTACCCAGATCTACCGCAATCCATTGATCTTTCTCCACCAACAGATCCTCCATCTTGAGTTTCCAAAACTCAAAACTCTAACCATTAAATTTCTCGATCTCTATCTTTCCACTACTCGCTATCTTCTTTCACCACCAGAATCGATCCCGCAGATCTCCCATTGAATAGGGTCTACCACAGGCCCGAGTGAAACCCCTTAGCAACAAAGACGTCCCCTTGAAACCAAAATAACTCGGATACCAAATGTAGGTTTTAACCCTATACAGAAATTACTTGCATATGAATTCTAAAACATAGAAAATAAACAATGTGAGAGCATAACACATAAAAACACATATACACAGAGATTTTTCCCTGGATCCCAAAACCAAGACTATCAGCTTGATTTTTCATTATGTTCCTTTCAATGTTACAATAAATATTTATACATGTCGAAGCATCCAAAACATGGGACCGAAAACCATCGCGTCCAAAACCATGTGCGAAAATCATGCACAAAACCATAGGTAGGTCCGCCCAACCTAATATAGGGTCCAAAAATTTTCCGGGGTGCTGCCCCGGACCTCGTAGAGGGGGGTACCGCCCCCCTCAAACCCGCTGCACAATCGGCACAAAGAAGGGGGGCTTCGCCCCCCCTTTGACCCCCCAGTTCACTACGTGGGCTAGTCGTGGAAAGAATAACACAACCAACACTCTTCACAATCTAGTAAAATAATTTCTTCTCAGCACACTTATGACCTTTAGTGTTTTTGCTATCACAACTGTAACAAAGCCCTTTTTCTCTTTTTTCTTCCAATTGTTATGGTGTCAACTTTGTAGGTTGTTGAAGCTAGCTAGGGAAAAAAACACTTCCATCTTTATAGTTGTGAGTGCTAGGCTTCCTAGTTGCCAAAATTTTGCTTTCATTTTTCTTGCCAACCTGAATGCCTTCTCCAATGAATCAGGTTCCTAAAGGTGAACCTCATGTTGGATGTTATCGTTTAAAGTCCCTATGAATACATCAATCCTATGCTCCTATGGAATATCTTTTACCCTTATATTCAATTTTTGGAAGTTCTCAATGTGCTCCATCATTGAACCCTTTTGTTTGAGATTTATCAATTGGCTAAAAAAGGTGTTTCTTTTTGTATCCTCATAATGTACTGTCATTTCTTCCTTAAAAATTGCCCAAGTGACAATCTGTTTACGAGATCAAAGCCATCGATACCATACAAACTGATTTGGTTCCAAATATAAAGTTTCAATGTGTACCTTTTGTGTGTTTTTCACATTATGGAGATCGAAATATTACTCCATCTGTCGTATCCATGTTACATGATCCTTGCCATCAAACTTCCTCATATGGATCTTGGAACATGGTGGGTTTTCAATCCAATGTTAGAGTCTATGAAATCACGATTAACATTTCTTTTGTTCTCATCATGAGTTTCCTTACTACCCTTTTTCCATTAGTAAACATTTCTTGTAGCAACTTTGTTAGATCTGTCTCAAAATCTTCCATGTTTCCTTTAAGTTTTTCTTCTATACCATCCATATTAGCTTCCACATCATTCATCTTAGCTTCCACCTCTTTCTTTAAACCATCCATCTCAACTTCATGCCTTTCTTTAAACCATCCATCTTAGCTTCCATGTCTTTCTTTTAAACCATCCATCTTAGCTTTTGTTACTTTTTGTGAGAGTGAATTTTGTTGCACTTGGTCTCGTATTTTTGATATATCATGTTGCATTTCTTCCTATTCTTCATGAGACATGCTAGATCTTTCAAGTTGCTTACTATGTGTTTCCATTTTCTTTCTCTGGGTTATCAACTAATGATAATAATTCTTCACTATGCCCTTTGAATTCCTTCAAACTAATTTTTCAAACCCAAACTTATGCACAACTTTAAAAAACTACACACTTTTTTCACTTTGTAGATGATCAATATGAATATGTTGTATCTCTATAATTTTTGATCTCCAACGTTTGAAATTGCGTCATGACGTGGCCCTATGAGTCCTCTTTCCAACCCCTCAAGTCTGATCAAGATTGGATTCTCCAAGGAAGAGTTATGCCAAATCTCCCACAATGACCTGATTATACACTGGATCAGTAGAGCAAACTTGTACGAAGTTCCACATGTCACTATTTCAACTTAGGACATAAAACCGATACATATGAAACTACAAGCCATACTCTTTCTGTAACGCTTTATGAAAGTTTAATCTTGTGCTCAGAGAGAAAGTTATGACGATTTTCCCCAAGTCACCTGTTTGAGATATATAATTCGGGAGCCTGCAAAAACCCTAACTTCCTTGGATCCTATCTCCAAAAATGTATTGAGAAAATATCTGAAATTTGGACTGAGGTTCATTGAGATTTCGGCTCAAATGGGTTTTAATTTTAGCTTCTGAAACGTCGTAGAAAATAATTTCTAGCGAACATTCCACGATGACCTGTTTGGAGTAGAGAACCCTAGAATCCAATGCTCTGATACAAATGTTATGTAACCAACTCATAAAATAGAAGAAAATATAGATCAACGACTTCAAAATTAGCCTCTTTAAGGGGGAAACCTCCTTTACATTATACAAATGAAAAATTCTTGGATGATACAAATGACAAAACCTCCTTTCTATATATAGGAGTCTAAGGGGTCACAATATAATCAAAGTCAACATAATAATAATAATATAAGGGCGCAACAATAACAATAGTGGGCTTCTATGGGGCACAATAATAAAAATTTGGGGACAATAGGGCACAAAAATAACAATAAGGGCTACAATGACAATATTAATGGGGGAATCACTAGTATTATAGGTACCTAACAGTTTCATTCTTGCATCGTGTCCAGTGATTTGTAGACTCGATAAAGAGTAGGGAACGATGTCCTTACTTGGCATATTGCTCTTATGAGACCATTTCCTGTTCTACCCCCTCAGCCCGAGCAATATGTTGGTTTACAGGAGTTTCAAATCTCTTAGAGTTAGTGAGAATTCAGTTGGATCATCTCCCTCCTTTCTAATATTCCTTAAATGCTCTTGGTCAACTTTTACCTACTAGACGGGAGATAAACAAGATCATCAGGGAGGACATCTACAGGAATTTTATCCACGTCACCTGGGTCAATCCTCCTAGAGGGTTGCGCCCAAAGATGGCCTTTTATGATGAATGCTTCTTGGAGTTGAGAGAAGAGCTCATTGTTGACCCTAGTATACGTTTCACCACTGGATGCATTCTCTTCACATTCCTCTAGGCCAATTCAGAGTAGGTTCTCATAGACTTCGAGTGGAGACAGACCACCAGGTGGATAGACCAGACAAACTCTTCCAGGTATGTCATTTACAGGAAGTGGAGACCGAGCTACACTTCATTCTTGGATGCCTTGTCTACTACGAGATCAGAGGAATATTTCATTGCTTGTTCAGAGATTCTCAGACCCTCGCTGACTTTTTCAGGTATCCTGATCATAGATGTTTGGCCCTATATATTCAGGAGGCTCTCAAGTTCCAAGCGCATATACTTCAGCCTCCCATTAGACAAGACCCCACACATAGGATCATGACATTTTTCAGGGTACCACCTTCAAACAGGGGCACCAAGAGATCAATTGATACCAATACATATCCAGACTCCAAATCAGTGAGGATTCATGGGAACTCACCCTACCACACAAGATCTCAGTAACAGAACCATTCTTGGGAGACAGACTAGGTGCTTCAACATTAGCAGCGCATGAAACCCTAGGGAAATGATTTAGTGGAGAGTCTGCACCTGCCACCAGCTCTTCATCGGGCCAATAGACTTTGTTGAGTTTCTTTAGTGTTATTCATTTAGCCTCGGATGCTAGGAGAGATGGGTCTGATCCTCATACCTATTAGCTCTTGGACCTTCTCTGCTAGGGCCAAATGTTGAATTTACTTCATGCATTGTATCTTTTATAGGAGACTATTTGGTTCTCCCACTTTGTATAAACATCATTGTACTCAACAGAGATTTTGCCTACTTTGTGGTCATTAATGAACATAAATATAATTATCTTTATCTTATCTTTATTTGTCAGAAAAAATGATGTGTAAAATGTTTATGCAATTGAGTCCCTAATGGACAACAATTAGTGCTGATAGAAATGAATGTGACATTGAAAAAATAACTAGTTGAAGGCACAACGTGCGCCATGGACACTCTACCACAAAAACTGATGTGTAAAATGTTTCTGCAATTGAGACCCTAATGGAGAACAATTAGTCTTGATAGCAATGAAGGTGACATTGAAAAAATAACAATGCAAGAGTTTTCATGGTGAAGGGTTTGAAGGATTGATAGACACATGGTTGATTCTGAGAGGGACTTTGATGGCCATGGTGGATCTTGTGCCAATAAATATTTAGGTTAAGGACTAGGTAATCCACCAACACTATGTAACATAATAGATATAAATTAGAATATAAATGTATCTTGAAATATGTAAACTTACTAACTGACATAACAATTTAGAAATGGATGCAGGCATCCCTACATCAATTATTTTTCTCATTGGATGGGGGACATACCAATCTTCCCTAGGGCTCGTCTGCTTTCTTGATGTTTGAAAGCCTCTATAATGTATGAGAATGAGTACGATCTCTTCGAATCAATCATTGGTTTCAGCTTCTTAATCTCTATATAGGATTGCAACTTCTCCAGGTTATGTGCGCTGGATGACACTATGCAAAACTGAGCTCTGGGATGAGGCTGGAGCAACGCTATGTCACAACTTTACCTTCCTCTTTGGCCAACACATGAGATTTCAAGGAATCCCCTGCAATTCCATCAAATGAAATGAAAATTAACATTGAATTTAAATAATAGATCGTAGATGCCCCCTATCAGGCCCATGATTAGTTCCAGGACTCACCAAGCCAAACCAAAGAGCGAAAACAAGAAACACATAGAATTGCTATCAGAACTGACATATATGGTATTGAATAAAAAATCAAATTTCTCGAAACCTGATCGTATCTCTGCTTGGTGTAATGAATGACCAAATCTGCCCCTAGGCTTTTCACGAACTCGAGCTTCCTTGTGTTAGCAGTGGAAATGATCCTGGAAGATCCATACACATTCTTTTCAGTTGAATGGGGAGGCTGCCCACTCTGTCCGCTCCTCCCACAATGAACACACTCTGCCCCTTTCAAAATTGGTTGTATCAAATCCCTGTTGCGCAGTTTGAAGCGCAAGCGACAAACTCGCTGCTTCTTCAAATGATAAATTAGTGGGCTTCAGTGCTATCGGGTATTCCTCCACCATTGTGTATTGGGCAAGAGTCTCGCACTGCTTCAGCCTGCCTACTGTGAAATTCTGGATATTGTTATATATCTCGTCACCAGCCTTGAACTTGGAGACACCATCACCAATTTCCACCACCACTCATGACATATCACAGCCTGACACAACCTGCAAAACACAGACAAATAAACAATAAATAAAGATTAGATACATGGAAATGGGGGTAAAGGGGCTTATGTATGAAAAATAAAGGTTAATTATTCAATTTGAATACTAGAAAATCGGAATTTGTGTTTCTTAATAAGCTTTCTCGTCTCTTAAAGTCGATAGGATTGAGAGCAGTGACCCGGACTTGAACTAAAAGCTGGCCTAAACCAGGATTTGGCACAATGTTGACAAGGTTAATCCTCTCTGTGAATAGAGACGATCCCTCTAGCCCAATGAGTGGGTCTAGCAACTGAAGGGACAATCAACTAGACATCTTCCTAGA
This sequence comes from Pinus tabuliformis, assembly GCA_031772625.1. Classification (NCBI taxonomy): domain Eukaryota; kingdom Viridiplantae; phylum Streptophyta; class Pinopsida; order Pinales; family Pinaceae; genus Pinus; species Pinus tabuliformis. The sequence continues at coordinate 52,178,965 of CM062809.1, forward strand.
TTATGATTGAAAAATAGAAAAAGAGAGAAGGCCTACCTTACTCTGATGCTAATCCAATTTACTTTGTTGAGATCCTCAAACTTCTTTTGTCAAGGTCTTGTTCCTAGTTCTTTCAGCGCTTATACACCTACACAAACAACCAAGAGACAAAAAATCATGCCAAAACCAATAGAAAATCCAATAATAATCTATTTGGTTGATCAAGGAATGCCAAACAAATACATACATGAACATATACAATTTGGGAAAATGAACCGGCAGTTGTATTATTATTTAAAGAGTAAAGAGGAAGCTTACAACCATATCCTTGATGTTGAAAGGCTCTCCTTGAGTGTTAATCCGGTCCAAGCCAAGAAACACTCTAACACTCCTCCAAGTCTAATGAATAACCTCTAAGCACAAACTCAACATAGGGGTGAAAATCAACATAGATCAACCGTTTGGGAATGGTAGAGGGGGAATTTATAGGCTGGGAGAGGGAGTTAGGCCTCCTCCAAAGATAATATTAGGCCCACATCTTAAGGAGGTATCTCATAGGTATGAGACCAAGAGGTCAAAATAGGAGGATTTGACCTCATCTATGTGAAACCACCTCGAGTTCAATGCTCTGGAAGTTTCTAGATCACGAAGCTTCTCAACCTCTTTGGGAAAACTTCCTTTTGAGACAATCGAGGGTATGAGAGAGAAGAGAGTGATGCAATCACTGGCTTAACAAGGTGAAACGGGTGATCATCGCAGTTTTGAGATTCATAAGGGCAATGATTCTCAATTTAGGGTTTCAGGAGCCATTTCTTTAGGGCAAGCTCCAGATATTTCCAAGCAAAGTTAAAGGAGGGATCTGAGTTGTATACATTGATGAGTATATTGTATAATGATCATGTTTCGAGCTCTTTAGGGTATGTCACAGGGAAGTGCAGGAGGCATGACAAAATATTGTGTAACAAATGCCTCCTAAAGTATGAAGGGGAGAACGAGGAGTGATGGCTGCAATGCTTTACGAGCTCTCGGAAAGGACAAGGACACGCACTGTCAGGAGACCTGCAAGTCAAGGACATATATACATATACATATCTAAGATCAAGACATTAATCCATGGCATGGAAACATCCATCCAGATGATGAAGACTAAATAAAAGATCCATGGTATGGGTGCAGCCATCCAGATAACGAGGATCATCATGAATATAAAGTCTCACGGTATGATCACAACTATCCGTATAGTAGAAACATGTATACAATCATGAATAACATAAAACTCCATGCAGCCTGAGCCATAACAGATGAGACTCAGGGTCTTGCGCTCCATCCTGATCTGATCAACATACGAATCCCAGCATGCGAATAAATGTGTTGAAGTCGAACATGCTATAAAACCACCTGATTACTAGTTAATGATGTGAACCGTTAACAAGTACGAGAGAAACCACCAATAATGGCAGTGGCTCTCAAGGTACAACAATACAATCTGTGATGCGATTATGAATTTGAGGTCGAACACTCGTGGAATCACCCAATCAAAGGCCAATAGTGAAAACTTATCGTCGGATGCGAAGAAATCGCCATTAAGGCATGAAAGCTCGAAGGTACTGAAAGGGAGTTTCTAAGTCATCTTCCTAGATAATGAGCTGAAGTCATCAGGAAGTGACCCGTCGAAGGAGGGTCATAATGATTCCCTCATCATCGACATGAAACGAGGAAAAAAGTGGAATAAGTTTCAAGACTGTAAAAATGTCTCAAACGGTGTATAGGTAAATAACTGCAAATTGGACTTCTCTTGAACATATTGGCGACACGACTTTGGAGTGTGGCAGCATCTGACTCAACGTAGGACTAAAGGTCACAATGACAAGATGGAATAGTCAAATGAGAGGCAAAATGGATCACCCAAACCCGGAAGGACAAGTGACTAAGCAAGGATATCCCAAACCAGACACGAGAGAAGATAAGTGTCATGTTCAAGAGCAACATGCTACCAATACAAAGGATGTTTCATCTTCATTTTCCCCCACTATTTCTAGCGAGTACCTCTTTATTTTTACACAATCTTGAAGAGGATATGCTTGTCATATAAGTTCATCCTTCGGATGAATCCATCCTAGTAAGTTTTACGAGCCCTAGGAAGGAGAATCTCACTCTCATGTGACGAGTCTTTCGTCTTAAAATTTTAACGAGTCCGATGTAAGAATAACTCGGTATCTTTTTCATATTTAGAGAGATTGAAAAAGAGATGAAAAAGAAAAACTCCATCATGTCCCTTTTCATAATTTTCCCTCGGATCCGAAAAGGTAGAAAACAATATCTGAGAGAACCTCTTGATCGTGTCGATCAATGTGTACCTTTTTCATAAGTAATCAATCTCAACCCGAAAAAGGGATAAACGTATACTGAGGTGAAATTGATTCATTTACTTTATTGAGTTCAAAATGAAAAGTAATCGACAATTTTTTCATATTTTTGGAGTTTGAAAAGCGCTGAAAGGGGACTCCACCTAGAGGAATGAGTGGTATAAAAGGATATCAACTGGTTCCGATAATGATGGAACTGCTCAAAACATGTAAATTTCAAGAGGTTGGCTAGTAATACCACTCATTGCAGATGTTCCTCAGGAAAGGGTAAAACAACCAAGTGAAAGGGAATGATCGGCCAAAGAGATGGTGATGATGAAATGAACAAACCAAGGCTCATATGGGAAAAAATCTGCTAATAAAACGGAAATCACGAGAGTCAAAGTGGGAATGGTTTCATTTTTACACAAGCTTGGAACATGGGAAACTATCCTTGGATTTGGTTTCATTTTTACACAAGCTTGAAACAAAGATAAACTATGCTTGGTTTTGGTTTCATTTTTACACAAGTTGGAAACAAAGATAAACTATGCTTGAGATAATTTTGCATGCCCCCATCATAATGACTCAATCAAGGTACATGTCCCCCAAGCTCATTTCATTCACCTAAGTGGATGGAATGAAGGTTCACTTACGAGATCAAGTGAAAGACTTGACTGGGATTTTATGAGATCTAATCAAAGACTCAAATTGGAAGGGGATTCATTTCATTTTTTAATGAGCGTGACACAGGAAAAGAACCATGCTCATAACCTATTTCATTTTTTAACAAGGTTGGCGTAGTAAAAGAACCATCCTCATGGGGACCTATTTCATTTTTAACGAGGTTGACATAGTAAGAAAACTATCCTCATGGTCCTTATTTCATTTTTTAACGAGCTTGACACAAGACAAGGAACTCTGCTCCATACCCTAGCTTCATTTTTTAAGGAGCTTGACACAAGATAGAGAACTCTACTCCATGGTCCTTGTTTCATTTTTTAATGAGCTTGACACAAGACAAGGAACTCTGCTCCATACCCCTTGCTTCATTTTTAAAGGAGCTTGACACAAGACAAGGAACTCTACTCCATGGTCCTTGTTTCATTTTTTAACGAGCTTGACACAAGACAAGGAACTCTGCTCCACATCCCTTGTTTCATTTTTTAAAGAGCTTGACACAAGACAAGATCTTTACTCCATGGTCCTTGTTTCATTTTTTAACAAGCTTGACACAAGACAAGGAACTCTTCTCCACATCCCTTTGATCACATACCAAAAGAGGCATGGCTTCCAAGAGGTTCTCATCAGATGGGAAAACAACACTTTGGAAGGGATACATGTCCATGGATCCAAATGAAAAATCAGGATCCAATGCCCCCAGTACATGGTGTACTACATCACCTACTAGATCATTAGTAGATGTGGGCATGGAACAAGTGGCCAAGTAATTAACCTGTGGTGGGGGTGAGACTGATTGCACATAAGAACCATTTAGGGATGATGGTTGAGCGACAGTTGATTCAGGACCAATGAATGTAAGTTGATCAATGGTCACAATGTTTCCTTCATGTGGGAAACACATTACTCGAAAGAGAGAGGAAACAAGAGATCCCATGATGTAAACATAGACACGGTCGACGAGTAGATTAAAATCTAAAGGCCCTTGGACAACCATCACGTTTATATAGACAATATTTCCTCCCAAAGTAATAGGTAACTTAGGAAGGATCCCTAACGGTTGAATGGTTCCTCTGTTAAAAGCTAACAGATTCTGGGTGACGGGGACAAGCTGAGGAGAACCTAAAGCTGGCCAAGCAGTTGAGGACAGGATGCTAACAGATGAATCCTTGTCTATCACTGTGCTAGGTACGACCATATGATAAGCATGTACTGTAATCTGGAAAGGAACATAAGACAGAAGGTGATATCCTACTAGTCGAATCTAATTAGAAGAAGTGACTAAACTACTCAAAGGGGGTGTCGTAGGAACGTGAGAACTACCCCTTCCTTGATGGGAACAGGAGAAATTCTCTCATGCATCTCGAGAACGGGAGGATTTCCCTCCAGTTCATTCGAAACTGAAGAAACCAGAAGAACCTGAGTACTACGAGGTTCACTCTCTACCGGAAAGTTATAGTTAACTGAACGAACTCATGAGACTCACTTTTAGAGAGAGTGGGATTGACCAAAGATGACTTTCGATCAAACACTCGATCAACTAGTGAAGGATCAGGGGAAAGATTTCGATAACCAACCGGAAGATGAGGATGGGAAGAAGAAAGGTTTTTCAACTCTTTGGAAGCTTCATCCATAAAATGACAAAGGTGAATGGGATGATTACCTTCACACAACTTACAAGGAAATTTAACTATTCCCTTTTTCCCATGAGCTTAATTACTACTAGTTGAAGATTTATCACCAGCATGATCACCAGAGGCTGATGATAAAGTTCGATGTGAACATGTGGACCACACTTCTAAGACTTTGGGAATACTAAGACAATTCCAAAGAAGGTGGTCAACCTTACATAACATGCAAGGGAATTTTACTTTTTGAGGTTGGTTGGAAGATTTTTCTTCATCGGTTGCATCTGTAGCAATGGCTGCTTGGTTTCCCCCTTGCTTATCTTACTTCTTCTTCTTCGTCCTCTTCTTCTTCTTCTTAGCTTCTTGGTTACTAGAATCTATACTTTCACCAGGCGAAGAGGAAGAATGAGGTGAAGAAATAGGCGAAGAAGGGAAGGAGTCAACTTTAGGATCAACATGAGGTTGATGTTGTTCAAGTGGATGACAACTTGGTTGAAAAGAAGTTCGAACACTTGGAAACACCGAGGTCGAAAATAACCAAACTAGTAGACCAATGGTCAATCTAGGAAGGGACAACGTCGGCATATAATGAGCACTAGTATTTCCAAAAGAAGGAAAAGGACTAGGATTCCAATCAAAGGGGTTTTCTTGACTACTAGACTCAAGAAATGTTGCCATTGGTATCAACCTAAGATATACTAAGGAGTATTTCCACAGGAAGGATGTTGTTTGCAGTCAATTAATTTTAGAATTTGAAACAAAAACTTTTCCTTTTCATGTTTAAGAGTTGAGAAAAGGATGAAAAGGTGACTCTAGTCGCTTTCGTTGATAGAACAAGCTTGGAAGGACAAGTGCTCGATGATCTCTTCAAATTTAAAGAGTCAGAAAAGATCAAATGACTGCTCCGATGAATCTAGGTAAAAGGAGTACCAAGTAACCGTGAATTGCAATATACACCTTAGCCAATAAATTGACCAAGGACTTGACGTACATGCAGGCAATCTCCCGAATGTTGTGTTTGGTGTATCATGTTTACAGGGCAACAAACTCTGCTTCCTATGGATAAAGGATTGCAACCTCGGGGAGTCTCCCTTTATATATGCAACGGTATGAGGAGTACAAGTCCGTGCTAGCGCTGTCTAATGTCAAAGTGAACGACAACTGCTAAGTTTTAAAGACATCGGAACACATCTCTAACCTATACCACCAAATATGAACGTTAATGTTTCAAATTATCCTTAGATTAATAAGTATATTTTAAAGTTAAGCTTGAAATTATGTTTCGATTTCAAGGGCTTAACGATGTCACCTAAACACCTCTGATGCAACTATATGAGAAAAATCAAACTTTCGCTTCTATGAATGCTAGACTATCCAAAGGAAGAAATTTCAATCAATAATGCATCACGCAAAATGCCTTCCACTAACTTTCACTTTTGTCTGCCAAATGAAAAATGCGAAAACTAAATATAATCTTTCATTTCACTAAATGAAATGCCAAAAGTAAAATGATTTTCACTATCCTAAATGCAACTTTTTTGAAAGCAAAATGGTTTTACTTTACAAAGATTCACTTATATGAATTAAGTTTTTCTTTTTTTTTAAATGATTTGATGCACCTAATATAGTTTTTAGCTTTCAATCACTAAAAAAATGTAATCTATTCTCAATGATGAATCTCAAAAAATAACTTTTCAATGCAACTAATCTAATGTATTTCCACAGAAAGTAAATTTCGAAATACAAGCTAAAACATATGCAAAACGATGTTTTCAATGATTTCTATAGAAAACAACACTTAATCAATCAGCAAAATAAACATCTCAATGACACCAACGAGCAGAAATGAAGACGAATGACTAGAAACCCTAGAATTCAGTTAGATTTCACTTCGAAGCCAACGAGACAAATTTTGCAAATTAATCAAGGCAATCAATCAAAACATTGACAAATCCAAGCATACAAGATGGGAAAAGACATTAGGGGCCAAGACACACTGGATTCTGAGGAAGAAATCTTAAAAATTCTCATATTCAAGGATCATCACTACTTTACATACCCAAACCCTCGATTATCACAACTTTTCACAGGCAAACCCGCGATGGCATCACTACTTTGTATAGAAAAAGTAGTGATGATTTCAACATGACCAAAAAATGAAGAATTTTTTTTTATTTTTTTTTTGTTTTGTTTTGTTTTTTTATTTTTTATTTTTTTTTTATCGTGATTATAAAGGTAAAAATCGTGATGCCATTGTGACTGTAAAGGCTAAATCCCTGATGGGCGAGGAATATGGGAAAAAACTAAAATATTCCAAGAAACAATCCAAAATTAGTACTCTAAAGCAGTAATCAGTGATGGTAAAAACCTAGACTGATGCAGACAAGCCAACAAATCGACGGTTGGTCAAACTAATCAAAAGATCAGGGTGAAGGAGAGGAAGGAAAGGGTCATAGGCTTTCCAATGGATTTGCCACTTTGTTGACAAGGTTAATCCTCTCTGCAGACAAAGACGATTCCTCTAACCTAATGAGTGGGTCTAGAAACTGAATGGAAAATCAACTAGACATCTTCCTAGATTATGATTGAAAAATAGAACAAGAGAGAAGGCCTACTTTGCTATGATGCTAATCCGATTTCCTTTGTTGAGATCCTCGAACTGCTTGTGTCAAGGTCTTGTTCCTGCATCTTTCAGCACTTATACACCTGCACAAACAACCAAGAGACAACAAAGCATGCCAAAACCAATAGAAAATCCAATAATAATCTATTTAACGGATCAAGGAATGCCAAACCAATACATACATGAACATATATATTTTGGTAAAATGAACCAACAGTTGTATTATTATTTAAAGAGTAAAGGGGAAGCTTACAACCATAACCTTGATGTTTAAAGGCTCTCCTTGAATGGTAATCCAAGTCCAGGCCAAGAAACTCTCCAACACTCCTTCTCCAAGTCTAATGAATAACCTCTAAGCACAAGCTTAGCATAGGGGTGCAAATGGACATAGATCAACCATTTGGGAATGGTAGATGGGAAATTTATAGGCTGGGGGAGGGAGTTAGGCCTCATCCAAAGATAGGATTAGGCCCACATCTTAAGGTAGCTCATAGGGATGAGACCAAGAAGTCAAAATAGGCAGATTCGATCTCATCTATGCGAAACCACCTCCAGCTCGCCGCTCTAGAAGCTTCTAGATCACGAAGCTTCTCATCCTCTTTGGGAAAACTTCCTTTTTTAGACCACCACGAGTATGAGGGAGAATAAATTGATGCCATCGCTGGCTTAACAAGGTGCAATAGGCAATCATCGCGGTTTTGAGCTTCATAAGGCGATGATTCTCAATTTAGGGTTTCATGAGCCATTTATTTGGGGAAAGCTCCAGATATTTTCTAAGAAAAGTTAAAGGATGGATCTGAGTTGTATACATTGATGAGTATACTATATAATGATCATGTTTCGGGCACTTCAGGGTATGTCACAAGGAAGTGCAGGAGGCGTGACAAAATACTGTGTAATAGATACCCCTAAAGTATGAAATATGAACGAGGAGTGATGGCTGAAATGTTTTACGAGCTCTCAACAAGGTCGAGGACACGCACTATCAGGAGACCTTAAAATCAAGGATGCATATGCATATACATATCTGAGATCAAGACATGAATCCACGGCATGGACGTAGCCATCCAGATGATGAAGACTAAATAAAAGTTCCATGGTATGGGCACATCCCCATGGAATACTGACAATATCTAAACCAAACCCACTAACTAATGAATTTAATTAATATCTTCATCCATCAATCCATTCAAAATTGAATTTTCAAATAAAATGCTAAGTTGAATTGTCATCAGCCCTAGTACATACCAACCTTCACCATGTTTGTTTGTCATATATCATTTTCCATTCATTTGACATGTGTGATGATATCATGATCCTTGAATACTAGGTGTCTACCACTAGTTTCTCTCTTCTATCAATAATGAAATGTAAAACTATGTAAATTGCTTAATTGCATACCATCCTCACATGATTGATACGCAATTGAGACATGGCCACAAAACTCCTTCCATAGTTCCCTCTTTAATCGCACCTTCAATCTCCTAGTCGTTACATAGGTGTGTTGCACAATACTTTTCCTAATCAAATTCTTGCCCAAATACCTATCTCATACTACTTTATGCAATTTATGCCATATGTGTTCCCATTTGTAATAGAAAAATGATTGAAGTTACTTACCATCAAAGGCTCAGCGCAAAGGATTTATTGGTTTTCAACATCAATCATGACGCAATGGTACCTGAACGGTTGATGACGATATACCCTTATGGAATTCATACAAAGAGAATGTAAACAAGCTCCTATGATCCACCGACACAATTAACTGCAGTCAACTTCTTGCAGGAGATAAGTCAAAGGCAACATTATAATAAACAAAACCCTAACATTCACACATTTAGTTATGGAAATTGTCAAATAGTTTGATTGGTATATGTGAAAGTCATAGTAAATATGGCATGAACATTTTATGTCTACTCCATATATCCATATTTCCTGCCTTTAAAAAGCAATATCATTTGATGCAATTGTTTTCCCAATATAAACCAAACTGAATTTAATAGAATTCCAAATATTCCCAAGAACATTAGAAGAAAACATAAAGTTGATTTAGGGTTGATAACAAGAACCATAAACCAAAGGCAATAGCAAGAATGACAACAAATGAGCTTCCTTCTCGTACCAGCTTACGCTCAAATCATTTTTACTGAGCATTAGTAATCCCCAAAAGATGAGCTTAAATCCTTCTCGTACCAGCTTATGATCAAATCATTTTTACTGAGCATTAGGAATCCCCAAATATGAGCTTAAATCCTTCTCGTATCAGCTTATGCTCAAATCAGCTTTACTGAGCATTAGTAATCCCCAAAATATGAGCTTAAATCTTCTCGTACCAGCTTATGCTCAGATCATTTTTACTGAGCATTAGTAATCCCCAAATGTTAATTTTAGGTAACAATGGTATGTTCTATGCTTAAAAACAATTTTTACTTCAATTTCTTTATTAGCCCAATCACATCAACATGATAGTAAAATGCATATAGAACATAACCATAAACAGTAGAAGACAAGCCAAGACAAGAGGACACTAGATGTGGCACCAGCCAGGAACAAACCCCAATGTGGGGAAACTCTTGATTAATTCTTCTTATATTCTTCAATAGTTTAGCAGAGAGAGATAGTACAATTTACAAATCTGATAATTTATGACAGCAGCAAAAAGCCCTAACCAAAAAATTCAACGTTGGTCAAACAGGGCATAATTCTTCCTCTATTCAACTTGGTCAAACCCAGTCAACTTCGGCCTCCAACAGCAAGTCTAATCAGCCCAAAACAGTCTGAAATAGTCCAGTGAAAACTGGTCAACGAAAGTCAACTCTACGGCCAACCCTAGGACAATCAACGCTAATCAAAGGAGAGGTCAGACTGCCTTGATTTGAGTGCCCAGATCTACGGCCTGCTAGGACAGATATACCTCACCCAAACCGAAGTCAAAGCATATCAATGCTTGAGGTCAACGCAGTCAAAAAAACCTTCCTGCAACTCGGTGAACGCTGGTCAACGCAGTCAAACAGAAATTTGTCATTCGCACGTGTGAGAGAAAGTTGCACAGATATGTGTACCCAATCACAAGAGGAGCGAGAGAGATGTGAGATGAGATGATGGTGAAAATGAATTGAAGTCTCCTCCTTTTATATGCAACATTGAGGATGATTTGGGGGGTTTGAATGCCTGTTTGGCTTGCTAGTCGACCTTGACAATTTGTCCATAATATAAATAAATTCATATCTTCATTTGTACATGTCGGAATCGAATGATCTTTAGATAAATCCTACACCTCTCGAAGAGAGGAATCCAAGAAAAACATCAGTTGTCATAAACAAGAGGACCCGAGTGGAGTTTGGCCCTAGTTGCCAATTTTAACACTCCCTCTCAACTATGGAGAACTCCATTTGCTAATCCATCTGCCAATCTATACTATCTCTGCCATCAATGCACTACTTTGCATTGCTCTGATCTGCTCTGTTGAACTATGAAGAACAAGAAGTGACCAAGAATGTATCATACCATTCTCTACTGACCCGAAGTCAGTCCTAGATAAAAGAGAGTGCCTCATACCACTCTTACTGACCCAAAGTCAGTTCCAATCAAAAGAGAGTGTGTCATACCACTCTTACTGACCCGAAGTTAGTTCCAATTGATCCCTGATCAATATCTGTCATCCTATCATAGGGAGTACGGTAGTACACGATGCATCCATCGGTAGTATTATGGTCCCTATCCTCATTTCCCTATATTCAATTTTTGGAAGTTCTCAATGTGCTCCATCATTGAACCCTTTTGTTTGAGATTTATCAATTGGCTAAAAAAGGTGTTTCTTTTTGTATCCTCATAATGTACTGTCATTTCTTCCTTAAAAATTGCCCAAGTGACAATCTGTTTACGAGATCAAAGCCATCGATACCATACAAACTGATTTGGTTCCAAATATAAAGTTGCAATGTGTACCTTTTGTGTGTTTTTCACATTATGGAGATCGAAATATTACTCCATCTGTCGTATCCATGTTACATGATCCTTGCCATCAAACTTCCTCATATGGATCTTTGGAACATGGTGGGTTTTCAATCCAATGTTAGAGTCTATGAAATCACGATTAACATTTCTTTTGTTCTCATCATGAGTTTCCTTTACTACCCTTTTTCCATTAGTAAACATTTCTTGTAGCAACTTTGTTAGATCTGTCTCAAAATCTTCCATGTTTCCTTTAAGTTTTTCTTCTATACCATCCATATTAGCTTCCACATCATTCATCTTAGCTTCCACCTCTTTCTTTAAACCATCCATCTCAACTTCCATGCCTTTCTTTAAACCATCCATCTTAGCTTCCATGTCTTTCTTTAAACCATCCATCTTAGCTTTTGTTACTTTTTGTGAGAGTGAATTTTGTTGCACTTGGTCTCGTATTTTTGATATATCATGTTGCATTTCTTCCTATTCTTCATGAGACATGCTAGATCTTTCAAGTTGCTTACTATGTGTTTCCATTTTCTTTCTCTGGGTTATCAACTAATGATAATAATTCTTCACTATGCCCTTTGAATTCCTTCAAACTAATTTTTCAAACCAAACTTATGCACAACTTTAAAAAAACTACACACTTTTTTTCACTTTGTAGATGATCAATATGGAATATGTTGTATCTCTATAATTTTTGATCTCCAACGTTCGAAATTGCGTCATGACGTGGCCCTATGAGTCCTCTTTCCAACCCCTCAAGTCTGATCAAGATTGGATTCTCCAAGGAAGAGTTATGCCAAATCTCCCACAATGACCTGATTATACACTGGATCAGTAGAGCAAACTTGTACGAAGTTCCACATGTCACTATTTCAACCTTAGGACATAAAACCGATACATATGAAACTACAAGCCATACTCTTTCTGTAACGCTTTATGAAAGTTTAATCTTGTGCTCAGAGAGAAAGTTATGACGATTTTCCCCAAGTCACCTGTTTGAGATATAATTCGGGAGCCTGCAAAAACCCTAACTTCCTTGGATCCTATCTCCAAAAATATATTGAGAAAATATCTGAAATTTGGACCTGAGGTTCATTGAGATTTCGGCTCAAATGGGTTTTAATTTTAGCTTCTGAAACGTCGTAGAAAATAATTTCTAGCGAACATTCCACGATGACCTGTTTGGAGTAGAGAAACCCTAGAATCCAATGCTCTGATACCAAATGTTATGTAACCAACTCATAAAATAGAAGAAAATATAGATCAACGACTTCAAAATTAGCCTCTTTAAGGGGGAAACCTCCTTTACATTATACAAATGAAAAATTCTTGGATGATACAAATGACAAAACCTCCTTTCTATATATAGGAGTCTAAGGGGTCACAATATAATCAAAGTCAACATAATAATAATAATATAAGGGCGCAACAATAACAATAGTGGGCTTCTATGGGGCACAATAATAAAAATTTGGGGACAATAGGGCACAAAAATAACAATAAGGGCTACAATGACAATATTAATGGGGGAATCACTAGTATTATAGGTACCTAACAGTTTCATTCTTGCATCGTGTCCAGTGATTTGTAGACTCGATAAAGAGTAGGGAACGATGTCCTTACTTGGCATATTGCTCTTCTGAGACCATTTCCTGTTCTACCCCCTCAGCCCGAGCAATATGTTGGTTTACAGGAGTTTCAAATCTCTTAGAGTTAGTGAGAATTCAGTTGGATCATCTCCCTCCTTTCTAATATTCCTTAAATGCTCCTGGTCAACTTTTACCTACTAGACGGGAGATAAACAAGATCATCAGGGAGGACATCTACAGGAATTTAATCCACGTCACCTGGGTCAATACTCCTAGAGGGTTGCGCCCAAAGATGGCCTTTTATGATGAATGCTTCTTGGAGTTGAGAGAAGAGCTCATTGTTGACCCTAGTATACGTTTCACCACTGGATGCATTCTCTTCACATTCCTCTAGGCCAATTCAGAGTAGGTTCTCATAGAATTCGAGTGGAGACAGACCACCAGGTGGAAAGACTAGACAAACTCTTCCAGGTATGTCATTTACAGGAAGTGGAGACCGAGCTACACTTCATTCTTGGATGCCTTGTCTACTACGAGATCAGAGGAATATTTCATTGCTTGTTCAGAGATTCTCAGACCCTCGCTGACTTTTTCAGGTATCGTGATCATAGATGTTTGGCCCTATATATTCAGGAGGCTCTCAAGTTCCAAGCGCATATACTTCAGCCTCCCATTAGACAAGACCCCACACATAGGATCATGACATTTTCAGGGTACCACCTTCAAACAGGGGCACCAAGAGATCAATTGATACCAATACATATCCAGACTCCAAATCAGTGAGGATTCATGGGAACTCACCCTACCACACAAGATCTCAGTAACAGAACCATTCTTGGGAGACAGACTAGGTGCTTCAACATTTAGCAGCGCATGAAACCCTAGGAAATGATTTAGTGGAGAGTCTGCACCTGCCACCAGCTCTTCATCGGGCCAATAGACTTTGTTGAGTTTCTTTAGTGTTATTCATTTAGCCTCGGATGCTAGGAGAGATGGGTCTGATCCTCATACCTATTAGCTCTTGGACCTTCTCTGCTAGGGCCAAATGTTGATTTACTTCATGCATTGTATCTTTTATAGGAGACTATTTGGTTCTCCCACTTTGTATAAACATCATTGTACTCAACAGAGATTTTGCCCTACTTTGTGGTCATTAATTGAACATAAATATAATTATCTTTATCTTATCTTTATTTGTCAGAAAAAATGATGTGTAAAATGTTTATGCAATTGAGTCCCTAATGGACAACAATTAGTGCTGATAGAAATGAATGTGACATTGAAAAAATAACCAGTTGAAGGCACAACGTGCGCCATGGACACTCTACCACAAAAACTGATGTGTAAAATGTTTCTGCAATTGAGACCCTAATGGAGAACAATTAGTCTTGATAGCAATGAAGGTGACATTGAAAAAATAACAATGCAAGAGTTTTCATGGTGAAGGGTTTGAAGGATTGATAGACACATGGTTGATTCTGAGAGGGACTTTGATGGCCATGGTGGATCTTGTGCCAATAAATATTTAGGTTAAGGACTAGGTAATCCACCCAACACTATGTAACATAATAGATATAAATTAGAATATAAATGTATCTTGAAATATGTAAACTTACTAACTGACATAACAATTTAGAAATGGATGCAGGCATCCCTACATCAATTATTTTTCTCATTGGATGGGGGACATACCAATCTTCCCTAGGGCTCGTCTGCTTTCTTGATGTTTGAAAGCCTCTATAATGTATGAGAATGAGTACGATCTCTTCGAATCAATCATTGGTTTCAGCTTCTTAATCTCTATATAGGATTGCAACTTCTCCAGGTTATGTGCGCTGGATGACACTATGCAAAACTGAGCTCTGGGATGAGGCTGGAGCAACGCTATGTCCACAACCTTACCTTCCTCTTTGGCCAACACATGAGATTTCAAGGAATCCCCTGCAATTCCATCAAATGAAATGAAAATTAACATTGAATTTAAATAATAGATCGTAGATGCCCCCTATCAGGCCCATGATTAGTTCCAGGACTCACCAAGCCAAACCAAAGAGCGAAAACAAGAAACACATAGAATTGCTATCAGAACTGACATATGGTATTGAATAAAAAATCAAATTTCTCGGAAACCTGATCGTATCTCTGCTTGGTGTAATGAATGACCAAATCTGCCCCTAGGCTTTTCACGAACTCGAGCTTCCTTGTGTTAGCAGTGGAAATGATCCTGGAAGATCCATACACATTCTTTTCCAGTTGAATGGGGAGGCTGCCCACTCTGTCCGCTCCTCCCATAATGAACACACTCTGCCCCTTTCAAAATTGGTTGTATCAAATCCCTGTTGCGCAGTTTGAAGCGCAAGCGACAAACTCGCTGCTTCTTCAAATGATAAATTAGTGGGCTTCAGTGCTATCGGGTATTCCTCCACCATTGTGTATTGGGCAAGAGTCTCGCACTGCTTCAGCCTGCCTACTGTGAAATTCTGGATATTGTTATATATCTCGTCACCAGCCTTGAACTTGGAGACACCATCACCAATTTCCACCACCACTCATGACATATCACAGCCTGACACAACCTGCAAAACACAGACAAATAAACAATAAATAAAGATTAGATACATGGAAATGGGGGTAAAGGGGCTTATGTATGAAAAATAAAGGTTAATTATTCAATTTGAATACTAGAAAATCGGAATTTGTGTTTCTTAATAAGCTTTCTCGTCTCTTAAAGTCGATAGGATTGAGAGCAGTGACCCGGACTTGAACTAAAAGCTGGCCTAAACCAGGATTTGGCACAATGTTGACAAGGTTAATCCTCTCTGTGAATAGAGACGATCCCTCTAGCCCAATGAGTGGGTCTAGCAACTGAAGGGACAATCAACTAGACATCTTCCTAGATTATGATTGAAAAATAGAAAAAGAGAGAAGGCCTACCTTGCTCTGATGCTAATCCAATTTACTTTGTTGAGATCCTCAAACTTCTTTTGTCAAGGTCTTGTTCCTAGTTCTTTCAGCGCTTATACACCTACACAAACAACCAAGAGACAAAAAATCATGCCAAAACCAATAGAAAATCCAATAATAATCTATTTGGTTGATCAAGGAATGCCAAACAAATACATACATGAACATATACAATTTGGGAAAATGAACCGGCAGTTGTATTATTATTTAAAGAGTAAAGAGGAAGCTTACAACCATATCCTTGATGTTGAAAGGCTCTCCTTGAGTGTTAATCCGGTCCAAGCCAAGAAACACTCTAACACTCCTCCAAGTCTAATGAATAACCTCTAAGCACAAACTCAACATAGGGGTGAAAATCAACATAGATCAACCGTTTGGGAATGGTAGAGGGGAAATTTATAGGCTGGGAGAGGGAGTTAGGCCTCCTCCAAAGATAATATTAGGCCCACATCTTAAGGAGGTATCTCATAGGTATGAGACCAAGAGGTCAAAATAGGAGGATTTGACCTCATCTATGTGAAACCACCTCCAGTTCAATGCTCTGGAAGTTTCTAGATCACGAAGCTTCTCAACCTCTTTGGGAAAACTTCCTTTTTGAGACAATCGAGGGTATGAGAGAGAAGAGAGTGATGCAATCACTGGCTTAACAAGGTGAAACGGGTGATCATCGCAGTTTTGAGCTTCATAAGGGCAATGATTCTCAATTTAGGGTTTCAGGAGCCATTTCTTTAGGGCAAGCTCCAGATATTTTCCAAGCAAAGTTAAAGGAGGGATCTGAGTTGTATACATTGATGAGTATATTGTATAATGATCATGTTTCGAGCTCTTTAGGGTATGTCACAGGGAAGTGCAGGAGGCATGACAAAATATTGTGTAACAAATGCCTCCTAAAGTATGAAGGGAGAACGAGGAGTGATGGCTGCAATGCTTTACGAGCTCTCGGAAAGGACAAGGACACGCACTGTCAGGAGACCTGCAAGTCAAGGACATATATACATATACATATCTAAGATCAAGACATTAATCCATGGCATGGAAACATCCATCCAGATGATGAAGACTAAATAAAAGATCCATGGTATGGGTGCAGCCATCCAGATAACGAGGATCATCATGAATATAAAGTCTCACGGTATGATCACAACCATCCGTATAGTAGAAACATGTATACAATCATGAATAACATAAAACTCCATGCAGCCTGAGCCATAACAGATGAGACTCAGGGTCTTGCGCTCCATCCTGATCCGATCAACATACGAATCCCAGCATGCGAATAAATGTGTTGAAGTCGAACATGCTATAAAACCACCTGATTACTAGTTAATGATGTGAACCGTTAACAAGTACGAGAGAAACCACCAATAATGGCAGTGGCTCTCAAGGTACAACAATACAATCTGTGATGCGATTATGAATTTGAGGTCGAACACTCGTGGAATCACCCAATCAAAGGCCAATAGTGAAAACTTATCGTCGGATGCGAAGAAATCGCCATTAAGGCATGAAAGCTCGAAGGTACTGAAAGGGAGTTTCTAAGTCATCTTCCTAGATAATGAGCTGAAGTCATTAGGAAGTGACCCGTCGAAGGAGGGTCATAATGATTCCCTCATCATCGACATGAAACGAGGAAAAAAGTGGAATAAGTTTCAAGACTGTAAAAATGTCTCAAACGGTGTATAGGTAAATAACTGCAAATTGGACTTCTCTTGAACATATTGGCGACACGACTTTGGAGTGTGGCAGCATCTGACTCAACGTAGGACTAAAGGTCACAATGACAAGATGGAATAGTCAAATGAGAGGCAAAATGGATCACCCAAACCCGGAAGGACAAGTGACTAAGCAAGGATATCCCAAACCAGACACGAGAGAAGATAAGTGTCATGTTCAAGAGCAACATGCTACCAATACAAAGGATGTTTCATCTTCATTTTCCCCCCACTATTTCTAGCGAGTACCTCTTTATTTTTACACAATCTTGAAGAGGATATGCTTGTCATATAAGTTCATCCTTCGGATGAATCCATCCTAGTAAGTTTTACGAGCCCTAGGAAGGAGAATCTCACTCTCATGTGACGAGTCTTTCGTCTTAAAATTTTAACGAGTCCGATGTAAGAATAACTCGGTATCTTTTTCATATTTAGAGAGATTGAAAAAGAGATGAAAAAGAAAAACTCCATCATGTCCCTTTTCATAATTTTCCCCTCGGATCCGAAAAGGTAGAAAACAATATCTGAGAGAACCTCTTGATCGTGTCGATCAATGTGTACCTTTTTCATAAGTAATCAATCTCAACCCGAAAAAGGGATAAACGTATACTGAGGTGAAATTGATTCATTTACTTTATTGAGTTCAAAATGACAAGTAATCGACAATTTTTTCATATTTTTGGAGTTTGAAAAGCGCTGAAAGGGGACTCCACCTAGAGGAATGAGTGGTATAAAAGGATATCAACTGGTTCCGATAATGATGGAACTGCTCAAAACATGTAAATTTCAAGAGGTTGGCTAGTAATACCACTCATCGCAGATGTTCCTCAGGAAAGGGTAAAACAACCAAGTGAAAGGGAATGATCGGCCAAAGAGATGGTGATGATGAAATGAACAAACCAAGGCTCATATGGGAAAAAATCTGCTAATAAAAACGGAAATCACGAGAGTCAAAGTGGGAATGGTTTCATTTTTACACAAGCTTGGAACATGGGAAACTATCCTTGGATTTGGTTTCATTTTTACACAAGCTTGAAACAAAGATAAACTATGCTTGGTTTTGGTTTCATTTTTACACAAGTTGGAAACAAAGATAAACTATGCTTGAGATAATTTTGCATGCCCCCATCATAATGACTCAATCAAGGTACATGTCCCCCAAGCTCATTTCATTCACCTAAGTGGATGGAATGAAGGTTCACTTACGAGATCAAGTGAAAGACTTGACTAGGATTTTATGAGATCTAATCAAAGACTCAAATTGGAAGGGGATTCATTTCATTTTTTAATGAGCGTGACACAGGAAAAGAACCATGCTCATAACCTATTTCATTTTTTAACAAGGTTGGCGTAGTAAAAGAACCATCCTCATGGGGACCTATTTCATTTTTTAACGAGGTTGACATAGTAAGAAAACTATCCTCATGGTCCTTATTTCATTTTTTAACGAGCTTGACACAAGACAAGGAACTCTGCTCCATACCCCTAGCTTCATTTTTTAAGGAGCTTGACACAAGATAGAGAACTCTACTCCATGGTCCTTGTTTCATTTTTTAATGAGCTTGACACAAGACAAGGAACTCTGCTCCATACCCCTTGCTTCATTTTTTAAGGAGCTTGACACAAGACAAGGAACTCTACTCCATGGTCCTTGTTTCATTTTTTAACGAGCTTGACACAAGACAAGGAACTCTGCTCCACATCCCTTGTTTCATTTTTTAAAGAGCTTGACACAAGACAAGATCTTTACTCCATGGTCCTTGTTTCATTTTTTAACAAGCTTGACACAAGACAAGGAACTCTTCTCCACATCCCTTTGATCACATACCAAAAGAGGCATGGCTTCCAAGAGGTTCTCATCAGATGGGAAAACAACACTTTGGAAGGGATACATGTCCATGGATCCAAATGAAAAATCAGGATCCAATGCCCCCAGTACATGGTGTACTACATCACCTACTAGATCATTAGTAGATGTGGGCATGGAACAAGTGGCCAAGTAATTAACCTGTGGTGGGGGTGAGACTGATTGCACATAAGAACCATTTAGGGATGATGGTTGAGCGACAGTTGATTCAGGACCAATGAATGTAAGCTGATCAATGGTCACAATGTTTCCTTCATGTGGGAAACACATTACTCGAAAGAGAGAGGAAACAAGAGATCCCATGATGTAAACATAGACACGGTCGACGAGTAGATTAAAATCTAAAGGCCCTTGGACAACCATCACGTTTATATAGACAATATTTCCTCCCAAAGTAATAGGTAACTTAGGAAGGATCCCTAACGGTTGAATGGTTCCTCTGTTAAAAGCTAACAGATTCTGGGTGACGGGGACAAGCTGAGGAGAACCTAAAGCTGGCCAAGCAGTTGAGGACAGGATGCTAACAGATGAATCCTTGTCTATCACTGTGCTAGGTACGACCATATGATAAGCATGTACTGTAATCTGGAAAGGAACATAAGACAGAAGGTGATATCCTACTAGTCGAATCTAATTAGAAGAAGTGACTAAACTACTCAAAGGGGGTGTCGTAGGAACGTGAGAACTACCCCTTCCTTGATGGGAACAGGAGAAATTCTCTCATGCATCTCGAGAACGGGAGGATTTCCCTCCAGTTCATTCGAAACTGAAGAAACCAGAAGAACCTGAGTACTACGAGGTTCACTCTCTACCGGAAAGTTATAGTTAACTGAACGAACTCATGAGACTCACTTTTAGAGAGAGTGGGATTGACCAAAGATGACTTTCGATCAAACACTCGATCAACTAGTGAAGGATCAGGGGAAAGATTTCGATAACCAACCGGAAGATGAGGATGGGAAGAAGAAAGGTTTTTCAACTCTTTGGAAGCTTCATCCATAAAATGACAAAGGTGAATGGGATGATTACCTTCACACAACTTACAAGGAAATTTAACTATTCCCTTTTTCCCATGAGCTTAATTACTACTAGTTGAAGATTTATCACCAGCATGATCACCAGAGGCTGATGATAAAGTTCGATGTGAACATGTGGACCACACTTCTAAGACTTTGGGAATACTAAGACAATTCCAAAGAAGGTGGTCAACCTTACATAACATGCAAGGGAATTTTACTTTTTGAGGTTGGTTGGAAGATTTTTCTTCATCGGTTGCATCTGTAGCAATGGCTGCTTGGTTTCCCCCTTGCTTATCTTACTTCTTCTTCTTCGTCCTCTTCTTCTTCTTCTTAGCTTCTTGGTTACTAGAATCTATACTTTCACCAGGCGAAGAGGAAGAATGAGGTGAAGAAATAGGCGAAGAAGCGAAGGAGTCAACTTTAGGATCAACATGAGGTTGATGTTGTTCAAGTGGATGACAACTTGGTTGAAAAGAAGTTCGAACATTTGGAAACACCGAGGTCGAAAATAACCAAACTAGTAGACCAATGGTCAATCTAGGAAGGGACAACGTCGGCATATAATGAGCACTAGTATTTCCAAAAGAAGGAAAAGGACTAGGATTCCAATCAAAGGGGTTTTCTTGACTACTAGACTCAAGAAATGTTGCCATTGGTATCAACCTAAGATATACTAAGGAGTATTTCCACAGGAAGGATGTTGTTTGCAGTCAATTAATTTTAGAATTTGAAACAAAAACTTTTCCTTTTCATGTTTAAGAGTTGAGAAAAGGATGAAAAGGTGACTCTAGTCGCTTTTGTTGATAGAACAAGCTTGGAAGGACAAGTGCTCGATGATCTCTTCAAATTTAAAGAGTCAGAAAAGATCAAATGACTGCTCCGATGAATCTAGGTAAAAGGAGTACCAAGTAACCGTGAATTGCAATATACACCTTAGCCAATAAATTGACCAAGGACTTGACGTACATGCAGGCAATCTCCCCGAATGTTGTGTTTGGTGTATCATGTTTACAGGGCAACAAACTCTGCTTCCTATGGATAAAGGATTGCAACCTCGGGGAGTCTCCCTTTATATATGCAACGGTATGAGGAGTACAAGTCCGTGCTAGCGCTGTCTAATGTCAAAGTGAACGACAACTGCTAAGTTTTAAAGACATCGGAACACATCTCTAACCTATACCACCAAATATGAACGTTAATGTTTCAAATTATCCTTAGATTAATAAGTATATTTTAAAGTTAAGCTTGAAATTATGTTTCGATTTCAAGGGCTTAACGATGTCACCTAAACACCTCTGATGCAACTATATGAGAAAAATCAAACTTTCGCTTCTATGAATGCTAGACTATCCAAAGGAAGAAATTTCAATCAATAATGCATCACGCAAAATGCCTTCCACTAACTTTCACTTTTGTCTGCCAAATGAAAAATGCGAAAACTAAATATAATCTTTCATTTCACTAAATGAAATGCCAAAAGTAAAATGATTTTCACTATCCTAAATGCAACTTTTTTGAAAGCAAAATGGTTTTACTTTACAAAGATTCACTTATATGAATTAAGTTTTTCTTTTTTTTTAAATGATTTGATGCACCTAATATAGTTTTTAGCTTTCAATCACTAAAAAAATGTAATCTATTCTCAATGATGAATCTCAAAAAATAACTTTTCAATGCAACTAATCTAATGTATTTCCACAGAAAGTAAATTTCGAAATACAAGCTAAAACATATGCAAAACGATGTTTTCAATGATTTCTATAGAAAACAACACTTAATCAATCAGCAAAATAAACATCTCACTGACACCAACGAGCAGAAAATGAAGACGAATGACTAGAAACCCTAGAATTTAGTTAGATTTCACTTCGAAGCCAACGAGACAAATTTTGCAAATTAATCAAGGCAATCAATCAAAACATTGACAAATCCAAGCATACAAGATGGGAAAAGGCATTAGGGGCCAAGACACACTGGATTCTGAGGAAGAAATCTTAAAAATTCTCATATTCAAGGATCATCACTACTTTACATACCCAAACCCTCGATTATCACAACTTTGCACAGGCAAACCCGCGATGGCATCACTACTTTGTATAGAAAAAGTAGTGATGATTTCAACATGACCAAAAAATGAAGAATTTTTTTTTATTTTTTTTTTGTTTTGTTTTGTTTTTTTATTTTTTATTTTTTTTTATCGTGATTATAAAGGTAAAAATCGTGATGCCATTGTGACTGTAAAGGCTAAATCCCTGATGGGCGAGGAATATGGGAAAAAACTAAAAATATTCCAAGAAACAATCCAAAATTAGTACTCTAAAGCAGTAATCAGTGATGGTAAAAACCTAGACTGATGCAGACAAGCCAACAAATCGACGGTTGGTCAAACTAATCAAAAGATCAGGGTGAAGGAGAGGAAGGAAAGGGTCATAGGCTTTCCAATGGATTTGCCACTTTGTTGACAAGGTTAATCCTCTCTGCAGACAAAGACGATTCCTCTAACCTAATGAGTGGGTCTAGAAACTGAATGGAAAATCAACTAGACATCTTCCTAGATTATGATTGAAAAATAGAACAAGAGAGAAGGCCTACTTTGCTATGATGCTAATCCGATTTCCTTTGTTGAGATCCTCGAACTGCTTGTGTCAAGGTCTTGTTCCTGCATCTTTCAGCACTTATACACCTGCACAAACAACCAAGAGACAACAAAGCATGCCAAAACCAATAGAAAATCCAATAATAATCTATTTAACGGATCAAGGAATGCCAAACCAATACATACATGAACATATATATTTTGGTAAAATGAACCAACAGTTGTATTATTATTTAAAGAGTAAAGGGGAAGCTTACAACCATAACCTTGATGTTTAAAGGCTCTCCTTGAATGGTAATCCAAGTCCAGGCCAAGAAACTCTCCAACACTCCTTCTCCAAGTCTAATGAATAACCTCTAAGCACAAGCTTAGCATAGGGGTGCAAATGGACATAGATCAACCATTTGGGAATGGTAGATGGGAAATTTATAGGCTGGGGGAGGGAGTTAGGCCTCATCCAAAGATAGGATTAGGCCCACATCTTAAGGTAGCTCATAGGGATGAGACCAAGAAGTCAAAATAGGCAGATTCGATCTCATCTATGCGAAACCACCTCCAGCTCGCCGCTCTAGAAGCTTCTAGATCACGAAGCTTCTCATCCTCTTTGGGAAAACTTCCTTTTTTAGACCACCACGAGTATGAGGGAGAATAAATTGATGCCATCGCTGGCTTAACAAGGTGCAATAGGCAATCATCGCGGTTTTGAGCTTCATAAGGCGATGATTCTCAATTTAGGGTTTCATGAGCCATTTATTTGGGGAAAGCTCCAGATATTTTCTAAGAAAAGTTAAAGGATGGATCTGAGTTGTATACATTGATGAGTATACTATATAATGATCATGTTTCGGGCACTTCAGGGTATGTCACAAGGAAGTGCAGGAGGCGTGACAAAATACTGTGTAATAGATACCCCTAAAGTATGAAATATGAACGAGGAGTGATGGCTGAAATGTTTTACGAGCTCTCAACAAGGTCGAGGACACGCACTATCAGGAGACCTTAAAATCAAGGATGCATATGCATATACATATCTGAGATCAAGACATGAATCCACGGCATGGACGTAGCCATCCAGATGATGAAGACTAAATAAAAGTTCCATGGTATGGGCACATCCCCATGGAATACTGACAATATCTAAACCAAACCCACTAACTAATGAATTTAATTAATATCTTCATCCATCAATCCATTCAAAATTGAATTTTCAAATAAAATGCTAAGTTGAATTGTCATCAGCCCTAGTACATACCAACCTTCACCATGTTTGTTTGTCATATATCATTTTCCATTCATTTGACATGTGTGATGATATCATGATCCTTGAATACTAGGTGTCTACCACTAGTTTCTCTCTTCTATCAATAATGAAATGTAAAACTATGTAAATTGCTTAATTGCATACCATCCTCACATGATTGATACGCAATTGAGACATGGCCACAAAACTCCTTCCATAGTTCCCTCTTTAATCGCACCTTCAATCTCCTAGTCGTTACATAGGTGTGTTGCACAATACTTTTCCTAATCAAATTCTTGCCCAAATACCTATCTCATACTACTTTATGCAATTTATGCCATATGTGTTCCCATTTGTAATAGAAAAATGATTGAAGTTACTTACCATCAAAGGCTCAGCGCAAAGGATTTATTGGTTTTCAACATCAATCATGACGCAATGGTACCTGAACGGTTGATGACGATATACCCTTATGGAATTCATACAAAGAGAATGTAAACAAGCTCCTATGATCCACCGACACAATTAACTGCAGTCAACTTCTTGCAGGAGATAAGTCAAAGGCAACATTATAATAAACAAAACCCTAACATTCACACATTTAGTTATGGAAATTGTCAAATAGTTTGATTGGTATATGTGAAAGTCATAGTAAATATGGCATGAACATTTTATGTCTACTCCATATATCCATATTTCCTGCCTTTAAAAAGCAATATCATTTGATGCAATTGTTTTCCCAATATAAACCAAACTGAATTTAATAGAATTCCAAATATTCCCAAGAACATTAGAAGAAAACATAAAGTTGATTTAGGGTTGATAACAAGAACCATAAACCAAAGGCAATAGCAAGAATGACAACAAATGAGCTTCCTTCTCGTACCAGCTTACGCTCAAATCATTTTTACTAAGCATTAGTAATCCCCAAAAGATGAGCTTAAATCCTTCTCGTACCAACTTATGATCAAATCATTTTTACTGAGCATTAGGAATCCCCAAAATATGAGCTTAAATCCTTCTCGTATCAGCTTATGCTCAAATCAGCTTTACTGAGCATTAGTAATCCCCAAAATATGAGCTTAAATCTTCTCGTACCAGCTTATGCTCAGATCATTTTTACTGAGCATTAGTAATCCCCAAATGTTAATTTTAGGTAACAATGATATGTTCTATGCTTAAAAACAATTTTTACTTCAATTTCTTTATTAGCCCAATCACATCAACATGATAGTAAAATACATATAGAACATAACCATAAACAGTAGAAGACAAGCCAAGACAAGAGGACACTAGATGTGGCACCAGCCAGGAACAAACCCCAATGTGGGGAAACTCTTGATTAATTCTTCTTATATTCTTCAATAGTTTAGCAGAGAACGATAGTACAATTTACAAATCTGATAATTTATGACAGCAGCAAAAAGCCCTAACCAAAAAATTCAACATTGGTCAAACAGGGCATAATTCTTCCTCTATTCAACTTGGTCAAACCCAGTCAACTTCGGCCTCCAACAGCAAGTCTAATCAGCCCAAAACAGTCTGAAATAGTCCAGTGAAAACTGGTCAACGAAAGTCAACTCTACGGCCAACCCTAGGACAATCAACGCTAATCAAAGGAGAGGTCATACTACCTTGATTTGAGTGCCCTGATCTACGGCCTGCTAGGACAGATATACCTCACCCAAACCGAAGTCAAATCATATCAATGCTTGAGGTCAACGCAGTCAAAAAAACCTTCCTGCAACTCGGTGAACGCTGGTCAACGCAGTCAAACAGAAATTTGTCATTCGCACGTGAGAGAAAGTTGCACAGATATGTGTACCCAATCACAGAGGAGTGAGAGAGATGTGAGATGAAATGATGGTGAAAATGAATTGAAGTCTCCTCCTTTTATATGCAACATTGAGGATGATTTGGGGGGTTTGAATGCCTGTTTGGCTTGCTAGTCGACCTTGACAATTTGTCCATAATATAAATAAATTCATATCTTCATTTGTACATGTCGGAATCGAATGATCTTTAGATAAATCCTACACCTCTCGAAGAGAGGAATCCAAGAAAAACATCAGTTGTCATAAACAAGAGGACCCGAGTGGAGTTTGGCCCTAGTTGCCAATTTTAACACTCCCTCTCAACTATGGAGAACTCCATTTGCTAATCCATCTGCCAATCTATACTATCTCTGCCATCAATGCACTACTTTGCATTGCTCTGCTCTGCTCTGTTGAACTATGAAGAACAAGAAGTGACCAAGAATGTATCATACCATTCTCTACTGACCCGAAGTCAGTCCTAGATAAAAGAGAGTGCCTCATACCACTCTTACTGACCCAAAGTCAGTTCCAATCAAAAGAGAGTGTGTCATACCACTCTTACTGACCCGAAGTTAGTTCCAATTGATCCCTGATCAATATCTGTCATCCTATCATAGGGAGTACGGTAGTACACGATGCATCCATCGGTAGTATTATGGTCCCTATCCTCATTTCCCTACTCATTGGCCAGATGAGAGGTACTTCCCATGAGTCCCAGACTGCATGGGTAGGATGTCTCAGCAGGAGAAGAATGAACCACTCATCCTACCTACATGTTGCCAAGGGTATCACAAGGGAAGTCTGAACCGCTCACCCTGTACACAACAAACCACTAGGGGAAGGCTAAACCACTCACCCTGTACACAGCAAACCACTAGGGGAAGGTTGAACCACTCACCCTATTGTTGCTCATTGCTCCAAGAAGTACCTCAAGCCCCCCAGAGCTCCCAGAGCTCAATGTCCATATCATACAGGACCCTCACAAGAGGGTTTCTTCATGACTCCAAGTCGTTCTCCGAAGGCCAAGAACTTGACCTTCCCTAGGGGCTTTGTCAGAATATTGGCGACCTGCTCATTAATCCCAATGTGATGGAGCCTTATTTCTTCTCGTTGTACCATATCCCGGATAAAGTGGTACCTGATATCTATGTGCTTGGAGCGATCATGAAACATGAGATTCTCTGATAATCAGATCCCACTTTGGTTGTCACAGAGGATCACGATGGTATCCAACACATGTCCAAACATCTCACTAAAGAGATTCCTCAACCATACAGCTTCACAGGAGGCCATACTAGCAGCTATGTATTCGGCCTCAGGGGTGCTCAAGGCAACCGATTTCTACTTCCTGCTCATCCAGGATATCGAAGCAGAACCAAAAGAAAAATAGCATCCAGAAGTGCTCTTGCGATCCACCACACTGCCAGCCCAATCAGCATCAGAATAACCATGTAGCCTCACATCTCCAGCAGTGTATCTCAGTCCATGAGTGATTGTGCCCCGAAGATAACTCAAAAGATTCTTGGCACCAATACAATGTATATGATGAGGCTCAACCATATATTGGTTCAACGTGTTAACTGCAAAACATATGTCTGGACGGGGGTTCACCATGAACATCAGTGCTCCTATGAGTTGATGATACTCAGAAGAATTTCCCAATTGAGGTCCGGAAATACTACCACATAATTTCTTAAAGTTAAGTTCCATTAGGGTAGTCACAGGCTTACAGTCCACCATCCCAAATCTTTCCAATATCTTCACAACATATTTTCCTTGAGATAGGAAAATTTCTCCTGGCTTTTGCCAGACCTCCAACCCTAGGAAGTAGTGCATCAGTTCTAGGTCCTTCATCTCAAATTCAGAAGCCAACTCCCTCTTACATTTGTGAATGAGAGGGTCTGCACCTGTCAGAAAGAGGTCGTCCACATAAAGTACTAGTATGAAAGGTTTATCATTTTCAACCTTAAAGTAAAGGTTTAGATCGACTTCACTTCTGGTGAATCTCAGCTTCATCAGATAGCTATCAATCCTCTCATACCAAGATCGGGGTGCTTGCTTCAAGCCATAGAGAGCTTTCTTAAACCTGCATACATGAGATTCCATGTCATGAACCTCAAACCCCTCAAGTTGTTCCACATAGACTTCCTCTTTGATCGAACCATGCAAGAAAGTGGTCTTGACATCCATCTGATGTAGGTTCCATCCTTGTGAGGCAGCAAGGGCTATGATCAAGTGGATGGTGGTGTATTGAGAAATAGGTGCAAATATCTCATCGTAATCTACACTTTCCTTTTGAGAGAAGCCTCGAGCAAGAAAGCAAGCCTTGAACTTTTTTGCACTTCCATCAGCTCCATGCTTGATTTTGTAGAGCCACTTAGAGGTGAAAACCGATTTGTCCTAGGATCTAGGAAGTGCATCCCAGACATCATTCTTCATAATTGACTCCTATTCTTCATTCATAGCATCCTTCCATACTTGATGCTTCATGACTTCTTCGAATGATGAAGGCTCATTTTGAATGATAGTGCTTATGATGGTCAAGTATCCTTGATACCTGTTAGGCTTCTTGCTTTCACGAAAAGTCCCCCTTGGTGAAATATGTATCTCGACATCTTCGAGAGTCTCCCTAAGCCATGAGGGTCTCCTCTTGGAGGAGGAGGGCTCTTGAGGAGGAGGATCAATAGGATCCATAGGTTCATCAACATTCGGCATTGTTTCATTTTCTTTTGCACCCTGTTTTCCGGTGTTAGCTTCCTTGTCCTTCCTTGGGATAGGAAGGTTGTTGATCTTGCTGAGGGCCATATCTTCGTCGAAGGTGACATCATGACTTATCTCAACTTCCCTTTAACCAGCCACATAAATTCTATAACCCTTAGAATTTTCACTATAGCCCAAAAAGATTCATTTCTTCCCTGATGCACCCAATTTGCTTCTTTTCTCTTTCAACACATGAAAATATATGGGACTTCCAAAAATTCTAAAATGAGAGACATCGGGTTTCTTACCAATGAACACTTCTTCGAGAGTCTTGGAGTCCAATGCTTAATGAGGGCATTGGTTTTGAACATACACGGCGATATTTGCAGCTTCAACCCATAGGAACTTCGAAAGCGCTTGATCATGAAGCATGGCAGGAACAACTTCTACAATAATACGATTCTTCCTTTCAGTTACACCATTCTGCTCGGGAGTGTATGGTGTTGTAGTCTCCCTCTTAATGCCAACTTCTCTGCAATAATCATGGAATTCATTTGATTCGTACTCAATCCCATTATCAGTCCTCAATATCTTAATTTCCTTCTCAAATTGGTTTTGATCATGGCTTTGAAGTGACGGAACCAGGTGAACACTTCATCCTTCTTTTTCAAGAAGTAGATCCAGGTCTTGCGAGAATAATCATCCATAAAAGTGAGATAATATAAGTACCATCCCAAAGAGTTTACGGACATCATACCAGATATGTCGGAGTGGATCAATTGCAATATATCTTTGGTCTTGTTATTACTTGAGGGGAATGGTCCCCTTGTAAGTTTTCCTTTGGTACATCCCGGACATACACCTGCGTGCTTTACTTTGAACTCGGGCATACCTGTGACCATCCGTCTCACATTAGGTAGAGCCTTATAATGAAGATGGGCAAACCTCTGGTGCCATAGTTCAGATTGTAGAGATGTGTCGCAAGACATAACTCCCAATGGACTTCCTCCAACTTGATACAAAGTGTCAACCCTGATGCAAAGAGTAAAAGCATCTTTAAAATTTCTTTTGCAAACACGTACCTTTCCATTGATGAATGCCACCTTGTATCCTTTGTCTTCCATTGTCGAAATAGACACCAAGTTCTTCTTGAGATCAAGTACATATAGTACTTCTTGTAAATGAATAGTGTTACCTTGATTCAATTGAAGGGTAACATTTTCTACTCCCTTCACGGGATAGGTGGCATCGTCTCCAAGGATAATCTCCAAGTTTGTCTCCTCTATCAGATTAGAGAGAGCTTCCTTGTATCCAGTGAAGTGCCTTGAGGCACCACTATCAATTAGCCAATTACCTAAAGTGTCCAGTGGAGAGGTAGTGGAGAGGGCCCATATAAGATAATACTCCTTTTGCTTATTGTTAACAACATTTAATTCTTCATACTTGGATTTCCTTACTTTGTTGGAGGGTCGACCATTTCCTTGATGTCCCACATTCCTTTTTCCTTTGCCATTGTACCTGCCATTCCTTTGATCGTTGTGATTGAAGTTGCCCCTAGAATGATTGTGATCATCATCATGTGATGTGTCCTTTCTATTTGGACACTCCCTTGCATAGTGGCCAAACTATTGCAAACAAAGCACTTGTCGTTCCTTCATCCCTTAGATCCAGGTTTTCCATTGAAATGACCTTTAGACCCTGTATTATTTCTCCTTTTGGCATGAGCGGAGAATGCAGTGGGGTCGCTTCTATTAGAAGACATTTCTTGCTCCACCATTCTTGTTTCTTCTTGAATGCATCTTGACATCAATTCTTCAAACCCTCGAATTCGATCATTATTGAGAATAGTGGTTCTAAATATATACCACTCGGGTGGGAGTCCTCCAAGGGTAGTGATAGTAAGTTCCCTGTCAGAAATGACTTCTCCAATCGAAAGTAGATCATTCTTGATCTTAGTGATCCTTAAGGAGTAGGATTGAATATCCTCATCCTTGCCCTTCTTAATATCCTTCAACTTATTTTTGAGAAATAAAACTTGATTAGAATCACTAACCCTGAACATGTTGATCACCTTGTCATAAATCTCTTTGGAGGTCTTCAAATCAGAGATGTAGGCCACCAGACGCTTGTCAATGGAATATATGATCATCTTCTTTGCTTTGACTTTAGCCCTATTGTACTTGGTATTCGCAGCAGCCGATGCATTTGAAGGAGGCTCAGGGATTTTACCCTTCACATAATCCAACACTTCTTGTTCTTCCAAGGTCAAATCAAGATACATCTTCCATCCATGATAGTTAAATTTTTCACAGAGCTTGTCTTTAGCCAGGAAGTGGGATGAGGAACCCATTGAGCCTTTTGTCCATGTCCAACTGTCTTTTGTGATTTCTCTTTCACTCTTGCTTGGGCTTTGTCTTCACCTCAACGCTAATACCATGTTAATTTTAGGTAACAATGGTATGTTCAATGCTTAAG
The DNA here is from genome assembly GCA_031772625.1 of Pinus tabuliformis. Classification (NCBI taxonomy): domain Eukaryota; kingdom Viridiplantae; phylum Streptophyta; class Pinopsida; order Pinales; family Pinaceae; genus Pinus; species Pinus tabuliformis. The sequence goes on from CM062809.1 coordinate 52,210,160, forward strand.
AGCAATTTTACTTCAATTTCTTTATTAGCCTAATCACATCAAAATGATAGTCAAATGCAGATAGAACATAAACATAAATAGTAGAAGACAAGCCAAGACAAGAGGACACAAGATGTGGCACCAGCCAGGGACAAACCCCAATGTGGGGAAACCCTTGATCAATTCTTCTTATATTTTTCAATAGTTCAACAGAGAGAGATAGTACAATTTACAAATCTGATAATTTATGATAGCAACAAAAACCCTAACTAGAAAAGTCAACGTTGGTCAAATAGGGAAGAATTTTTCCTCTATTCAACTCGTTCAAACCTAGTCAACTTTGACGTCCAACAACAAGTCTAATCATCCCAAAACAGTCTGAAATAGTCTAGTCAAAACTAGTCAACGAAAGTCAACTCTACGGCCAGCCCTAAGACAGTCAACATTGGTCAAAGGAGAGGTCAGATTGCCTCGATTTGAGTGCCCAAATTTGCAGCCTGCTAGGATAGATATACCTCACCCAAACCGAAGTCGAAACAGGTCAACGTAGTCAAATAGCCTCCCAGCAACTCGGTCAACACTGGTCAATGCAGTGAAACAGAAATTCATCTTTCTTCCTTCGCACATGTGAGAGAAAGCTACCCAGATATGCGTACCCAATCACAATAGGAGAGAGAGAGATGTGAGATGAGAATATGTTGAAAATGACTTGAGGTCTCCTCCTTTTATATGCAACGTTGAGGATGATTTGGTGGGTTTCAATCCCTGTTTTGCTTGTTGGCCGACCTTAACAATTTGTCCATAATATAAATAAATTCATATCTTCATTTGTACATGTCGAAATCAAATGATCTTTAGATCAATCCTACACTTCTTAGAGACAAGAATCCAAGAAAAATATCAGTTGTCATAAATAAGATGGCCCATGTGGAGTTTGGCCCTAGTTGCCAATTTTAACACCAAAAGATGAGCTTAAATCATTGTAATGGCAAAAATGTGTAGAGGCTAGTGGATATGCTAAAAAAGGCGTTCTCTTCTTTGCAACAATTCTCCAATAAAATAAAAAATTGAAATCTTATAGTAATGCCTGCTTACCAAGTGCAAGTTGTGTTGTTGCTTGTGGTTCATGTAAATCTCTCCTTATGCCTACAGTTCAAGCAAGTACCACATGCATACCTACCCCTGCCATGCATTTGTGAGCCAAAGAAGTAGCTGCCAATTTTTTGTTTCGTTTGTATGAAGTTGGACAGAGTCAAAAAGAGGCAAGGAATTAGAAAGTAAAACACCATACATGACGTAAGAATGAACAGATCTAGTTCTTAAAACTCCAAAAGCCCTCTGAAATTCAAGGGCAGGTCTTGTATTGATTTCACCATGTAATCTACCATTCAAAGAAGTTTAGAAGAGCATAAACTTTGAAAGAAAGTTCTACTTGTTCATTGATCTCAATCGTAAATTAAAGGTGCATTCAATTTAATACTGTCTCAAAAACAAATTTCGCTGCCTCAACTCCCTCTGATCTACATCAATATATCATAGTTTAGATTCAAAACAGATCAACATCTATTGAATACAAATATATCCCCCTCAATGCAATAAAGTAAAAAGACACCTCTCAATGTTATACTAAAAAAAAACTAGTAAAGACAGGAAGACAAATATATGAGAGTAATGTTGAGTTGTCATTATAAGTATACATCATGTGCATCAAACCAAGAAAAATCGATCATCCATGGCACAATTAGGGTTGGTAAAACTTTAGATATGGACTTTGAAGAAAATTTTCTTACCCATCAAACAGAGCAAAACAACTAGTCATTGCCACCATAATATTGTCACAAAACAATGATAATCAAAGAGTCAACCAAAATGAGTAATCTCAAGCTCTGGTCAATCAATATTTAATATACTGTGAATTTTATGGCAATAAAGTTATGTCGATAGACCACATACCCACACAATATCTACAAACTCGTAAAAAAATAGCAAGATCAATGTTAAAGTTACTAACAAAAATTAGCAGAGGCAAAAATACACAAATATAAGTCACCATTATTGCGCTGCCCTTAGTCCACAACATGTACCCAAACAAAAACAATAATGGTCATCATCATATGCTTATGAAATTATGACAAAAAGAATCAGTATTTTTTAGCGCCTATCAATCAAAATATAATATAATATCACGAATCTTATTACAATAAACTATATAGGGAGACTATAGAGCCATATATCGGCACAATATCTACTAATTTAAAATGAAGGATTAGATATGTCTCAACTTCAAAACCTTTACTGTAAATATTGAATGTAATTAATAAGTAGTTTCTCTCACTGGATGGGGGAAATAACAATCTTCCCTCGGGCTCGTCCGCTTTCTTGATGTTTGAAAGCCTCTACAACGTCTGAGAATGAGTACGGGCTCTTTGGATCAATCACTGGTTTCAGCTTCTCAATCTCTATATAGGGTTGCAACTTCTCCAGGTTATGTGCGCTGACTGACACTATGTAAAACTGAGCTCTGGGATGAGGCTGGAACAACGCTATGTCCACAACCTTGCCTTCCTCTTTGGCCAACACATGAGATTTGAAGGAATCCCCTGCAATTCCATCAAATGAAACGAAAATTAACATTGAATTTAAATAATAGCTCTTAGATGCCCCCTATCAGGCCCAGGATTGGTTCCAGGACTCACCAAAGAACGAAAACAAGCAACGCATAGAAGTGTTATCAGAACTTACCCATGGTATCGAATGCAAAATCAAATTTCTCGGAAACCTGATCGTAGCTCTGCTTGGTGTAATCGATGACCAGATCTGCCCCTAGGCTTTTCACGAACTCGAGCTTCCCTGTGCTAGCAGTGGAAGCGATCCTGGAAGCTCCATACACATTCTTTGCCAGTTGAATGGCGAGGCTGCCCACTCCGCCCGCTCCTCCCACAATGAACACGCTCTGCCTCTTTTCAAAATTGGTTGTATCGAAGCCATGCTGCACAGTCTGAAGCGCCATCGGCAGGCTCGCTGCTTCCTCAAACGATAAATTACTGAGCTTCAGCGCCACCAGGTATTCCTCCACCACTGTGTACTGAGCGAGAGTCCCGCACTGCTGTAGCTTGCCTGCTGCGAAACTCTGGATACTGCTGTATATCTCGTCACCGGCCTTGAACTTGGAGACGCCATCACCAATTTCCACCACCACTCCCGACATATCACAGCCCGGCACAGCCTGCAAAACACAAACAAATAAATCATAAAAAATACATACATGCATAGTTACCAAATTCGAATTCGAATTTGAATACAATTCGATACGGAAAAAATTGGACTCTATAAAATTCAATACATGTAAAATTCTACATTATACATCTTACTTTTTACAAATATTTAATTTTATTTTTAAATGTACCATCATTATATGAAAAATCATTGAATCTTTTCCTAATAAGTATATTTTTGTTTACTTATTTCCATTGTTAATTTCTCTTGTTTGAAATGTTATAGATCAATTCTTTTTTTTTTCTATTTATTTTGCATAGTTATGGATTGGCAACTAAAGTTTGCCATTTATAATTTTTATAATATTTCTAATACTAAATTTATCTTTTTTCTAATTTTTTTATAGGAGTTATCCAATTAACACTTACTTTGTCAGTTTATAATTTTTTCCAATATAGAAGTTACTGTTTTTTGTTTCATATAAGAGTTATCAGTTTGCAACTAATTTAGTATTTTATAATTTTTGTTAAGATAGAATTATATTCTTTTATTTATTGTAATTTACAGTTATAAGAAATTACTAACTAATTATCCATTTAACATTGAAATTTGAGAGTTTATAATTTTTTCCAATATAGAAATTATAGTTTTTTTATATATATATAATTTGCAACTAATTTACTATTTTATAATTTCTATTAAGATAGAAGTTATCTTTTTTTTTATTGCAAATTGTCATTATATAAAAATTACTAACTCACCTCTCTCTTTAAAGTATCTGGATTGATTTTTTCAAAAGATAAAATTACAAATCAAATTTGAGTAACATTTAATTAAGCAATGATAACTCTAAAATATGTCCATGTATATGTATATATAGAAACTATTTATATTATTTAATGTCAATAAAAATAATTTTTTCCTTTAATTTAATTTATTTTTAATTAAATTAATTATTTAATAAAAAATTTATTTCTTTAAAATAATTTGCTTTCCATTATACCATATTGTATGTTGGAACCATGTGTAAATAATAGTAAAATAACAAAATGAAATGGAAAAACAGAAAGAGTATTAGTCATTAATATTTCATACTAAATAGTCATTAACGACAATGTATTAGTCATTAACATTTCATACTTACCAAGTTAGCATAGTTACGCTTAATACGCTGAATCCGATGTATTAGTCATTAACATTTCATACTTACCAAGTTAGGAAGTTACCAAGTTAGCATAGTTACACTTAACATGCTGAATCTGGTAGATATTCATGTAATTATCTTTGTTTTTTCTCTTTCCTGTCTGTGTCCAGGGTCGAGGCAAGAAGCACAGTGGACGCCGAGTTCTGTGTTCAAGGTGGAGGCACGAAGCACAATGGACTCTGGAAAATTCAGGGTGGAGGCACAAAGCGCATCGGACGATGGAACAGCGAATGTTGGAGGCGGTAAGCCAGTAGAAAGATTTGACCAAAATCATTCACCGTACCGAATTGTAATTCACGAATTATTCGCTGTACCGAATCGAATTAACGAATTTACGTATTTTTTTTGCCAGTACGGCCGAACTTGGTAACTATGCATACATGTCAAGGGGTAAGGGATTTATGTGCGAAAAAATAGAGGGCTAATTGGTCCATCTGAATACCAGAAATTTGGAATGCACGTTTCTTAATAAGCCATCCCGCCACTTCAAATCGGCACGATTGAGAGCAGCGGCCCGAACTTTAACTAAAAGCTGGCCTAACCCAGGCTTTGGCACAGGGAAATCCCCAAAGTACAGGACGTCTATGGATCCATATTCGTTGTACATCCATATGCGTCTGACTTGGTTCCTAGAGATAAGCTTTAGCACATAATGGAGGAACTTGGAGTTCCTAAACATTTGAGAGCAGTTGTGCATACGTTGTATGAAGAGGGGAAAGTCAAAATTAGAACTTCACCATGTATTTATGAAAGTTTTAGAAGCGATATCGGGGTCAAGCAAGGTTACCCACTGTCTCCTACCCTTTTTAGTTTATATATCGCCAAGCTTGAGGAGTGGTTAAATTCACAAGGGGGTGATGGTATCTATTTGAGCAAGTTTGTTAAATTCGCAAGGGGGTGATGGTATCTATTTGGGCAAGTTTGTTATAAGGCTTATTTTGTATGCAGATGACCTTATTCTGATTGCTAAATCGACTCTTGGTTTGCAAGAGCACTTACTATCCCTTAAGCATTTTTGTAGAAGTGTGGGGATGCAAGTCAATATCAGCAAAACGAAAGTAGTGATTTTCACTAAAAAGAAAACATAACTAGCATAAGTTCTACTTTAAAGGTAACATTTTGGAAGAAGCTGCACATTACAAATATCTTCCGCAAAAATCTAAGTTGGAATGGTTGTGGAAAGAAAAGAACTTTGGGGGTTGGAAAGCATTTTATGCTTTTCAAAATAGGTGTAGAGAGGCAGAGTCATGAAATTAGAAAACCACTCAAACTCTTTTGGGCTTCTAGTGATTTCGGTGATTTTCTACGGTTGTGAACTATGGGCCAGCAGTACATCCGACATGCAGTGGAGACAAATTGAGAAAATTTAGAAGCGTTTGATTACAAACCAATTCAAGATTAAAAGTGTAGTTCCTTATGCTATCTTGTTAAGTGAAACAGAGATTTCTCCTATTGAAGCAGTTGCTATGGTGTGGGTCATAAGGTACTTAAAAAAAATTGAGCAAATGGAAGAGGGTAGGTGGTCTAAAGTTGTCTTTAGTGACAGATTGTGCAAGAGGAAAAAAACTTGGATGCAACAAAATAACAAATGGTTTAGTAAATGGGGTATTTTCTTGGACGTGTGTCCCATAAATAGTAAAGAGATAAAAGCTTTTGTTATGGAAAAGTTCCACAAGCGTACTTGGGATAAGGAGCTAGGAAGAAAGAAAAAGTACTATATTGAACTGTTTAATCCCACTCATAGTCATCAACCAAAAGCATACAAAGAAGCCAATATCTCTTAGAGAGCCAAAATTCTTATTGCTCAATTACAGACTAATTCTCATCAACTCCATTGTGAAACACGCCGCTGGAAAAGGCCAAAAGAAGTGTGGGAGGAAAGAGTATGCATTTTTTGTTCTTCTGGAAGAGTGGAAACAGAAAAACATTTCATTTTATAATGTGAGGCCTTCAAAGACAACAGAGAAAATTATGTAGATATGCTGGCAGGTAGCTCTTGAGATAATCTATTTAGCAAGGGGTTTGTCGAGAAGCTCGGAGCATATTTTGAAGCTTGACAGAAAAATGGCCGAATACATCAAGCAGATGAAGAAGCAATCTGTCCCATAGGCTATCTTTAGCTTCGTGGACATTAAAATAATTTCTTTCTTTCTTTCTTTCACATTTTACTGACAATCCAACTACTCTCTATTAAACCATGATATTAAGATATTGCCTTTTTTCTATTCCAAAAAACCGAGCAAATAGTAGTTTAAAGGCCAGGGACAAAGTCAAAATGGTGTGAGATGTTCTAACCATGTATGACCATAAAGGAGGCAAATTCATAAAATAATGGTAATGAACAATCTAGTCAATATTGAACACTAATAATGTATATATGTATATATAACAAAATTTGGAAGCACAGTGACAACACTCTATTTTTCATATATATATATATATATATATATATATATATATATAGATATATATATATATATATATATATATACATAATGTTAAAGAACAAATAATCCCTAAAAATTATTAAAATAATATTTGAATAAACAACATAATCAATAATGCATCAATTTTACTCTTTCAATCTTTAAATTATATATATTAAAATTAAATTCTTTTAAATTGTAACACCAATCTCTAAAAATTATTAAAATAATATTTGAATAAACAACATATTTAAGGATGCATCAATTTTACCTTTCAATCTTTAAATAATTTATATTAAAATTAAATTCTTTTAAATGGTAACACCAATCCCTAAAAATTATTGTAATAATATTTGAATAAACAACATAATCAAGAATGCATCAATTTTACTATTTCAATGTTTAAGTAATTTATATTAAAATTAATTTATTTTAAATTGTAACACCAATCCCTAAAAATTATTAAAATAATATTTGAATAAACAACATAATCAAGGATGCATCAATTTTACTCCTTCAATCTTTAAATAATTTATATTAAAATTAAATTCTTTTAGATTGTAACACCAATCCCTAGAAATTATTAAAATAATATTTGAATAAACAACATAATCAAGAATGCATCAATTTTACTCTTTCAATCTTTAAATAATTTATATCAAAATTAAATTATTTTAAATTGTAATAGCAACATCACTAACAAAAATTATTAAAATAATATTTGAATAAACAACATAATCAAGAATGCATCAATTTTACTCTTTCAACCTTTAAATAATTTATATAAAAAATAAATTCTTTTAAATGGTAACACCAATCCCTAAAAATTATTGTAATAATATTTGAATAAACAACATAATCAAGAATGCATCAATTTTACTATTTCAATCTTTAAATAATTTATATTAAAATTAAATTCTTTTAAATTGTAACACCAATCCCTAAAAATTATTAAAATAATATTTGAATAAACAACATAATCAAGAATGCATCAATTTTACTCTTCTAATCTTTAAATAATTTATATTAACATTAAATTCTTTTAAATTGTACACCAATCCCTAAAAATTATTAAAATAATATAATAAACAACATAATCAAGAATGCATCAATTTTACCCTTTCAAGCTTTCAAAAAATTATATTAAAACTAAATTCTTTTAAATTGCAATAGCAACATCATTAACAAAATAATTTAATAATTATCAATTATGTAAATTATATATGTCCATAAAATAGGAGAATATTAAATTAAGATAAGTTAATTATCATTAATAACATTAAGTTCTAATTATTATAGTTTGAAAAATAATAAAAAGAAAATTCAATTAGTAATACATATAAGATTAAAATCATGTTTTAATTATAAAATAAAAATTTGTAAGCTTGCAACATTAAAAATTAATGTCAATATTAGAAATTAAGCATTAATAATCTTGTAATCATCAAAAACTAATTAGTTATGCAGATAACAATTAGTTAGTTGATAATCATTAATAACATTAGGTCATAACATTTAATTTTTCCTTTAATCATTTAATCAACAACTAAAAATACAATTATCAAAAGGTCTAATAATCATCAATAAAGATAAAAGTTAATAATAAAATCAATTAATTAAACTAAATCTGTTTCATCACATTTTGGCTTTGTGCATTCTCATCCCAACCCTCTCCTCTATTTATTACCCCAGTAATCTCTGACTTATTCACTCATCAAATCCTGGTGATGAACCATAGAGGTTGGTTCGAAACGTCCATTACAAAAAACATGAATGCGATGAATCTGGAAAATATCACCACACAAAATGCAAATCGCCCCAAATCTATAATCTGGTCAATATTGAACACTCTGCTAATATATACGTATATATGACAAAATTTGGAAGCATAGTTATATACTCTATTTTACAAAATGCAGATCGCCCCAAATCTATAATCTGGTCAATATTGAACACTCTGATAATATATATGTATATATGACAAACTTTGGAAGCATAGTTATTATACTCTATTTTCATATATATGTATATTCAAGAGGAATTGGACTACATTATTCGAGTCACGATGGAACATTCTAATGATAATACATGGGCAAATCCAAATGCATATTAATTTAAATATTTGAAAGTAGCCAATTAGAATCATTTATTAGAATTAAAATATATATAGAGGGGTATAATTTAATTTATAGAAATGTTTTTTTTTTTCATTGGAATTTAGTGATATGATTTCAAATAAGATTGTGAGTTTTTGTTATTTAAAATATTTTTTTGAATGTGTAAATGAATTCAATTACTAAGGCACTAGAATTCTATAGATTAAACAACTTAAATTCAGCTCTCTAAAAGTTTTTGTTTGATTACTTTAACATAGAAAAACTTTCGGTTTAAAAAATAATTAAAAAATAATTCAATATCTATAATCGAAACATAATCATGCAAAGTAATTATTTAATATTTTATATTAGCAAATAAATAAATATTTATAATTAAATCACAGTTAATACAATCTCAACATTGAGGATGATTGTTATAATTTACCATTAATAAAACTCGACAATAAATGAAAAGAATGAAAACCATCTATAATGTTTTGATTATGAAAACAATTGTTTTCAAAGTTTTATTATTATAATTATGTAATGATTTAATGACATTTTCCTATATTTTAACTTTGAACATTACGTTATAATTGTTTCTAAAGTTTTGTTCTTGTAACTCAATTTTTTATTTTTTTTGGTTCTATGTGGTTCATGATCTTGGAAATTGGTGATAGCTACATCCACTTTGTCTCAGGTAGATGCCTCTGAAGGGATCACCTGTCCGGAGAATTGAATCGGTCACCTCTCAAAAGCTTGTTCTCAAAAGCTTGTTCTTGTAATTATTATGTTGATGTGTGTGTCTATTTTGGAATAGAGCTTTTAGAATTTTAATTTAACTATACACCAACTCACATCCATCTTAATCATAGATCTATAAGCTTCCAGAGATATCAAATATCTTTTAACTCTGAAAGAGGTTTGCATCTCGGTAAATTTGATCTCTCTCAATGCTTTGTAGCTCGAAAGTTAAGATAGATCTATACAATTTAATTATTAATTAATTATAATTATAATTATATTTTTATTTTATTTTGATTAAGTGAAAATGTTAAACAAATACTACATCTCTACCACACTCGATTGAAGAATCATATATATATATATATATACACACACACACATAGTTTTATTTTGATCAAGTCAAAATGTGTAACCAGACATGACAAATCTCTACTATACTGAGATAGAGAGCACCTCTTGACACAATAATTAGTAGCTGGATAGTAGAAATTTAACCTTTAAAAACAAATTTAAAATATTTTTAACATTATTCACATATCAAAGGTTCTCAAAGTAGTTATGCCCTTTATTTCCCTTTTAATTAAATTGATTAATTAAAAAATATTGTCATAAACAAGTGTCATATCAAATGAGTTATGGTTTTTTTGGGCCCTTGGTATTGATTATTCACTTATGATATTGTAACAAAGTCTATTTATGGTATTTTATTATACGTTTTTTCGTGTGTGTGTATATATATATGAAATGACTTTTTTTACTATATTTTTTCTGGTTAATTTTAATCAAAATCGGCAAAGATTTTTAAAAGCTTGAGTGAGGGGTGTTTCAGGGTGTTGAATCCATTTATGCATTTTAAATTGCATTTTAAATAACACAAAATCGCATTCTTTTTTGAAATACTTTTGACGGATTAGGGTGAAAATTTCTATTTCATTTATAAGTTAGACTACGCCTATACATAAATGATAATTAAAATTTATATATATGTTAATTTTTTTATAATTTCTAATAATAATAATAACTTAAAATAAAATTATAATTTAATTAATTTTTATGATTTTTTAAACCCTTATTATTGAGATATACTATTAAGATATAAAATAAAATAATTTTTTAGCAAAATAAAATTTTAAATTATATTTGTGAAAATTTACATAATATAAGTGTTTTAATGTTTGTAATGTATTGAAACCTCTTACCTATAAATTTTTATAACAATTTAATTTATATAACTACATTTAAAAATATTTTTTCCTTTTAATCTTAATTGTTACATTATGAAAATTAAAGTATTCATTAGCTCCACAATGTGAATGTAGAAACAACCGTGGGCCATAATTCACAGACATTTCATCAAATCACGAAACTAAATATAGGGCATACTTCTGCTTCAAACTTCAAAACCCTCTCAGAAATTTTATCGAATCCTTAAAATGAAGGATTAGATATGTCTCAACTTCAAAACCATCACTGTAAATACTGAGTGTAATTAAGAAACACTCGGGATGTTTTGTCACGGACCCTTGCCGTTTTTTTAACTATTCCCTGAAAATGAAGCTGTTTTGTAATAGAATCACAAGCTGATATGTCTCAACTTCATTAAATATTGTAACTAATAGTTATACATATATTTTTTAGTAACGAACCTTGATAACGAGGGTTTTCTGTACTGAAATCTTGTCACACCATTCAGACCTTTCTTTTTCGAAAATAAAGAATACAATTTCTGAGTTTCATAGTCCAAGAGAAAAGTGGAAACAAAGGAAATGCATCTTATGGGTGTACAACAAATCACCTTTTATGTATTTATTTATAAAAAGTTTTGAACTTTTCTGAATTTCTTTGTAAGGAACTCAGATATAATTAGATTCAATGCGTGGAAAATGCATCGTTAGAATTTGCAACAAACGAAAATTTTTAAAGAGATTTAATGACTGAACCAAATTGTACCGAAGTCTTGAGTCTAGAAGTTTTGAGTCTAACTCAATTCTACAGACTTTGGTCACTATAATTCTTCCGTGGAGAGGGAAGAAAACATGAGAAATCATGGATGAGACTATGTTTATCAATAAAGAGGAACAACATAGGATAACAGAGCAAGAGGACGAGGATGATGATCATGTCTTGCTAGTTTCGAACTGCATTTGATCGACACTACGCCCTTGGGGCTAAGCGGAAGTTGTTTTCTCTTCCCAACAGGATTTTCTTGGACGAGGACCTCACTCGAGCACAAGTTGTGGAACTTAAACAATCCAGAGAACAGGTTATGGTACCACGACAGGCAGGGAAATAAGCAGTTATCAGGAATCTTCAGGCACTCTCCTTCCCACCTAGGTGGGAACCCTGAACTAGAGGTTTCAAATGACGGGCCCTCTTGGGGAGGTGACATGGTACATGTATTTTTATCCGTTGTTGGAATGGCAATGGATCTTTCTGGTCATCGCTAGGACTCTTGTATGACGCTCTCAAATCAATGGACATCATCTTCGTGATTGAGATTCATGCGAGCCTGTTTGACCCCTCCCAGATATTGCAGGTTGCCATTGGATCTTAGTTGGCAAGTAGGATACGAGAAGCTCAGGAGGGATCAAAGGATCAGGTGGAGTTGCTTTTTTGGCTAGTGACTCACTCTGGAACAGGGTATCTTTGGTAGTCAAAAATGCTTTTGCTAGGTTTATGTGGATTCAGATTAGCGTCAGAGTCTCTCCTCCGAGGGACATCTACATTGCAGTTTGTTACTTCTCACAGCCTCTTCACCATTTTTCATCCATAATGGCTCAAATGGGGGCCCCTTTATACACATGTACACCAACGTCACCTGGTACTGTGATGTTGGGGAATTCATCCTCCTAGGTGACTTCAATGCTCGCACTAGAGACATCTAGATCCCTCTCCACGACCGATAAGAGGATGTGTTTTGTACCCTGGGGATAGATCTAGATTTAGTGGGGTGTCACCAGATGTCAGATGATGCTTTGGGGCTCACTACAGTTTATGGTAAGCATTTATTGCAGTTGGGGGAATCCAAGGAGTTGTTGATTCTAAATGGTCTCCCTTATTTCCCATACTCTCGCTTTTTCACATGCCAGCCATATGGCGAAGGTGCGAGTGTAGTTGATTATGTACTCGCTAGCCATAACTTGCTCCCTTTTATTTGCCATTTCTCAGTCTCCCCCATCCCCCTTGTTGATCATGCACTTCTTTCCTTCTCTCTCTAGTTTGACCCTCCCCTTCCACCCCATCCCTCCCCTCGGGGCCCACCCCGAACTACCTTCTAATTTGACGAAGGAGACCCTGACATCTTCTCCTCTACCCTACAAAAGATGCTTCCATCGAAGACCCAGTTCTCCTTGCTTGATTCTGCTTCCACTAAATACACCTTACTTTCATCTATTATTTGGGAAGCAACACTCAAATCCTTCCCCCACTCCATTCATTTCACTTCCATCTCCCCTAAATTTGGATCTTGCCCCATGAACAAATGATACAATGATGAATGCAAGACTCTACATCGAGAACTTCGATATGCTTTCACCCACTCTCAACCCTTCTACTCCGACCTCAAATCTTCTTATTGTTGTCTCCTTCGTCACAAGAAACGACTCTTTATCTCTCATAGAAGACAAGAAATTTTTGCTCTCCTTGCCCACTCCCCTAAACGATTATGGCATACCATCCTTCGCCGACGCTCCCCTCTTCCACTTGACATCGACCCTACATCCATGTCCTCTCACACTTCCAAACTTTATGATATTCCAGGGTAAGCCCAAATTCATGTTACCTCCCCATCCTCTTCCTGTTACCTATTCTCAGACAGAGATATCAGAGAGGCCATTTGGGTGATGAACAATAGCAAAGCAATCGATGAGAAAGGCTACCAAGCAGAGTTCTTTAAACACAGTTTTCGTGCTTTGGTTAGCTACTTGGTTGATCTTTGCAACCATGTAGTCTGTGAAGGTTTCCCACCGACATGGTCGCACTACATCATCCATCCGATCCACAAATCAGGTTTGAGCTCAAATCCCAATAACTAAAGAATGATCATGGTGGGTCACATGTTCTTGAAGTTGCATGCTATTGTTCTACATAGGAAGCTCTCCCGTGACCTTGAGAAGAGACAAATCAAAGCTAGGGGACATGCAGGTTTTCGATCGGCTCATCAGACCATTGACCACATCTTGACCCTTCGTGCCATGATTGAGGAGGCACGACACCACTCTTCAAAAGTCTACTGTCATTTCGTAGATTTTCAAAAAGCTTTTGACTTTGTTTTAAGGGAGGCCTTGCTCTAGAGACTCAGAGATGTTGGCATCTTTGCAACCCTGTTGACCATTATTATGTGCCTATATGAGTTTGTTCTTGGTCATCTTCACACAACCCATGGGATGTCTGATTTCATCCAAAGCACTATTGGGGTTAAATAGGGTTGTCCACTGTCCCCTACCCTATTTGGGATCTATATTGATGAGTTGGAAGTATTTCTACATGAGCATATCCAGGACACTGATGGTTTCCTTCTTCACCAGGTTCTGATATCTATTCTACTCTTTGTTGACAACGTGGTCGTCCTCTCCTCACCCCCAGAAGGATTATAGAGGTAGATGGATGCCTTATCTCTATTTTGTGATCATCGACAGTTTACAATCAACCTGGGTAAAACCAAGGTTATGATATTCAATGGGGTGAATAAAACCTCAGACCTTCACTTTTTATTCAGAGGGAAGGAGATTGAGATTACCAGCACGTATACTTACTTGGGGATGCAATTCTCAGGTCCCTGCTTCAGTTTGCGACCAACGCTTCAGCCTTGGATCAATAAAGGATATGGATCCTTAGCCCTTCTAGAGAGAGTGCTTTCGACAACACTTCCAGGACATCTCGTCAAAGATGAGCCTCATGGGCACCTTAATCCATCCCACTGTTCTATATGGCTCAGAGATTTGGGGACCGTCCTTACTTGACTTAGATTGGGCTTCAGCTGAGAGAGTCCAGATCTTATTCTCTGCTGCATCATTAGGTCCAAACTGAAAGAGCCGCAACACATCATCCTTGCAGAGTTTGGAGCTCATCCCTTTCGACTTGAGACGGTCTTCAAATTGGTTTATGTTATGTAACCAGCTCACAAAATAGAATAAAAGATAGATCAACGACTTCAAAATCAACCTCTTCAGGGGGAAACCTCCTTTACATTACACAAATGAACAATTATTGGATGATACAAATGACAAAACCTTCTTTCTATATATAGGAGTCTAAGGGGTCACAATATAACCAAAGTTGACATAACAATAAGTTACCAATCAAATGAGAAAATGACCTAGTACCCATTTTTTTGAGGTAGCAAAAAATCACTCGATTTTGAAAAAAGGTGATTTTGGAATACACACTTTTTTTTTGAGCATATTTTTTCCACTTTAAATTTTTTTATGTATCAAGTGTGAACAATTTTTTTATAGTGATTTTCATGCTGATTTTGAAAAGTGTTGATGCAACATCAACACTTTTTTTAGAGGGCTAATTTTTTACACTTCAATTTTTTTTATGTATTAAGTGTGAACATTTTTTTTTTAGTGATTTTCATCTTGTTTTTGAAAAGTGCTCATGAGCATCAACCCTTTTTGTTTAAAGGGCTTAGTTTTTACACTTTAAATTTTTTAATCAATTAAGTGTGGATATTTTTTTTAAATGTTGGTGATTTTCATGTTAGTAAAAAAAAACCAAATACAAAAACCCTATAAAAATGTGAAAAAAAAAACATAAAACATAAAGCATGACAAAAATAAAAATAGTAAAAACATGTTAGTAATCAAACATAAAAAAATAAAAAAATAAAAATCATAAAAATAAAAAAACATGATCCAAAAAAAAAAAAAAAACATAAAACATAAAACATGTTAGTAATAAAACATAAAAATAAGAATAAAAAAATGACAAAAAAAATCAAATACAAAAAAATGTATATTAAAAAAAATTAACTCTTAAAAAAGAAAAAATTCAAAAAAAAAAAAAAACAAACAAACAAACCAACCAACCAACCAAAATTAACTCTTAAAAATAAAAATAAAAATTGAATAAAAAATTAATGAAAAAAAAAAACAAAACAAAAAATAAGTTTAAAAATGACTTCTTCTTTTTTTTTTCAAAAAAAAGTATATAATTTAAAGAAAAGCAAATTGATCCCAAAAAAAAAAAAACTTAAAACATTTTTTTTAAAAAAAATATTCATGTTAAAAAAAAATTAAGAAAACAAATATTAAAAAAATATAATTAAAATAAAAAATAAAAAATATTTAAATAAACAAAATTATAAATAAAAAATAAAATAAAATAAAAATTAAAGAATTGTTTTTTTTTAAATTAAAATTATAAAAAAAAAAAATAACATAAAAAAAACAAAAAAAAATTATAAAAATTAAAAATAAACATTCAAAAAAATATAAACAATTTAAAAAATATAAACAAAAAAATTTTAACAATTAAAAAAAAAATCAATTAAAAGAATAAAAAATAAAAACAAACAATTAAAAAATAAAAAATAAAAAATAAAAACAATTTAAAAATTAAAAATAAACTATTAAAAAAAAACACACACACACAATTTAAAAATACCTCGCGTCCCCAGCCCTTTCCTTCCCCTTCTTTCCACACCCTTGGCCATCCCCCTTCCCCTCTCTCCTCCCTCACCCACCTCCCCTCCACTCCGCACTCTCAACTCTCCTTCTCCCTCCCTCTCCTCTCCTACCCCACTCGACCCCGATCCTACTCCCCGCCCTCCCTACCTCCCTCACTTTGTTTTTAATTTTAAATATATATATTTTTAATTGTTTTGAATTTTTTTAATAATTATTTAACATTTTTTAAATGATGTTTTTTATTTTTATTTTTAACTTAAAAATTGTTTTGTTTTGTTTTTTTGATATATATATATTTGTTGTTTATTTTTTATATTCTTTTATTTATTTTTTGTTTTATTTATTTATGTAAATTCTTCATTTTTACAAGTTAATTTTGTTGTTGTTGTTTTTTTTTAACATTTTTATGGTTTTTTATTTTTTATTTTATATATATTTTATGAAAGTTAATTTATTTTTTGTCATGAATCATCCCCTTGCCACCCCTGGCAGTGGGGCCTCGGAATCGCCAGGGAGCTTTTTTTTTAAGTTTTTAATTTTTTTTTTACTGTTGTATTTTATTTTTGTAATTTTTTTTTTTAATTTTATTTTACTCCTTCCCTTTTTTTTTGTTTTGTTTTGTTTTTTTTTTTTTTTTTTTACATGATATGGTTAATTTTTTTTACATTTTTTTTTTAATATGTCATTACTATATATTTTTTATATTTGATTTTTTTGTTATGTTTTATTATTATTATTATTATTATTATTATTATTATTTTTGTTTTCATGTATATATAATTTTTTATAGGATATGTGTGGATGCTTGTCTAGCAACCCGATCCCATTATGTGCAATTTGATAGTTGATTTTTAATTTTTTTTACAATGTATCAAGTTGTCTTAGGGTACGATTTCAAAATCGCTATATATTTAACATTTAAAAAAACTACTCTTGGTATAATAACTCTTTCATTTAGGTGTTCATTTTTAAAGTTTTTTTAGTCATAAATTTTTTCTATAATGTCATATTTGAAATACTTTGAAAATTTAAGAATGTTTTGTAGTCATAATCTTTGGTTTTAATTCCATGGTTGAAAAATTGTCAAGATTTTAATATTTTTCTAAGTCGTGATATTTTATCTTTAATGTTATGGTTGAAAACAATTATAAATAATTTTTCTTAGCACTATGCTTGAAATTGTTGGAATTTTAAGGTTTTTCAAAGAAGTGATGTTTTAAATTTAATGTCATTCTTAAAAATCGTTGGAATTTTAAGGGTTTTTAAAGACGTGATATTTTATCGTTAATGTCATGCTTGAAAATAATTGGAAATTTAAAGTTTTTCAGAGTCACGATATTTTGTTTTTAACGTCATTATTAAAAAATATTGAAAATGTACCCTAAAAAAAAAAAAAGAAGAAGAAGAAGTTATTCCGGCATCAACACTTTTCGATTTCAAGTTGTTTTTTGCACCAAACAAAATAGATTTTATTGTTTTTTACTGTTATTTTTAAAAAAGTATTGAAAATTTACTCTTAAAAAAAAAAGGCCGAAAAAAACGTTATTTCGACATCAACACTTTTCGATTTCAAGGTGCTTTTCATGTTTTTTTGGATTTTTGGGCTCAAGTACCCCTTTTGAGGTAATAGTTCTCATTTGATCGGTAACTATGTTAATAATATAGGGGCACAACAATAACATTAAGGGCTACAATGACAATAGTAATGGGGGAATCACTAGTATTATAGGGACCTAACATGCCACTCCTTCAAAAAAGTGTTTTCTCAACGCTTAAGTAGTTCTGAATGCTTCTGTATAAAATTCTCACCTTTTCATGTGGAATCTTTAGCAGGTAAGTTCTTCCACTTGATGAGATACTCTAAAATTGATCGATTTTGTAGCTGATGAGTTCTTGTTTCTGTGACTGTTTCAGGTTCCAATATGATTTTTCCTTCCTCGCAAACTTTTGGCAATATAGTTTGAACTGGGAGTTTATCAACTATAACCTTCTTTAAGCATGAAACATGGAAAACTGGGTGCACTTGAGAAGCTATAGAAAGCTCCAATTTGTATGCCATAGTACCAATCTTTTGCAACACCTTGCATGAACCATAATGCTTTGGTGATATTATTTTATCGATTCTAGTTTGCTTGAGGGACATTTGTTTATATGGTTGTATTTGTAGGAATACCCAGTTACCTACGTCAAAACTTCTTTCACTACGATGTTGATCTACCTGTTGTTTCATTCTATTATGCACCAAAGTGAGGTTATCCTTTAAGAGTTGGAGAACTTGTTATTGATGCTCGATGTGATCTTCCATTGCTTAAACCTTAGAATTTTCTCCAAATATGATGTGATGGATGGTGGATGTGTCTGTTTATTGGATACAAAGCAACGAAGATTCTTTCCAAACATTTATTTACTATCTCAGTTTTCCCATTAGATTGAGGATGATAAGATAAGCTATGAGCTAACTGAGTACCAAGACAAGATAATTATTCTGTCCAAAAATTTCCAGTGAAAATGGAATCTCTGTCGCTTACAATAATCTTTGGGTTTCCATGTAGCTTTTGAGTTGTTTCCATAAATGCAATAGAAACTGTATTGGGTTTAAATGGATGCGATAATGAACAAAAGTATGCATACTTGGTAAATCTGTCAACTACCACCATGATGACACTCTTTCCTTCAAACTTAGGTAAACCTATGATAAAATCCATTGAAACCTCCTCCCGACATTGGCTTGGAATGGATAAAAGTTGTGATAGACCTGGGACCTTAATTGTTTCAACTTTATTTTGTTGGCAAACCAAACATTCCGCCACAAAATTTTGAATATCCGATTTAAGGCCATCCCAAAAAAAATCCTTCTTAACCTTGTGGTAAGTTTTTAAAAATCCTGAGTGCCCTCCTAAGGGAGAGGTGTGCAATTCCATAAGAATATTTTGTTTGAGTTGGGAATTCTTACATAGGTATAGGCAATCTTTGTATTATAATGAATCAATTTTCTAACGAAATGTATCAGATGTACTAGGATATTGTTTTAACTTTTGAATGAGTACCCACACTTCTTCTTCATTTTTCCATTCATCCCTTGCTTCATTTATACAATTTGGTTGAATAATAGAAATGGCGCAAAGCAATGCTTCCACATGCTCATCCTTTCTTGAGAGTGCATCTGCCACAACATTTTGCTTCCCTTTTTTCTAGAAGATATCAAAGTCATAACCCAACATATTTGTGACCCATTTTTGTTGCTTTTCTGAAGATAATATTTGTTCTAAAAAGTATTTAAGACTATCATGATCCATTTTTACCTTGAAGTGTCTTCCCATTAGGTAGGGTCACCATTTATTAAGTGCATGCAGTATTGCCAACATTTTCTTCTCATAAATAGCTTTGTGTAGATACTTTCCTTTGATTGGACGACTTTCTAAAGCAACAAGTCTTTCTTCTTGCATTAAAACAACACCAATTCCATTTCCTGAGGCATCACATTCCACAATAAAGGTTTTTGTGAAGTCCAGCGTAGCTAAGACCGGTGCTTGGCACATTGCCTCTTTAAGATGTTCAAAGGTCTTCGTTGCTTCTAGAGTCCATGAAAATGCATATTTTTTCAATAATGTTGTTAGAGGTGCTGCTATTCTCCCATAATTCTTAACAAACTCGTGATAATACCTCGCCAACCCAAGAAATCCCCATAGATGCTTTATGGGTGTGGGGATTTTCCATTCCTTAATGGATTTATTTTTTTTAGGGTCTACCTTAACACCTTCATGAGATAAAATATGACCTAGATATTCCACCTCTTGTACTCTAAAGAAACATTTGGAGCTTTTTTCATATAATTGTTTCTCCTCCAATAGTTTGGCACCCTATTAACATGTTGAACGTGATCCTTCCAAGACTTGTTGTAGATTAGTATATCATCAAGAAAATACTAACACAAATTTTCTAAGGGTGGGTTTGAAAATGTAATTCATCAAACCTTGAAATGTAGAAGGTGCATTGGTAAGGCCAAAAGGCATGACCTAAAATGCACAATGACCCTCATGAGTTCTAAATGTTGTTTTCGGAATGTCTTCAGTTTTCATTATGATTTGATGATATCTTGAATGAAGATTCAACTTGGTGAAGTAAATTTATCCATGCAATTCATCCAATAATTCATTAATAACAGGAATGGGAAATTTATCTTTAATAGTGAGCTTGTTGAGCTCCCTATAATCCAGACACATGCACCATGACCCATCCTTCTTGTGCACCAATACTAGTGGAGCAGAGAAAGAACTTTGACTAGGTTTAATTATACCAACCTCTAGCATTTCTGCAACCACACGTTCAATTTCACTCTTTTCGGCATAGGCATATCCATAAGGCCCGGTGTTTGGAGGAACACTTCCTGGAATCAAATGAATATCATGATCATAATCACGAATAGGTGGGAGGCCTTTTGGAGTCTCAAATACCTTTGAATGATTGACCAAGACTTTTTGGAGATCTGGAGAAATATATGATTTCGATGTGGGAACCTCTAGCGAACATAATTGTGAAATTACGCCTCAATTTTCTTTCTTTAGAATATTTGTCATTATGTTAGAGCTGATTACCTTTCCTGGTTTCCCTGCAATATCCCTTAATTCAACTTCCTTTCCTTCTGAAAAATATTTCATGAAAAGTTCTTGAAAATTAAAATCTATTGTACCCAAGGATTGTAGCCATTGGGCTCCTAGTACAACATCAGCACCACCCATTGGAATGGAAAGAATTGGGCTATTCAATACATATTCTCCCATAGATAGCTTGATATTATGGCACTTTCAATAGCAATTTATGGTTCCTCCACTTGAAACCATCACTTGACACTCTAGTGCTAGATATACGAAGAAATTCAATTCCATAGCTATCTTACAATGAATAAAATTATGGGTATTGCCTGAATCAATCAACATTATTACCTTTTTCTTTTTGATATGTCATTTTATCTTGATAGTTTGAGGAGTGGTAATTCCGGCCAATGCATTACAAGATATGGTCAGATTCATTTCTTCTTTCTCTAGGGTTTGTTCTTGGTGTATATCCTCTTATTTTGACCTTTCCCATTCCTTTTCTTCCTCATCTTCACAATTTATGTAAAATAATTTATTCTCAGCACACTTATGACTTTTAGTGTATTTTCTATCACAACTATAACAAAGCCCTTTTGCTCTTTTTTCTTCCAATTGTTATGGTGTCAACCTTGTAGGTTCTGGAAGGCTGGGGGCAACAACACTTCCATATTTATAGTTGTGAATGGTAGGCTTCCTTGTTGCCATGATTTTGCTTTCCATTTTTCTCTCCAACCTGAATTGCTTCTCTAATTAATCAGGTTCCCAAAGGCAAACCTCGTGTTAGATGTTATCCTTTAAAGTCCCTATGAACACATCAATCCTATGCTCCTATGGAATATCTTTTACATTTATATTCAATTTTTGGAAGTCCTCAATGTGCTCCATCATTGAACCCTTTTGTTTGAGATTTATAAATTGGCTAAAAAAGGTGTTTCTTTTTGTATCCTCATAATGTGATATAATTTCTTCCGTAAAAATTGTCCAAGTGACAATTTGTTTACAAGAGCAAAGCCGCCGATACCATACAAACTGATTTGGTTCCAAATAAAAAGTTGCAATGCATACCTTTTGTGTGTTTCGCACATTATGGAGATCGAAATATTGCTCCATCTGTAGTATCCATGTTACGGGATCCTTGCCATCAAACTTCCTCATATTGATCTTTGCAACATGGTGGATTTTCAATCCAATGTTAAAGTCTATGAAATCATGATTAACATTTCTTTTGTTCTCATCATGAGTTTCCTTTACTACACTTTTTCCATTAGTAAGCATTTCTTGTAGCAACTTTGTCAAATCTCTCCAAATCTTCCATGTTTCCTTTAAGTTTTTCTTCTATAACATCCATCTTAGCTTTCATGTTATTCATCTTAGCTTCCACGCCTTTCTTTAAACCATCCATATTAGCTTCCACGCCTTTCTTTAAATTAGCCTTCTTAGCTTCCATGCCTTTCTTTAAAATATCCATCTTAGCTTCTGTTACTTTTTGTGAGAGTGAATTTTGTTGCACTTGGTCTTGTAATTTTGATATATCAAGTTGTATTTCTTCATCTTCTTCATGAGTCATGCTAGAGCTTTCAAGTTGCTTACTAGGTGTTTCCATTTTCTTTCTTTAGGGCATAAAATAATGATAATAATGCTTCACTATGCCCTTTGAATTCCTTCAAACTAATTTTTCAAACCAAACTTATGCAAAACTTTAAAAAAACTACACACTTTTTTCACTTTGTAGCTGCTCAATATTGAATTTGTTGTATCTATGTAATTTCGAATTTTCAAGGTCTGAAATTGCATCATGCGGTAGCCCTCTGAGAACTCTTTCCAACCCTGTAAGTATGATCAAGATTGGATTCTCAAGGAAGATTTATTCCAAATCTCCCACAATGACCTGATTATATACTATTTCAGTAGAGCAAATTTGTACGAAGTTCCACGTGTCCCTATTTCAACCTTAGGACCTAAAAATGATACACAAAAAACTGCAAGTCATCCTCTTTCTGTAACTCTTGACGAAATTTTAATCTTATGCTTAGAGAGAACGTTATGACAAATTTCCCCAAGTCATATGTTTGAGATATAATTTGGGAGCCTGCAAAAACCCTAACTTCCTTGGATCCTATCTCCTAAAATATAGTGAGAAAAGGTCTAAAATTCATATCCGAGGTTCATCGAGATTTCGACTCAAATGGGTTTTACTTTCAGCTTCTGAAACGTCATAGAAAAAAATTATAGAGAAAATTCCACGATGCCCTGTTTGGAGTAGCGAAACCCTAGAATCCAAAGCCTCTAATACCAAATGTTATGTAACCGGCTCACAAAATAGAGGAAAAGATAGATCAACGACTTCAAAATCATCCTCTTCGAGGGGGAAAGCTCCTTTACATTACACAAATGAACAATTCTTGGATGATACAAATGATAAAACCTCCTTTCTATATATAGAAGTCTAAGGGGTCATAATATAATCAAAGTTGACATAACAATAATAATATAAGGGCACAACAATAAAAATAGTGGGCTTCTATGGGGCACAATAATAACAATATGGGGACAATAGGGCACAACAATAACAATAAGGGCTACAATGACAATATTAATGGGGGAATCACTAGTATTATAGGGACCTAACAATTTCATTCTTATATCGTGTCCAGTGCTTTGCAGAGTCAATAAAGAGTAGGGACCAATATCCTTACTTGGCATATTTATCTTCTGAGACTATTTCCCATTATACTTCCTCAAGCCGAGCCAAATGTTGTTTTACAGGATTTTCAAATCTCTTAGAGTCATTGGGAATTCAGTTGGATCATATCCCTCCTTTTTGATATTCCTTAGATGCTCTTGGTCACCTTTTACCTACTAGATAGGAGCTAAACAAGATCATCAGGGAGGAAATCTATAGGAATTTCTTCCAGGTCACCTGGGTCAATCCTCTAAGAGGGTTGCACCCAAAGATGGCCTTCTACGCTGAGTGCTTCTTGGAGTTGAGAGATGAGCTCATTGTTGACCCCAGTATACGTTTCACCACTGGATGCATGCTCTTCGCATTCCTCTAGGCCAATTCAGAGTAGGTTCTCATAGACTTTGGATGGAGATGGACCACCAGGTAATTAGACCAAACAAACTATGCCAGGTATGTCATTTATAGGAAGTGGAGACCGAACTACACTCCATTCTTGGATGCCCTATCTACTACAAGATCAGAGGAGGACTTCTTTTCTTGTTCATATATTCTCAAAACCTCATCGAAGTTTTCAGGTATCCTGATCATAGATGTTTGGCCCTATATATTCAGGAGGCTCTCAAGTGCCAAGCGCATATACTTCAGCCTCCCATCAGACCAGACCCCACACAGAGGATCACGACATTTTTTAGCGTACTACCTTCAGACAGGGGTACCAAGAGATCGATTGATACTAGTACGTATCCAGACTCTACATCATTGAGGATTTGTGGGACCTCACCCTGCCACACAAGATCTTAGTAGCAGATCCGTCTCAAATTTGTTCTTGGGAGACGGAATAGGTCCTCCAACATTCAGCAGTGCATGAACCCCCAGGAAACTATTTGGTGGAGAGTCTGCACTTGCCATCGACTCTTCATCGGGTCAACAAAATTTGTTCAGTTTCTTTCGTGTTATTCATTCAGCCTTGGATGCTAGGAGAGATGGGTCTGATCCTCATACCTATTAGCTCCTGGATCTTCTCTGCTAGGGCTAGATGTTGATTTACTTTGTGCAATGTATCTTTTATAGGAGACTGTTTGGTTCTCTCGCTTTGTATACACATCATTGTACTCAACAGACCCTTTTCCCTACTTTGTGGTCATTAGTTGGACATAAATATAATTATCTTTATCTTATCTTTATCTTTCAGAAAAAATGATGTGTAATTTTTTTTTGCAATTGAGACCCTAATGGACAACAATTAGTCTTGATAGCAATGAATGTGACATTAAAAAATTATCCAGATGAAGGCACAACATGCACCATGGACACTCTGCCACAAAAAATGAAGTGCAAAATGTTTCTACAATTGAGACCCTAATGGACAATAATTAGTCTTGATGGCAATGAATGTGACATTGAAAAAATAACAATGCAAGAGTTTTCATGGTGAAGGGTTTGAAGGACTAATAAACACATGGTTGATTCTAAGAGGGACTTTGATGGCCATGGTGGATCTTGTGTCGATAAATATTTAGGTTAAGGACCAGGTAAGCCACCCAACACTATGTAACATAATTGATATAAATTAGAATATAAATGTATCTTGAAATATGTAAACTTCCTAACAATAATAACAATTTAGAAATGGATGTGGGCATCCCTACAATAATTTTTTTTCTCATTGGATGGGGGAAATAGCAATCTTCCCTATGGCTCATCCGCTTTCTTGAAGTTTGAAAGCCTCTATAATTTCTGAGAATGAGTACGGGCTCTTTGGATCAATCACTAGTTTCAGCTTCTCAATCTCTATATAGGGTTGAAACTTCTCCAAGTTATGTGTGCTGACTGACACTATATAAAACTGAGCTCTAGGATGAGGTTGGAACAACATTATGTCCACAAACTTGCCTTCCTCTTTGGCCAACACATGAGATTTGAAGGAATTCCATCAAATGAAATGAAAATTAACATTGAATTTAAATAATAGCTCTTAGATGTGCCCTATCAAGCCTAGGATTAGTTCCAGGACTCACCAGGCCAAACCAAAGAATGAAAAATAGCAATGCATAGAATTTTTATCAAAACTGACCTATGGTATCGAATACAAAATCAAATTTCTTGAAAACCTAATTGTAGCTCTGCTTGGTGTAATCGATGACTAGATCTTCCCCTAGGCTTTTCACTAACTCGAGCTTTCTTGTGATAGTAGTGGAAACGATCCTGGAAGCTCCATACACATTCTTTGCCAATTGAATGGTGAGAACACCCACTCCACCCGCTCCTCCCACAATGAACACGCTCTTCCCCTTTTCAAAATTGGTTTTATCGAAGCCCTGTTGCGCAGTCTGAAGCGCAAGTGGTAGGCTCGCTACTTCCTGAAATGATAAATTATTGGGCTTCGGTGCTACCATGCATTCCTCCACCACTGTGCACTGGGTGAGAGTCCCGCACTGCTTTGGCCTACCTGCTACGAAATTCTGGATATTGCTGTATAGCTCGTCACCGACCTTGAACTTGGAGACACCATCACCAATTTCCACCACCACTCTTGACATATCATAGCCTAGCAGAACTTGCAAAACACAGACAAATAAAAAATAAATAAACATTACATACATGTCAATGGGGGTAAAGGGACTTATGTGCAAAAAATAGAGGGTTAATTAGTCAATCTGAATATCAGAAAATCAGAATCTGCGTTTCTTAATAAGCCTTCCAGTCTCTTAAAGTCAGTAGGATTGAGAGCAGCAGCCCAGACTTGAACTAAAAGCTAGTCTAACCCAGCTTTGGCATAGGGAAATCCCCAAAGTGTAGGACCTCTATGGATCCATATTCGTTGTACATCCACGATTTTTGCACTTTATTATTCATATTTTCTGGATTTAATCTGATCGGATCAGAGAACCTAGTATCAAAAATTGTGCTGGTAGGTCTGTAGAATGAATGTCTTGTGTAACCATAGGATGTTGGCCTTAGTCTTTCATACAAAAGGTTGCACATGTAAAAGTGCAGGATTCATTGCCTGTAGATAGCAGGAGAGATGAATCAAACACAAATGTAGGAAAAATAATTCAAAACGTCATAGTCTAACAAGGATAAGGATGGAAATTTTGCAAGATTTGAGAAAATCTGGTTGAATTTTTGTAAATTTGGGTTACTGTTCAACTTTAAAATTTTGAGTGCTCCAGTGGCTTTGATGGTGCTAAATCCATTTTCACCATAAAAAAACCAACCATGGTGCTACATATATTTTCACCTTAAAAAAACTATTCAAACACTCTCAAATTGGATCCCTTTGGAAAATTTTATCACTAAATAACTAATCAAACACTCTCAAAATTGGATTCCTTTGGAAAAATTTTCAGTAAATTCAGGCCCAGAATTTCACTTTCACCACAAAATTATATCTTATAATGTACTTACTTAAATCCAGTGAGCAAATACAACCCCGTGCATTAATAGATCAATAGGACCGTATATACTAGTAGCCCCCACTAAGCCACGACAAATGTATTAACATCTACAGTTCAGCACGTGATGTTGCCATAGTGTAAAGGGCCAACGATTTGGCCCTTCACTAGAGTGGCGACCCCATCCCCGTCGAATACCAAATATGTCGGTGATCTTGATGCCACACTTGCCCGTGGGTCGTCCTGTTTTCTTGATCACTCAATTTGCAGCATCTTAATTCACTACAACTTCGTGAATGGACGAGGCCACCCGAAAACCACATTTGATTTTGAATGTGCAAATTGGGGCTAACGATTCCCCAATTAAATTGTGTACCATCTCAAACAAATCTTCAACTTCATTTATCAGATGGAAGAATGGGAGAACTATCGCCCTTGGTAGGTATCTATTTATGATTTCATAGAGATTTTGCAATTGTCTTCCTCAGTCTGGTGGGTCTGCTATGATTTTTTTGATTTAGATATTATATTTAGTGCTTCTTCCACCTCCAGATTTTTGGTACTCATTTTTTGTTGTAGACGAAGTTGCTTCCCTTTTATCATCTGCCCTTTTGCAATTTTACGTTTTATTTTGTGTAATTGGGAGCACATTTGAAATATTTTATTTATTGATTTTGTTAAGTGATTAGTGTTAAGTAGGAAGCTTGTGAGGCTGTTGGTCGGGGCATGAGTACCCGTTAGCTTTGGTAATTGCTAGACAACAGGAATGGAAGCCAACCATGTGCTTTTGCAGAGGGAGTGCCATTAAAGTGAAAATTTAAACCCTGAAACCCCTTGAGGGTATTTTCACAAGGAAGTCATGGCCAACGATATGGAATTAAAACCAGAAGAGCTCTGCACGGAAGAAAAAACGAAGATGGATTACATCATGAAAACCCTAAGCGATGAATAGGTTAAATTCTTAAAAAATTCCATTTCCAACTGTGCCACAGAAAAAATCCTTGAACGAGACTGAAATTGTTTATCAGATCATTGAGCTCTCCCTTCCAATGGAGGGAACTCACGATTAAGGTAGGTTAGAGATAAGTTGTTCGATTTACAGTTCCATGTGAAGGACAAGCAATTGGCTTGATGGAATGAATAAATTTTGTCCACATGGGGACTAAAATCTACTAGATTGAAAAATTAAAATACCCAAACTGTGTCGAAGGAAACATAGACAGACTCCCAAGAGCTCGTAAAAATGAAGATGCCTCAAATCAGTGGAAACCACTTCAACAATCCTTGGCGCACTACTATTAAAAAAAACTGAACAGTGTTATGATGGGATATCTTCTCAAATTTCAGAAAGCAACACTGCAAACATTCAACAAAGTAATAATTTTCCATATGAAGAGAAGGGTAATTTTGACAATAGCGAGGATGAGTTTTATAACTGTTAGCACTGCTACATGTCTTGACATTTGGAGGACCAAATACCAGCTTGGCCGTGTGTTTATGCTCAAAGGGAGCTCACAGCAGTCTGTTTCTTTCTTCTCCTTCATTCTCCTTACACTCTCATAACCCCCCGCTATCTCTATTTTCCTCCAAAACTCAGCATAAGCCCCTGTTTCGTCAAGCCCCTAGGCACTAAGTTTTAAACCCATATAACCGCGTGCTTTCACAAAACCCCTAACCTGCCGTCTCCCTGTCACATCAAACGAAACTCGTGTGATCAAACCCCTGCCATCCGATCATCTCCGCCTCGATCGGACGGCGTTCACTCCTCCCGCGCCCGCAAACCAACCGCGCGTTAACTCGCGATCAAAGCGGTTTCCATCATGTCCCATCTGCCATGCATCATGCATTGACTGGCATCGCTCGCCCATGTACCTTTACCGCCTTCTCCCCAACGGCGATGCGATCAATACTGCTTACCACCCATTCGCCCGTCCCCGCTCGTTATCTCCCATGCATCTCCTCCGCCTGATGATCGTCGGACCTGTCCGCCCGAGATCCAATGGCTCATGTTTGTCTGCTCCCACTTTCGCCTGATTCGTACTGTTGAGAGATCTCCACCGTCCATTCATTTGATCTAACAGCTGATATCTGTTCCCGCCATGCAGTCCTCTCATCCATAGTTTGTCCCATGCATCTGAAGGACAAAGGTGGCCAGCATCCAGTACTCAACGTAATAGATCCTCAACAACTGCATTCAACAGGAAGGATGGCCAAGAAGAAAAGGACATGCCTCGAGTAGTTAAAATACATTTAGCAGTTATGGAACTTCATCCATACGACACTTCACCTGCTCGAGAAGTACAACAGAGCATCCAAGAAGATCAATTTTGTTCACTAAAGCAGGCAGATTGCATCAGAAACTCCATCAGACAGTTAAAGCGGTTGGTGGTCAATTATGATCCCTCCGCACCTAGAATAGCAAAACGTTTTGTAATGAAACTCTATATATAATCAAAAAACAAATGTAACCATGGTTGATGGTCGTTGTTTTGATGTAAGGTTCAACTTCTGGAGACTGTAACTGCTTTGATACTTGTAGTGTCTCGTCTTCATTTTCAGCTAATACAAGCTTCTTTTGCTGTTAATTGCTCACTTTCCATCTCTTTTCTGTTCTAGGCTATGCTTGATATGCATTCTTCCTGAACTCTTGATGTTTAGCATTAGAGGAGCTATCATCCTACCTCTGTGTTACAATCTTGCATGTATCAATGAATGTGTTAATCAGGTTTCTTTTCACTTAGTGGCAGAGAACTATCATCCTATCTGTGCACTAGGGAATTAGATTTGCAGACATTTTTACTGGTTATAGAGTACAGGCTTCTGTGATCCATATCCAGTTTGTGAGAGATTTTTCGGCGTAAATCACATAAAAAACCATTTGTCGACGCGTTTTGAACCAACTAGTGTGGTTCATTGTCAGGACAAGATGAACCTGGTTCAACTAGTGTGGTTGCAGCAGGCCATCACAGGGTCCTGTGCATCTGCTGGTGTGGTCAGTATTCTCCATATTCACCCAATCCTTAAATTGTGAGTAATTGGTGGTCTAAAGCCTTGTAGTCTGGGGGTGTTCACGCATGTCTGGAGTCAATCAAAGTAGGAGTGGTTATCTGGCTTGAACAAGCATCATCTCTTCCATTCATCCATTTCCAACATTAAGTTGAGTTTGTAATGTTCCCGAGCATCTCTAAGCTACAACCTAGGAGAGTTTCTTGGGGTGATAACATTGATTGGCGCCGTTGCCAGGGAGAGGAGATTGAAGCTCAGCTTCCCTGGGAGAACGACACAGCTCCATGCTTTGATGATAGACAAAGTCTGGACACATTTCTGGTTGTAATCATCTATCTGGTGACTCTACTAGAGAACCTACCTGGTGGCGACTCCACATTTCAGTTCTGGCTCAGTTTGTGAGGCATACTCGGAGAAGTCCTCAGAAATCACCAGCTGACCCAGTGCCTGACCCTGAGAAGATTGCTAAGCGAAGGAAAACA
Organism: Pinus tabuliformis; assembly: GCA_031772625.1. Taxonomy (NCBI): domain Eukaryota; kingdom Viridiplantae; phylum Streptophyta; class Pinopsida; order Pinales; family Pinaceae; genus Pinus; species Pinus tabuliformis. Next base: position 52,240,621 of record CM062809.1, read on the forward strand.
TCACAGAAAGGAGCATCAGGATCAGGTAAGCCCAAGAAATCTTATGTATCTTTGAAGGAGAAGGTTATAGCCGAGGATATACAATTGGAAGATTTAGAGCCTAGCACTGTTAATAAAGAAGTACCTTCAGAGATTAATAGAGCTCCTTGTTCAGTCAGTTCCCCTTTGGATCTTAGTCCAAAGAAAGCCTCCCATACAGTCCATCATATTCCTTTGTGTCTGTCATCTATTTCATTACTTCCTACCATTCAATTTGCCAGTATCCTTCCACCTATCCCAGTCATGGCAGGTCAACAAGCTCCCACGAAGATGGAAAGAATCATAGCTGCTAGGTATGGACCCCTGGTCTTGCCTATTCCTTTGAATTCCATGCCTGCAGGAGAATATCATAAATATATGCCCAAATTCACTGGTACAGAGGGGGTAACAGCTGAAGAACACCTTGAGTCTTTTTATAGTTATGCTGATAACTTAGATATCAGTGAAGATGATGTGTGGATGAGAGTTTTTGTCTAGAGCCTTGATGGAGAGGCTAGGAAATGGTTCAGAGAATTGCCCCATAGGTCCATAACAGACATTGAGGCATTGGATGATGCATTCCTGAAGCAATGGGGAGATAGGAAAGATTTGCTCTATTACCATATAGAGTTTGGAAACCTAAAGAGGGAAAATGGGGAATCATTGCCTGATTTTAATAAAAGATTTAACCGTATGTATAGTAAGATACCAGCTGAAGTAAAGCCTACCCCCACCTCTACCAAACTCACTTATGCTAATGCTTTTGACTCTGATTTCTGCCTGCTTTTGAGAGAAAGAAGATGTGCCACTCTAGCTGATATGCAAGATGCAGCACTGGAGGTGGAATCAAATATTATGGCTAAAAAAAAGCTTAAAAGTCATGCTGACAGAAGAAGGCAGAGAAGTGAGGCTTCTTCTTCCTCTGCTTCATCTTTAGAACCCAAATTAGATAAAATGACTAAAATGATAGAGTCATTGGCTGCTGAGATATCTAAGCTGAAAGTTGAGTAGAGTTCTGGGAAAACAAGGTTTCAAAACACATTTTCTCCAAGAAATCCAAATCCATTCAGAAGAGAAAATGAGCAGTTGCAAATCATTCAAAGGGGTAAGGAAGCAAATGAAGAACATAAAGTTAAGGCTCCTTTCTAGAATGTAGTCATGGAGGAGGAGTAGCTTGAAGAGGAGGATGAAATCCGTTGCATGGAAGATAAAGGTAGTGCTACCTTTTTGACATTGGCTGCATATGAAGAATCATTACTACTGGACCAAACCAGTCATGAGTGGGACAGAGAGGCTGTTTTGCAGACTGATGAACAACAAAGATATAATTTGAGGTCAAAAGCAAACAATGTCAAGGAGAGTCTTGCCCAAAAAGCTATTGTCCAGACAGAGTCACAGAATATCAGACAGAAAAGACCAGTAGTTGATCCAGTCATCCTCAAAGCACCAGCTCAAGAGGTAAGAGGTCCTGATAAGTCCCCTTCCCCTTTTAGTTTTGAGTCAGAAGTCCAGAAGTTAAAAATATCTATGCCTCTGTTAGAACTTGTAAGGAGTGAAGTTTTTAGAAAGCCTATCCTTGAGGCCCTTGAGCTGAAAGCCACACAAATCCCCACTGACTATGTCAATTTGCAAGATGACAAGATTGCAGTCGTGCTCAGCCCCATGATCGAACCTGCTGATAATAATTCCCCATCATTCTATGTCTCCTTGACCATTCATGACAAAATCCTCCACAATTGCCTGCTAGACACAGGGGCCAACCACAATTTGATGCCTAAAGCTATCATGGAAGAGTTAGGCCTTGATATTACTAGACCATATCATGACTTATTCTCATTTGATTCAATAAAGATAAAGTTATTAGGATTAATCAAGGACCTAGCCATTACCCTAACTCAGTTTCCCATGAAGAGCATGATGATGGATATTGTGGTAGCAGATGTCCCTCCCAAGTTTGGCATGTTGTTGTCTAGAGGATGGATTAAGAGATTAGGTGGGACATTACAGAATGATCTATCTTATGCCACTGTCCCAGTTTTTGGAGGAGAAAGCAAGAGATTGTACAAAGAAGCACAGCTGGCATACATCATCAGTGATGAGAAGAATCCTTCTAATCATCCCATTTATGTTGTGGACACTGATTTTGGAGCTTGTATCCTCCAAATTGAAGAATCCCAGAAGGCCTCAATGCAGATCAAGAAACCAATCAATCAGGCCGAGGGAGAGCAAGGAAGTCAGGTTTGGGAGATGTTCTTTGATGGAGCATGTTCCAGGGAGACTGCAGGAGCAGGGGTGGTGCTGATATCTCCGAAACAAGAAAGCACACATCTGTCTTTTAAGCTGGCTTTTCAAGTCACCAACAATATAGCAGAATATGAAGCCCTGCTATTGGGCCTTAACGCAGCTAAAGACAGAGGAATCAGAAATATAAAAGTGTTTGGAGATGCTGATCTTATCATTCAGCAAGTGAATAAAACATTTCAAGAAAAGCACCCAAGGTTGAAAGCATACAGAGATGAGGTATGGAGACTCAAAGATTCCTTTGATAATTTTTGTATCTCATATGTCCCTAGAGCCAAAAATCAGCTTGCTGATTCCCTTGCTGTGTCTGCTAGCATGTTCATCCCTCCCATGCCTCCCAAACTAGTTTATGAAGTTCAAATAAAATACAGACCATCCTTGCCTGACAATGTCCAGCATTGGAAAGTTTTTGAGGATGATGCTGAAGTGAATAGGTTTCTGCAAGTTATTGATGAATTTTCCGAAATGAAAATTGACAAAGAGAATGAAGCCTTGGAAGAAAGTCCCCAATCCCAGCTTAGGAACAGAATTGTTAAAGATAGCATTGTCCAACTACCCAACAATCATATACCTAAGGGTCTAGTTCCATTAGAAAAGTTGTTTGACCAAAATGATGTGCCTTATAAGGCTACCCAAAAGGAAGACCAATCTGTAGTCTGTAGGCATAATATAGGGAGTTCAGATCAGCCCAGATACATAAATATGTCCACTCATCTGTCTGCTGCCCATAGTAATGAATACTGCAATTTAATGAAGCAATTTGCTGATGTCTTTGCCTGGGAATATAGTGACCTAAAAACATATGACAAAAAGATCATCCAGCATAAAATTCCTTTAGAGAAAGACACCATACCTTTCAAGCAGAAGCTGAGACCCATAAATCCTTTGCTCCTCCCTTTGATTGAAAAAGAAATAAAAAAGTTACTGGCTACCAAAATCATAGTCCCTCTTAGGTACTCAAAATGGGTAGCCAACTTAGTGGTAGTGAGGAAGAAAAGTGGAGAAATCAGACTCTGTGTTGATTTCAAAAACTTGAACAAATGCTCTAAAAAAGACAACTATCCTCTGCCCAAGATGGAGCATCTGTTGCAGAAGGTCTCAGGAGCCAAAGTGATGTCTTTCCTGGATGGATTTTCAGGCTATAACCAGGTTGTTGTACATCTAGATGACCAAGAGAAGACTGCATTCACCACTCCTTGGGGCACTTTTATGTATTCCAAGATGCCTTTTGGGTTGATGAATGCTAGAGCCACCTTTCAGAGAGCTATGGATATAGCATTTGTGGGGGAGAAGGACAAGTTTGTCCTTATTTACCTTGATGATATAACAGTGTACTCCAGCAGCCATCATGACCATTTGCAACATTTGAAGAAAGTGTTCCTGAAGTGCAGAAGGTTTGGGATTTCAGTCAATCCTAAAAAGTCACAGTTTGCTTTGTAAGAAGGCAAATTGTTAGGACATATTGTTTCTGATGCAAGTGTCAAAATTGACCCAGAAAGAGTAAGAGCAATACAGACCTTGTCTGTCCCGAGATCAAAGAAAGACATTCAGTCCTTTCTGGGCAAAATAAATTTTGTGACGAGGTTTGTCCCAAATTTTGCAGAACTGGTAAAGAACATTACCTCCATGTTAAGAAAGGGGTCAGAGATAAAATGGACTGATGTAGCAAGAAGACCCTTTGAGTCCATTAAGAAAGCTATTATGGAAGCTCCTACTTTAAGAAGTCCAGATTACAGCCAAGAGTTCCACATATTTTCATTTGCCTCTGAAGACACCCTCGTAATAGTTTTATTGCAAGCAGATGAAGAAGGCTCAGAACATCCAGTGGCTTTTTTCAACAAAACATTGAGGGATGCTGAGATGAGGTATGATATCATTGAAAAACAGACATACGCTCTTATCAAGTCTTTGAAAGCTTTCAGAGTTTATATCTTGCATTCCAAGATAATTGCATATGTACCCTCTGCTTCAATAAAAGATGTCTTAACACAGCCTAATGCTGATGGAAGAAGGGCTAAATGGATTGCAAAGTTAATTGAATTTAACATAGAATTGAAGCCCACCAAGCTTGTCAGAGGGCAGGGCCTTACCAAGTTATTGGCTGAAGAAAATTTCAGAATGATGGACATAAATCTCATGGGTACAAGTGCAGAAAATGTTCAAACAGAGGAAGAAACAGCTGAACCAGGGAAATGACAGTCATTGGTAGAAAATCTAGCTTCTTGTGATTGGTACTTTGCAATAGCTAAATTCTTTCTGAAGCTAGAAATCCCTCTAGGCCTTAGTTCAAGCCAAGCCCGAACTATTAAGCTCAGGGCAACAAAATATTACATTCATGAAAATCTGCTTTACTAGAGGGACCCCTCTGGAATTTTTTTGAGGTGTCTGGACAAAGAACAATCCATTGAAGTTATGCAACAATTTCATTCCAGCATATGTGGAGGGCATCATTATTGGAAAACTACAGCCCACAAAATTCTCAGAGTTGGGTAGTATTGGCCCACCTTGTTTTCTAATGTCTTTTCATTTGTTAGATCTTGTGACAGGTGCCAAATATTTGAAGGAAAGCAGCAATTGAAGTCCCTGCCCTTAAAACCAATACATGCAAATGGTCCTTTTCAGCAGTGGGGCTTGGATTTCATTGGAGAAATCAATCCACATTCCAGTGGCCAACACAGATGGATCTTAGTAGCCACTGATTATTTCACCAAGTGGATTGAAGCAATCCCTACCAGGAAGGCTGATCATAATGTGGTCATGAAGTTTTTGGCAGAGCATATCTTAACCAGGTTTGGTTGTCCACATAAAATAATCATAGATAATGCAGCAGCCTTCAAAGCAAAAGAGTTGGTGGATATGTGTGACTCAATGGGAATTAAGCTAGTTCATTCCACCCCATACTACCCTCAAGGAAATGGTCTAGCAGAATCTTCCAACAAAAGCCTGATAAGGATAATTAAAAAATTGCTGGAAGACAACAAAAAGAATTGGGATTCTAAGCTCAAATATGCATTGTGGGCTGACAGAGTAACCACCAAGAAATCCACAAGGAATTCTCCATTCAAGCTGGTATATGGCACCGAGGCTGTATTCCCAATTCAGTTAACTCTCCCTGTGGCAAAGTTCCTACAAGAAGAACAAAATGAGGAAGAAGACATGGCAAATAGGATCACTGATTTAGCAGAGTTACACCAAATCAGAGAACAACTGGTTGAAAAGTCTGCAGCACATCAGAAGAAGATCAAGGAAGTCTTTGACAAAAGGACAAAAACAGATAATTTTCAGGTTGGAGACTTGGTTTTGAAGTGGGATGCACTGAAAGAAAAGAAAGGCAACCATGGGAAGTTTGATGCTTTTTGGACAGGGCCTTTTATCATTTCTCAGATTCAAGGGAACAATACCTTCATGCTGAAAAGCATGGAAGGGGAGATAGTTTTTGATGGCCCAGTTAATGGGCGGTTTCTGAAAATTTATGTTGTTTAAGGTCTTTTGGCCTTAAAATTGTAAATATGTTGTTTTATCTACTTTAGTATAGGCTCAATTAGACTCCATGCCCAATGGAACGCCAGGAAATTTTGCAAATTTGTTTTCACAAGAAAGGCATTGATTTGCAGTTCTTGAGACCTCGCAGGGAGGATCTCATCCCCAGAAGGAGCCAGTGTTAGCTCTGCTACATGTCTTGACATTTTGAGGACCAAATACCGGCTTGGCCTGTGTTTATGCTCAAAGGGAGCTCGCAGCAGTATGTTTCTTTCTTCTCCTTCATTCTCCTTACACTCTCATAACCCCCCGCTATCTCTGTTTTGCTCCAAAACTCGGCATAAGCCCCTGTTTCGTCAAGCCCCCAGGCGCCAAGTTTTAAACCCATATAACCGCGCTCTTTCACAAAACCCCTAACCTGCCATCTCCCTGTCACATCAAATGAAACTTGTGTGATCAAAACCCCGTCGTCCGATCATCTCCACCTCGATCGGACGACGTTCGCTCCTCCCGCGCCCGCAAACCAACAACGTGTTAACTTGCGATCGAAGCGGTTTTGGTCATGTCCAGTCTGCCACGCGTCATGCATTGACTGGCATCGCTCGCCTGCGTACCTTTACCGCCTTCTCCCCGACGACGATACGATCAATACTGCTTACCGCCCGTTCGCCCATCCCCGCTCGTTATCTCCCGTGCATCTCCTCCGCCCGATGATCGTCGGATCTGTCCGCCCGAGATCCAACGGCTCGCATTTGTCTACTCCCGCTTCTGCCCGATTCCTACTGCCAAGAGATCTCCGCCATCCATTCTTTTGATCTAACGCCTGATATCTGTTCCCGCCATGTAGTCCTCTCATCCATAGCTTGTCCCATGCATCCGAAGGACAAAGGTGGACAACATCCAATACTAAGCATAATAGATCCTCAACAACTGCATTCAACAGGAAGGATGGCCAAGAAGAAAAGGACATGCCTCGAGTAGTTAAAATACATTCGGCAGTTATGGAACTTCATCCATACGACACTTCACCTGCTCGAGAAGTACAGCAGAGCATCCAAGAAGATCAATTTTGTTCACTAAAGCAGGCAGATTGCATCAGAAACTCCATCAGATAGTTAAAGCGGTTGGTGGTCAATTATGACCCCTCCGCACCTAGAATAGCAAAACGTTTTGTAATGAAACTCTATATATACCCAAAAAACAGATGTAATTAGGGTTGATGGTCGTTGTTTTGATGTAAGGTTCAACTTCTGGAGACTATAACTACTTTGATACTTGTAGTGTCTCATCTTCATTTTCAGCTAATACAAGCTTCTTTTGCTGCTAATTTTTCACTTTCCATCTCTTTTCTATTCTAGGTTGTGCTTGATATGCATTCTTCCTGAACTCTTGATGTTTAGCATTAGAGGAGCTGTCATCCTACCTCTGTGTTACAATCTTGCATGTATCAGTGAATGTGTTAATCAGGTTTCTTTTCACTTAGTGGTAGAGAGCTATCATCTTGTCTGTGCACTAGGGAATTAGATTTGCAGACCTTTTTACTAGTTGTAGCTGGCCATCACAGGGTCCTATGCATCTACTGGTGTGGTCAGTATTCTCCATATTCACCCAATCCTTAAACTGTGAGTAATTGGTGGTCTAAAGCCTTGTAGTCTGGGGGTGTTCACGCATGTCTGGAGTCAAGCAAAGTAGGAGTGGTTATCTGGCTTGAACAAGAATCATCTCTTCCATTCATCCATTTCCAACATTAATTTGAGTTTGTAATGTTCCCGATCATCTCCGAGCTACAACCTAGGAGAGTTTCTTGGGGTGATAAAAATAACTTCCTGAGTTTGATAAAAAAAATTCAATTTCCATTCATATCACAGAATCTGCCCCTGGGTTTCTTCGATAGGAAAGGGAAGGTGTGTGGAGGAGAAGGGATGATTAAGTTTCCATAAAACAGATCCATTCATTTCAGAATTGGAATTGGCTCTAGATCAAATACCAAGGCTGAATTGATCGTTGTATGGACTCTTTTGACGCTTGTTAAGCTAAATAACATTGATAATATTCCCATCCTAAGTAATTCAAATGTGTTGCGGATTGGCTGAAAGGAGTGGCTGGCTTGCAGCTACCTCATTTAGAAGCATGGAAACTCAAAATTAAAGAAATAAAATCAAAGTTCCAGAATATTACATTTTAGCATATGCATAAAGAGTTCAACTCTACAGTGGAAATTCTTTCAAAAATAGCTTTGAAATTGGATCTAGGTTTAATTATTTTGGAAGACCTCATTGACAACAAGATCTAGAGCACCCACTTCATTCTTATGGTTCTCCTCAAATAAACGCAACGCCCAGTGGTTTGGTGACAGCAAAAAAAAATTCAGCAAATTTGCTCCAAATTCTATAGGCCAACTTGGTCAAATTTGGTTGTAAATGTTCCCTCTTAAAAATTCATGTTTAATTGTTGTATTTTCTATATTCTCTAGCTGTTACAATGCTATTTTATTCATGTGTTATTGTCTTTTTAGATTATTTCTGTCAAGTCTATATGGCACTTAGGTCTGTGAGACTCTGCCATGTATGAGTCCATGCCATCGATCTTCTCCTACAATACCTTTCACAATTTTTATCTGGGAAGATTGTATTACTGAAGCTCTGTAGTTTCTTTTATTCATATTTAATGAATAACAAAAAAAGTATCTCATTACAGTGAAAAAAAAAACTTCCTAAAACCTACATTCCTTGTTGAAGGAAATCATAACTTTGATTCTGGACCACCTAAGGACAGAATTGAACTCGTAAATGAGTGAAATGGCACGTTTCCCCTGTTTCTTAGAGTGAGAATTGTAATTTTGGACCGAAAGAAGTTGAATAAGTAACAGACTCCTTATATGTGTAAAAAAAAATAAAAAATGAATAGATATAAACATAGCACTTATAATATTGTAGAATTCAGAAACAAATAAATGATCAACAATATACCACTATTGGAATCTGAATTCTATATCATCATTATTCATTAAGAATGTTGTACATCATACATATAAAGACAATAATGATAGAGTTGGATTCAATTTCCAGGTTTTCTTGGACTCTAATAACTAATCTCCATAACACAAACTAATCCAAATCATAATCACAAGGATTAGGTGTTTAACATTCCCCCATTAATCCGAAGGGTTATATCAAAGTCCGAGAATGAGAGCTAAAAAGGAAAAAAAATGCATCACGGCCAAGAGTTGAAATACTCTAAAAAATATGGTTTTCAAGGATGACCACAAACCAAAAGTGGGAGAACTCGAGGTCTCAACCAATGATGGTTCAAAGATGACCACCAACTCTGGAACTATCATAGCAGTTCCTGAACAAACCAAATTTGGAACTATTAAAGCAGTTCCTATAACAATTCCTAATCTGACATCTTTTGCTTGTGGAAGTGCTACTTCACCATAAATTGATGTATCAGATACCAAAGTAACTCTGCAAGTGGTGTTTTAAGGATTGAACACACCAACCAAAACTCAACATGCCAAAAACATGCAATCATTCTCATAGAGTATAAAAGCTCATAGAACACAAATTCATCTTTGATCTGACTACAACTTGAATCTGACTGCAAACTTAGACTCTAGGATGTAGCAGTAAATTTTGATTATCTTTGACTCAAGTTCACTTGATAAATCTTCGAACCTGTAGCATACCATCAATTCCAAGAATCCCCCCTTGTCAGATACAAGGTGAGAAGATGAAGTACTCTTCACTGCAAGGCTAGTCAATACTCGAGAACAAATTTTGTGATGTGATCGATAAATTTTATTGACTATTGATGACCATTACCAAGAAGAAATCCATCCATAATGATTTTTCTTTCTTGTAGGGGTCTTGTTTCTGGAACATCTGTCTGATTGATGATTGTGCTTCCCACAATGTCCACAAGGGTGAAGATCATAGCACTGATCTTTCACATGGCCAACTCGATCGCAATGTTGACATCTAACAATTTGTTGTGGTTGTGGAACAACAACATCCTGAAGAAATACAACACTACAAAACTATATAGGATTTGGAAAATCAGGAACATGAAAAGAAACATCCTTATTATATCCCACACCAGTTCTATTTTTGTTGTGCACAATTTCTTCCCAAGGTCTAATGAAGGTTTTGGGAACTGCAGGTTGAACTTTCACATCTGTATGCAAATGACTCTTGCGTACGTTGTCGTTGTTGGAGCATTGAACATGACCTTCAGCTGCATCCAAAAATGCCCCTATAATGACTTCATTATCTTGACCAAATTTTGATTATTTAAACTAGGAGTCAGACTTAAATAGGTCAATCTTTGGCTGCTAATTAGACTTAAATAGGGCGTTGTTCTGAACAAAACCTAGTTCAAAATCACATCTCTTTTGTTGTATTTCATCTCGCTGGAATTGGGATTCAAGTTGCAGAAACTCGATCTTTTCTTGTGCATTTTGCAAACAATTTCTAATGTCAGAGAAGGTGTCCTTGTTAATTTGGACTTTGTTATGAACAATAGAGATCATTAGAGTATTTAATAACTCTATCAAATCATTAATTCTCACCATTTTCTCGAACTCACTATCAAAAAATAATTAACTTTGAAAAGGGTGTCGACCCCCACTTACAATACAATATAAAAAAGAACTTTCAATCATAAATATGTAGTCAAATATGACAAATAAAATGACCAACCTTCAAAATAAAGCACCACTCCCAGATAAAGCATGACTTTCATTCTTGACCTGGGCTCGAATCCCAACAGCCACACCAAAAAAAAACTTTCAACAATTTTCATTATCTTACCTTCTTCTAACACAACCCATCAGAAACATTTCAATTGTTTAAGAAACTTCAAGATATAATAACATATAATGAAAAAAATGAGCCATCTGCTAGATAATAGGTTCACCACCATTATTTTCCTCCAATCGATATGTAGAGGTGTTTATTTCAGTTTGAATTAGTCACCACCCAGGACATTACCTTCCCGAATCTGCCTTTAAATATGATGCCACACAACTTCAACAAATTTCATGAAAAGGAACTAAAAGGGATTAAGTTGTCCTCTCACAAACAAGATTAGAAGATAAAACTGGTCACATATTGTTTGCACACAACTTGAACAAAGTATACAAGACAATGCATGACATATAATTTCTTTTATTTGTCTATGGATGATTTACAGGTTATGAGAAACGACATGTCCCCATACCTTCATTTACTCATCGGCAGCCGGGCATTAACGACCCCCATACCTTTCCAGTGAGAGTTCCAGCCTTCAATGACTGTAGAAGCCATCTTGGATATTGTAGACAAGAATTATGAAAACTCGTTTATCTACAACAAATAACTTGTAGAAAAAAATGAATTAATAGAACATAGCAGAGGATCTGTTGTCGCTTTTAATGGAACCTACAACACGAGTGCTTCGGGATACATAGAAAGCTTCCTAGAGATAGCATATGGGTTGATTGTAGACTAGTGCCTAGGACATCTTAAATCGAGGAGTGCATTTAACATTATCTAAGGGATTAGTTACACTCCAATTGTCACGGAGTTTTAAAAAGAAAAAAAATGGGGCTTGGTTCAATAGTTTGTCATCTAGGTAAACTCAAGTCGATACATGGATCCAAATGCTTAGGGGGTAAATCGAGCCAACCTCGAAGAGAAATGTCTGGTTCTGGTGACCGACACAAAAAAAAAAGCAACTTTATATTTAAGTTGTAGTAAAGTGAAAAGGAGGAAAGGAAGGAGGGAACTCAATCCATAGGGTTGTAAACAAGAAAAAATCCTAAGCAGCAATGTTCCAAAAGAAGGATGGAATTTGATGCATAGGGCTATAAACAACACAGATTCCTAAGAAATGATTTTCCAATAGAAATATGGAAAAGGGAGGAGATGAAAGAGCGGTAGGAGTAGATCGCTAATTAGGGTTTCAGGCCATATACTCATGGGCATATTTGTATCCAAAAGTTTAATAATATATGTGCACATTACAGGTACTTCAGTAAATATGTAGCTAACACAGGTATTGTTGCTCCTTGGTAACAAGAACAAGGGAGAAACTGATAGCTTCATCTCACTATTTTAAAGACAGACTTATGCGATATTGCAATCGGCAAGGGCATACAGAACTTTGCGATATCAACGGAGGAGGGATTTATGATTTGTGCGATCCCCGATTGTGATATTGCAATTGGCGGGGGGAGGAGTTATCACAATCGGCGAGAAGGAGTGGTGATGGAACTTGGATGTGGCAATAGGCAAAGAACTTTTGCGATATGCGATGTCGGTGAAGGATTTGCGATATCGCAATTGGCGGGCGGGGAAAGGACTTATATGACAATCAGCGGGGAATTCGCTATATGTGACATCGACGGTGAATTTTCGATATTGACGGAGAATTTGCGATGTGGCAATCGATAGGAGAATAAATTTATTGTGGTATGTGGGAAGCTTTGTGAGATGCGATATTGTAATCGCAAAATGAAAAGGGAGATGAGAGGATACATATTACAAATGGAGATGGGACGATCTCGTTTGCGTGTCCCAACCTTTTAAAAGGCCCTCGATATGTTTTATGAATGTTTTTAAGATATTTCAACGGGGAATGGGGAAACACGGCTAGAGTTGGAAATACAAAGTGATTTCAGCTAGAGTTAAAAACGGGTCACCGCAACTAGAGTTTAAAATACAATGTTTGCACAACTGGGACTCTTTTTTCACAGGGTGAAAACATTGGCTCCAACTGGGGACAGTGCCTTCTTGGTAAGGTGCTCAGAACCTGCAGACCAGTAGCCTTCACTATTGGGCATGGAGTGAAAAATATAATGAAGTTATATAACCACAAAATCTCCATGGAACCTTGTTTGCAGGGAGTCCTTTCCTCATCAAACTGTAATGCAGAAATAAAAATTCTACCTAGAAACTAAATGCTCAAATAGTGACCTTATTTATATACAATTCTTACCTATGTACAGGGCTCAATTCACCTAAGTGATTTCAACCCTCTAATGGAGCCAGACCATCATTAGAGTATTGGTCCGTATGCCTCCGTGCTACTGAGATTTAGAAAACAAAACAAGCATGCACCATGAAAAATATGCAAATAAGAAGCTTGATGCATACTCTAGAAACAACCTCTGATGCTAACCAAAGAATGTGCTCATGTAATTAGCTACAGGGTCATGGAACTGACAAGGAAATTTTGTAGCTTCCTTATTTTTCGTACACAGTCTGCTGATCAATATCTTCTTGGTCAGGGAAATTGGCTTTAGATTTTTCAAGAAAATCTTGTTGTTGCAAGACTTATCCCGACTTGCTGGTAAACTACTTGCTTTGAACAACTGCGACCATCTCATCCTCTGAATAATATGAATCATAAATCGGAGGGGGTTCTTGATCTTGTTCTCCAGGTGGAGGATGTGCATTGTTAACTAGAGCCTCTTTTCTTACCTTATGGGGGGCCTCCTCATTTAGTGTAGCTTCCCATGATTGGGATTGTTGTGGCTCTGAATCACTTGACTCTCCATCAGAGTCATATACATCATAGGAAGGAGAAAAATCAAATTCGGCCGAATAAGACCTTTGAGGGTTTATTTGCATCTCGATGATGTTTCCTTCTTCGCATTCTTGGTCATTGGGTGATGCTTCTTGATGCGCATAGATGTTTTCTTGGAGCGGAGCTCCACAAACATCTTCAGCAAGGTCATCAACCTTAGGAATATCTTCATCATTAAAATATGCGCAACAACCTTCAAACAGAGCATTCGGTGGATATAATCTTTTGCAATAATGATGGAATTCTATATGAAAACATTTTAATGACGATATTTTTCCACGAGGTAATGTTCTGTACCAAATGTTAAAATCATCTTCTAAACAGTACATGAAAATTTTCATTCACGCATCTTAAAAGATAATACCCTGTTGTTCAATGCATTCATGAAAATCTTTAAGGTGCTGGTCCGACCCTATATCTGTGTTTCCACTGAATATAGGAAAATAGGTAATCCATTCATGAAATGAAGGGACATGATTGGGATAGCTGGTAATAGAAGAAAAATTTGGTGGGGAAGATTGGTTGGCCAGGAATGAAGGAATGGTCATTTTGAAAACCTTCGTAGATGAGTGATTTCAAGTTCAAAGGTAGGGAAAGTTTTTGGTTGCTTTAGCATCAGAGTGAGTATGAGGATGCTTGAAAGTTAGGATGATCAAATAGAGATATGGACAGTGGAGTCGCCAACATGTTTACCATAATATTGAAACAATGGAGTTGCCAAGGTGAGAGATCTTCAACCCACACTTCCCTTGCTCACCTAATAGAGGGAATGTAAATATTTCTCATGGCCAAGGAAAAATATTATAATCCGTTCCCTGGAAATGATGCCAGAAAGATGTTTTCACTTTTAATTGCACCTGCAGCACGAGTGCTTTGGGAGAAATAGAAAGATTCCTAGAGACAGCCTCTAGGTTGATTGTAGACCAGTGCCTAGGACATCTTAAAATAGAGGAGTGCATTTCAGATTATTTAAGGGATTAGTTACACTCCAATTGTCATGAAGTTTTAAAAAGAAAAAAAAAGGGGCTTGGTTCAATAGTATGTCATCCAAGTAAACTCAAGCCAATACATGGATCCAAATGCTTAGGGGGTAAATCAGGCCAACCTCAAAGAGAAATATCTGGTTCTGGTGGTTAACACACAACAACAAGCATATTTATATTTAAGTTGTAGTAAAGTGAAGAGGAGGGAAGGAAGGAGGGAATTCAATGCATAGGGTTGTAAACAAGACATGATCTTAAGCATCAATGTTTCGGCAAAAGGATGGAATTCAATGCATAGGAATGTAAACAACACATAATTCTAAGCAACAATTTTCCAATATAAATATGGAAAAGGGAGGAGATGAAAGAGCAGAAGGAGTAGAGCGTTAGTTAGGGTTTCAGTCCATATACTCATGGGCATATTTGTATCCAAAATCTTAAGAAAATATCTGTAGATTACAGGTACTTAAGTAAATTTATAGCTAACACAGGTATTGTTGCTACTTGGTAACAAATATACAATCATGAACAAGGGAGAAACTGACAACTTCATCTCATTATTTCAGAGATAAAAAAACATATATGGAATGAGATTACATAGGGGAAAAGATATGGTGCATTGATGTGCTTGGAATCACCAGGGAGTTTCATTAATACTTGAAGGGTCCAAATAACTAGTCCATTACATTCAACATGTGACGCTCTGATCCCTCATGAACAGGAAATTAGAACCAAAATGGAACCCAAGAATTAGGACCACTCGGGTGCAAAATTCTGGAACCTCTATTAAGTGTTTCTCCCCCCTATTTATGCAGAGAAGGGGGGCTTTCAATCAACAGTTTACAAAGGGGGTCTGAGCTCCAGTTGTCTCACAGACTAGTTTTCTTGGCATGCAAGGCTTTGCTTCCCCAAAATGATTTCATTCAGATTTGATTCCCTTCTTTGAAATACATAGAAATTACAGAAATAAAAGAAAAATGAAAAACTAAAAGATGATGGAGGAAGTGTCCCTTTATCGTTCTTGTTAAGGCCCTCGATTAGGTCACGTATCTTCCATGATTTTCCTTTCTTTTTGTTCGATCGGTTCCCGTCACTTTCATCTTAACTGCCTGACTTGACCACTCTCAGGAGTTGGTAGTGATCGACTGTGTTTACTTATCATAGAGTAGAAGCGGAGATTAACCTAACAGTCCTTCATTGTGCATCTGAGTGGAGCTCCATGTTGAGCCATTAAGTCTTCTGAGCTCCCATGCCTTCATTTATTTTGTATTACGTTTGATGACCATGCTGCTAGATATACGATGAAAAATGCCCTCGCCATCCCACTGATCGGAAGCGAAATAGACGTTTTAATGTTCATTGATATGGGTCGTTGATCCGGGCCTGTTGGTATTGCAATCACAATATAGGAGAGGGACTTTTTACCATATTCCATAATGTTTTTCCGACGGGATAACAAACCACAATATATAAAAGATCGCGTCCATCACAATCGCAATTCGGAAAGGGCTTCGGTGGAGGAGGAACTTGTGACTTGAGCAATCCCTAATTGCGATATCGCAATCGGCAGGGGATGACTTATCGTAATTGGCGGGGAGAGAACTATCGCAATCAGCATGATGAACTTGCGATATCGGCAGAGGAGTGATGACAGGAATTATGTGATATCGTAATCAGCGAGGGGAGATAGAACTTTGCGATATCAACAGAGAAGGGATTTATGATTTGTGCGATCCCCGATTATGATATCGAAATCAGTGAGGTGAGGAGTTATCGCAATCAACGAGAAGGAGTGGTGATGGGACTTGGATGTGGCAATAGGCAAAGAACTCTTGCGATATGCGATACTAGTAGAGGATTTGCGATATCGCAATCGGCAGGCAGGGAAGGGACATATATGAAAATCGGCGGGTGGTGGGCTCCAGTATTGTAGCAATAATGCTACAACTCCTGGAGCTTCCTTCTCTAATTTTATCAACCCGGTAGTTCGTAACAAACTTGGAAGCGACGGTGCTGTATGCACAAGTACTAGCTCTTGCCGCAGCTGTCACTTGGTCAGCTGGCACAAGTCCGCTAGGGCTCAAGCCAACTTCTATATGTTCTCAGAAGAAGCTTTCTAAATGATGAATGAAGGCTATCTCAAAGGAAATTAACCTACTTTGCAAGAATGAACTGAAAGCCAACCAAACAAGGAAACCCTAGTAAACCCTAATCTGACTAGCTTAACCCTTATGATGCAATGGTGGGAATGCAACTTCTAGAAATGATGCCATTACTTCTAGTGAGATGAGATGCATGAATTTAAACTACTTCCATTGAAGAGAACACGTTTTTGTATTTTTTCTCAAGTGGGTGGAGTTATTATGATTGTGCTTCTTACTGGGTCTTGACTGTGCAGGGGTAGTTCAAAGGGAGGAAGGCTTGGGAAAGGTCAGGAGGACTCTGAGAGGTTCCAGGGGATCCCTAAAATCATTCCACAGAAGTTCAAAACGTTCAGGTGCTTGGCAACCGTGTTTTCAGACTTCTACAGGATGTCTGCAAGGGATCCTACAGGAAACTCGGGATTTCTACAGGAAGTCTGCTAACTTCTACAGGATGTTCTACAGTCGGAGTTTTGGGTGATGGAGGAGTGAAGGAGCTGTGTGGGTGGATAGGGAAGATGAAAGAGGAGCTTGTGATGACCTATGGACAGAGAGATGAGATGGAGAGAGAGTGGATAGAGCTGGTTGGTCGATAGGAGGGTAGAGTAGTGGAAGGTCAAAAAGATTGAGCAACGTGGACAGTAGAAGGGTTGGAAGGTAAATGAGCTAAACAGAGGATGAGTAGGTGGCTTAGGCACGGTTCAAGAGGATAAGAACACGATGAAGTGGTGCTGCGTAGTGTAAATGAAACAAATCACCCTTATCTTGCATGTAAACGAAAGTTCACCAACCTATTCTAACTGTTTTATTAGGAATCAAAGAACAGCAATGTGAGTTGAAAGGAATTCGTGCATGATGCTGAACCAAAGTGTCATTACTCAAGATATAATCGTATGGACAATTATTCAATCGAAAACATTACATCAATACTTGCATGCATATGTTAAAATAGTGTTTTTGGCAGTTGGCACGGTCTACACTTCCGGTCCCCAAACAGAGGTGAAAGTGAGCATGCATTCAACCTTTTTGAACTCAACGTAACTTCAATCTCCCTACGCTAATTCTGAACTACTGAAACAACTGCATTCATGAAACTAACCTACATAACCAAACCTGAAACAGTCAACTCAGCAAACTGTATTTTTCAAGTGCATGTAAAGGAAAGAAATGCAATGATAAAAGAAAGACAAGTAACAATACAAAGAAAAGGAGGTCTATTGCTCTCAGGTTGGGCCCTAACTTGAGAGATATAGCTCCTCTAAGAACTCAGAATTGAATCCAAATCTGCCTGCCTTTTATTAAAAGATCATAATCATGAGTCTAACAACATGCCAAAATTGGCTTACAAAGAGCAAAAACAGAGCTACAACTCGTGGTTCAAAATCTACAACAAAAGTTCAAGAGTCCCATCGAAGGCTACAGCCTCAATATTTATACATGATGAGGGCCAAGCTGGCCTCCTCAATTAGTGGGGCTTGGCTGTCCAACTGAAAGTAAACTACTATTCCTGTAGAATCCGTTGGCTGCCTTCTAGCTCGGTGGTGATAGCTGTTGGAGCTTGGAGTTGGGGTGGAGATCACGAGGAAGGTCATTCAAGGTTGTGGACAACCTCCCTATAAACCCGCAATGCCACCTTGGCTATCTCCTTGTCTCCATTTGCATGGTCTTTGCTCCATTTAATGTCAAAAAACCTGAAATCATCATGTATTAGCCACATAGGCATAATGACTGCCCTTCTTCCTACAAATAACACGAATATACTAAGAAATGATGCATAAGTGATAAAAAATGAAGGGTTGAGCAAGGTAAGTAGGCCAAATGAGCCCAAATTGTTACCAAAATTTGGGGCTCATCATCACCCCCCAGCTAAAATGTTTGCTCATCCTTGAGCAACTAGTCCAACTCTTCATCCTTCATTGCCTTTACTGCTACCCTTACATCCCAAGCCTCTGTAGTAGTGTCCTCCTTGCTGATATGAAACCCAGCCCTTCTGTTTACCTCTTCCCACTGTTCATTATCATCTGTCTCTGTGCTGCCTTCCATCAAGCCTAGTAGCAGTGGTGGGCTGAGTTTAAGACCAATCCAGCTGACCTGGAGGTTTTGCATGGATTTCTTATAGAGGGCTACCCGTACCAGAGCTTCCCTCATCCGAGTTGGGGTATGGTACTCTCGGATTTTCAGACTGTGTGCCAATGTATTCCATCTGCGTGTGCATGCTTGGACAGCGTTGTCTCCTAGCAGTCTCTCCATGTCCTCAAAATGAGCTATGGCTTGGGCCTATTGATCCATATATCTTAATGAAGCTTGAGGGTCAGTGGAAAAATGTTGGTGTGCCGAGATTAGTGCAACTGGATCTCCTGGTTCTGGTCTGATGAGCAATGGCTCGTTCAGCTCTCGGTTCATGATTGCTTTGGCTTCTGCTACTCTTTTGTCCTCATGGTTCAGCCATGAGGCAAATGCCAATAATTGCATATCTCCCAAGGCCGTATTGGGATCCCATGAAACTTCATTAGGCAGGGCCATATTATGGAGGTAGAACTCCGCTAATTTGGCCCTATCCTCTGATGAGCTAGTACTGCAAACTTCAGTGAATTGCTGCGGGTCTTGGAGCTGAGAGATACCTCTTTGCACCAAGGTATTGATTTGGAATTGCAGCCATTGGTCTTTCAAGTACAAGCCATAGGATTTGGCTGGCTGTCTGCATTGGATAGCATCCATGGCCCAGCTGGCCATGCAGGCCAATTGTGCATCTTTCTGCTGCAACTGTTCTCTGAGAGCTTGCACCTCAATTTGTGCTTGTTGTTCTGCTTCCTGTAGAAGTGTGGTTGGCTCCCCAAGACCGGTGTTCAGTTCTTCTTTGCCTTGCTGTTCCTCTATGGTGTCCTTGGAGGATGTACCTGTCCCTGCCCTTAGCTCCTGTAGCTGCAATCTCAGCTTCTGGTTTTCTTCTTGTAGAAACACGCATTGGCAATTTGCCACAGGTTTAGCCATGGAAAATTCACTTCTGGCCTCCTTGAGCTGCTCCTGTAAGGGACCTATGTCCGCCACACCCTTTGACTTGGCTATTTTCATCCACGTGTGTGTACGGACTCTTTCTTCCTCTAATGCAAAAAACAGTGGCACAGTAAATTTCTGAGGTATAATCTTGCCAGCCTCTAAAAAGTTGTAATATGAACTCAGACTTGGTTGAGGGCTGGGCTCTGATATATGCTCTTTCTCCACTTCCTTTGGTGGCTCTACTTCACCCTCCCTTGGTGGTGATAAGGGTGCTGCTCCTTCCATTTTCTCAGTTTCTTTAAGCCTGGCTAAGGTTTCCTGTAGAGCATTTTCAGCATCCTATAGCCGAGCTTTTTCAGTCAATTGGTCTAACTTTCCTTGCCACGTAGTTTTCTTCAGGCTTCCCCTCTCATAGGTGACTGATATCCTCGAGGGGGACCTTTCCTTGGGCGAAGTAGGGGCATCTTCAATGATGATCGGGCTACTGGACGGAGGCTGTGGCTTGCCCGTCTTTATTCTCACGCTTCTTCGAGCCTTAAAGTATAGAGGGGTCTCCCTCTTTCTCTTCTCCTTTGGCTTAGGAGGTATGCTGAGGGCGGCCAGCACAGTTGCTGCCTCCCTTTCATGAATGTCAGCTTTCTTCTCCTTGGGTTTCACTTTTTCGGGGCTTCCTGTAGAAGACCCTATTTTAGTCAATTTCGGGCTTCCTGTAGAAGACCCTTTTTCAGTTAATTTCGGGCTTCCTGTAGAAGCCGGTTTCGGCTTTCCTGTAGAAACAGGTGTCACCGCCTTGGTTTGCTTTGCTGCATGAGTTTCGCTTTTTGATTTGGTTGCGGTCGCTGTCGAGGCACTCTTGCTGATGTGGACCTTCTCAGCCTTGTCCACTCTGCCTTGCAACCTTTTCTCTCTTGCTGTCAAGATGGGTGTGTCATCTTTCTCCTTGTCACCCTTTTTCTCTTGTTTCTTTTCTTGCTTTTTCTTCTGCTCTGTGGTTGGGGTCTTTTGGCCCTTTTCTTTCTTCACTGTGGGCACGGACTCTTTCTCCTCACTTCTAGATGAACTGAGCTCTTCGGTTAGCATCTTTATGTCCCCATCCTTTGTCAAATTTCTGAAGGCTTCCCATGAGAGAGGAACCTTGTATGTGTGGAGCGCATCCTCCACAAGGAGTTTGATGAGTCCATGGTGGGCTACCTGGTCTGGTGTGCCTTCTTTTAACTTGGTTGCACACTCAATCAGAGACTGTAGTAGAAAGTAGGGGAGACTGAGTTTGTTTTCTACAGGTAGATCCATCTGGTGCTGTAATTCAGTGAGTAACCGAAAGTGGTACCCGTACACAATGCTAAAACGGCCTTCGCAGGTGATGTACTTCATAATTTGCAGGCTCACTTCATTCCATGGTGGCAGTAAACTGGTTCTACGAACCCCATTTTTGTCTTCTGAGAATTCCTCCTCTGGTGGAAAGAACTCTTTCTTAGCTTGTTGGCTCAATTTCCTTTCTTCTTTATCCCATGGTAATCCCATTGGGAGCTCCGTAACTCGGCTGATGAATTGTGGGGTGAGTTTGAGGCTTAAACCCCTGAAGTTAACGGTGGCCAATGTTTTAGATTTCGGCCTCAGAGCTTGCAAAAACTCTTCTGCCACTTCGTCGTCATAGCCCTGCAATTTGTCACAGAAAGATATCCATTGTGCTCGTGTGAAGAGCTCCACCACCTCAGGATTTTCTCTTAACTTTGTTAAATCGGTGGGTTCCCTTCTGATGAACCCACCCGGCATGGTGAAAAACAGCTGCGTTAGCTGGAGGTGGCGAATGCGGAAGAAATTTGGTCTACTGGGACAGAGCGTAGGATTACGCCTCTGTCATGCACATAATTCACAAAGCTTATCCCCTGAGAACCTTTAACCCAGCCAACTACACTGACATCCTGTAGGATGACAGTTCATGCACGGCAGACAACAATTGCAACAATTTTCTACGACCTGACTGTAGACGACGATTCTGCCACCTTCAAAAACCAATTGCATGGATAGTTCAGGTTTACCTTTTTAATCCGCCACCTTTTGACGTGAGGAACCCGACTTCCTGTAGAAACAATTTTCCTGTAGGAGCAGCGCGCGATTTCCGGGGGATACTGCAGTGGGTCTGCGCTCTTGGTGTTGCTTCACAGGCGTTCTGATGGCCAAAGGTTCGGAGTATCGAGCTGCAGAGGGATCCGGATGATCACTCGAGTCACAAACGGTGAATGATAAATGCATGGGGTGGCAATCTAGCCGATTAGATTTGAATCGGCGGAATCCGTGGCGCGGGGGTGAGCTGTCCCTGCCGGACCGTTGGACGACGTCATCCCATCATTTGCCTGCGAGTTACCTTACTGCCACACCATTCCCCGCAGATCCGCCGCCGTCTCTTCTGTTAAACTCGTTTTTTTCGACGGGATTGCTCTCACGTGTGTATTGCCCGTTTCTTTTGCCACGACCGCCACCCAAACATACGACTAGACCATTAACTGATCGACGTGGCCAGTCGAATGGCCATACAACCGCTCAACCCATTCACTTCACACTTGCAAACATTTTCAAAGTAAAATTCATGCAATTCGTCGGAAGAAAGGGTCGAGACACTTACCTGTGCGGCCGCAACGCGATTTTTCGGTCCTTGGACGATGATGAGTGAATTTATTTGCTGCTGGTGGATTTGCACAGGCCCGGAGGTTCATATTCACAGGTCGCTGACGATGGATTTGATGCTTCAGCTGCATGCGCCCGCGTTTTCATTGTTTATGGTGTGCACTCTAGCGGGCTTAACTGTTACGGGACTCCTGCAGGATGTCCTGTAACAGTTTCTTCCTCCTCGGGTGCATGCTGCACGACGAAGGCAATGGCCCCACGATCACGCTCACAGAGCTCATGGATGGCTGGGATGGATATGGTATGACATCTCAGCATTTTTTTCATCTCAAAAATTGCTTTTCTCTTGATAACTCAATGATCTGCTTTGATGGTGCAGGTAACTTCATTGCATGTCGACAGGAATGGTAGAAAGAGGTGACAGCAGTGTATAAGGGTGCCAACAGTAGCTTGCATGCGTCCAAACCGACCCTTGGTCGTTAGATCTCCTCATAAAATGAATTCTGGGCCGTCCCGAACCTTTACAGGAAGTTTCCTGTAGAAATACAGAACTTCCTGTAGAAAAGTTGCATTTCCTGTAGAAAGTCTGCACCTTCCTGTAGAAAGTCTGCACCTTCCTGTAGAAAGTCTGCATCTTCCTTAGAAAGTCTGCATCTTCCTGTAGAAGACTCAAGCCATGATGAAATTGTGCACATACCTTGGAGGAAATGAGTATTCTTGGAGGAGGTACTGGTAAGGTCTCCTGGCAGCATGATAAGGATCTTTGGCTTTGCGTTAAAAGACCTCCTCTCCTTCATAGAACACCTGCAACCTGCATGCATTTTCACATTACAAACTTGCTGTCCCTATCTTTTTGCTTATTGTTTTTTCTTTTTTCTTTTTTTTCTTTTTTTTTTGTTTTTTGTTTTTTGTTTTTTTTGAAAGATAACAGGGGCGCCTCAATGAGGTTTTCACCCTTGCCATCTGCCTTAAGCGCCTCAGAGAGGTTTTCACTCAAGGATCTTTTTCAAATCTCTTTTTTTTTTTGAAAGATAATAGGGGCGCCTCAATGAGGTTTTCACCCCTACCACCTGCCTTGGGAGCCTCAGAAAGGTTTTCACCCAAGGATCTTTATTTATTTATTTTATTTTTTTTAGATCTTTCAGGGTATGCCCAAAGCAGGGGCAGAACCCTTCTCTATGACCAACACTGATTTCTCCATAGTTTTGATGAACTCTTGTCTTGAGAGAGGTTTCCTGTAGATCTTAAATCGATGCCCATTGACAAGCATGGGGATGGCTTCTTCATCAATGGTTCGAATAAGAACAGATCCATTGTCATGGCATTTTTCCACTGCATATGGTCCTAGCCATCTGGTTCTCAGCTTCCCCTTGAAATCTTTGTATCTGGAGTCATACAACAAGGCCCAATCTTTCCGACTGCTGCTCACCACCTTAGTCAAAATCCCTTCCAATGCTCTGTTGGTGACTTCCACTTGCCCATTTTCCTGTGGATGATAGGGGGTGGAAGTCCTATGCTTGATTTTGTGGTGAGCTAGCAGGTCTTCAATCAAGTTGGATGTGAACTGGCTCCCTTGATCGGTGACCAGCTCCCTTGGGTAGCCAAATTTGTAGAAGATGTTCTCCCTTAAGAACTCAACCACCTTTTCTTCTGTTGCTGCCTTGATTGCTTTAGTCTCTGCCCACTTTGTCAGGTAGTCAGTGCACACAATGATGTAAGACCTTTGCCTCGAAGGAGGGTTGATTGGACCCACAAAATCCATACCCCACTTCTCAAATGGCTCAAGAATCACTTGAGGTTGGAGAGGCATCTCATCCCTTGGAGTTGGTTTCCCCATTCTTTGGCATCGGTCACATTGGCTGATATATCTTCTGACATCTTGATGAAGTGTGGGCCAATAGTAGCCTGCCTGCAGGATTTTGAAGGTAGTCCTCTTTGCTGCAAAATGTCCTCCACAAGACCCATCATGACAGGTGAGGAGGATATCAAATACTTCCTCCTCCCTTACACAACGCCTTAAGATCTGATCAGGGCCAAGCTTGAACAGATTGCCCCCGATCCAAGTAAATGAGGCACTTTTTTTGATGATTCTTCTCTTCTCTCTTGAAGATAGGTGCAGAGGGAACTGTGCTGAAACAAGGTAGTTTGCTATATCAGCAAACCATGGAGAGACTACTGAGATAGGAAACAGATGTTCATCGGGCATCTGGTCATCCACTGTTCCATCCTCATCTGCAGACAAATCCAATCTAGAGAAAAAGTTAGCAACAACATTTTCTTTACCTGGTTTGTCAACAATGGTCAAATCAAACTGCTGCAACAAAAGTAACCATCTAATAATACGGGCATTCACATCTGGTTTATTCATTAAATATCTAATTGCAGCATGATCCGTATGTACAAAGGTTTGATAGCCAGTGATATAATGTCGGAATTTGTTCAATGCATGGACAACAGCCAAGAATTCTTTCTCGGTTACAGTGTAATTCAGTTCGGCTTTGGACAAGTTTTTGCTAACAAAGTAAATGGCATATGGAAGTTTTTGTTCAACTTGTCCTAAAGCTGCCCCTATGGCTTTGTTTGAGGCATCAGTGTGGATGTGGAAAGGTAGGGCCCAGTTTGGGCCTCTCAGGATTGGGGCTGACACCAACTTATCCTTTAATTCATTCAACGCCCTCTGACAATCGTCAATCCATTTAAACTCCACATCTTTCGCCAACAGACCAAACAATGGCGAGGCTAGCTTGCTGAAGTATTTAATGAATCTCCGGTAATACCCTGCTAATCCTAAGAAACTCCGGACATCCCTTACCTTTTGGGGAGGTGGAACCTTCTTGATGAGAGCAATTTTGTTAGGATCCACTTGTAACCCTTGGCAAGAAATGGTATGGCCTAGCACAGTCCCTTCAGTCATCAGGAATTCACATTTTTCAGGACTAAGGGACAGGTTCATCTCAATGCATTTGGTCAGGACCTTTCCCAGATTGGACAATGCTTCCTGGAAGTTGGACCCATAAGGAGTGAAGTCATCCATATAGATTTCCACTGCATCATGGACCAGCTCCGAGAAGATGCTCAAGACAACTCTCTGGAAGGTAGCAGGAGCATTGCATAGCCCAAAAGGAAGAACTCGGTAGGCAAAGGTACCCCAAGGACAAGTGAAGGTGGTCTTATCTTGGTCTTCCGGGCTGATTTGGATTTGGTTGTACCCGCTAAACCCATCCAGGAAAGAGAAGAACTTCTTTCCTGCCAGTCCATCCAACACTTGATCTATGAAAGGTAGGGGGAAATGGTCTTTCTTGGTAGCTTTGTTCAGTTCTCGGTAGTCCACACAGATTCTCCACTTCCCATTTTTCTTGGGAACCAACACCAGAGGGGACACCCATTCACTATCTGAGATGGGGTAAATGAATCCGGCATCCAACAGTTTTTGCAATTCTTCCTTGACAATGTCCTTAAGGGCTGGGTTCATTCTCCTCTGAGGCTGCCTAACCGGTTTACAACCCTCTTTGATGTATATGTGATGGGTACAGACCAAGGGATGGACTCCTTTCATCTCCTTATAGCTCCAAGCAAAAGCATCTAGGTGACTGGCCAACAGGCTACACAACTCCTTTTCCTGGGAAGGAGATAGGGAGGAGCTGATCTTTAACGTTCTCTCAGGGCCGAACTCCACATTCTTGACTCTGGGAGTGACAGGGTTGGTGGCACAAAGGTCCACTAAGGTGCTGGCTTGGGCATCCTCCACCAATTTCTCTAAGGATAGTGCACTGGAAGGTGGATTCTGGATCAAAGTCTCAATCAAGTCATCCTCGGTTGGGGGGTCTCTTATAGTGGTATCCAGGGTGCACAAAGGTGCTGAGTACACCTCATCCTCTTCTCCTTCCTCCAACCACAGTGGTAAGTCATGCTCTAAGGAGGGTTGGGCAGGAGGATATAGGACGAGCTGCTTGGACATAGGACCGTTTTTGATGGTCATGTTTCCTGCACGGCAACTGATGTAAGCATCTGCAGTGGCTAACCAAGGCCTTCCCAAAATGAGAGGATATCCAGTAAGCTTTGCCTTGGGTTGCAGAACCAAGAAATCTACAGGGTATTCCCAAGAGTCGACAGAGACCAAGACATCCTCCACAATCCCTTCGGGAGTCACAGTGGAGCGATCTGCTAGTTGCAGTATTGTCGAGGTCTTCCTCAAGGAACCCTGAAGATTGAGTTTGAGCATGGTATCCCTGGTCATCACATTAATGGCAGCCCCCAAATCAATCAAGGT
Organism: Pinus tabuliformis; assembly: GCA_031772625.1. Taxonomy (NCBI): domain Eukaryota; kingdom Viridiplantae; phylum Streptophyta; class Pinopsida; order Pinales; family Pinaceae; genus Pinus; species Pinus tabuliformis. Next base: position 52,267,005 of record CM062809.1, read on the forward strand.
GTGAGGTATGATGGTGCCATTGATGTGGACATCTACTACAGGACTCCCAGGATCTAGATACTTTGAGCAGATGACTTGTCCTAACATAAGGTCAGACAGTTGTCCTAAGACATTGATGGTTGAAGCATCTCTCTTTCGCCTGCCTGGGTGTTTAAAACACTTTTCCTTAACCAGTTTGTTGTATATTGGCACATCCTTGATGGCTTGGAGAAGTGGTATTTTCACACACAACTGCTTGAGCTCTCCCAGAAGCTCATCCTCCTTTGGGTTGGGTTGTGTGGTGGCTGTTAGTCTCTCAGGAAAGGGTGGAATAGCCTTTGGTTCACTTTCCTGTTTGTCCTCCTCGTCCTCTGGGGGAGGAGGTTGGTGATCTGGAAGAGTCTTTCCAGATCGAAGATTGATCTCCTGGATCTCCACAGCATAGGTAGGGCATGATGTTCCCCCAGTGTATACCTGCTGGGCCTGTCTATTGTTGGGGTTTGGGTTCGGTTGAGCAGGCATTTGAGGTTTCCTTGGAGGAGCAGGAGGTAATGGTTGAGGTGGAACTGGTGGTGGAGGCAAAATGGCGGGAGGAGTGTTGTACTGGGGCCTCCACCCCGACTGAGGTGCATTCCACTGAGGTTGTGACTGGGCATGTGAATGATATGAATGAGTAGTGGGTTGAGTAGGGTACTGAGGTGGATAAGACCATGGAGGAGGCATAGACCAGGAAGGATGAGCAGGGGGACCCTAGGAAGGCATAGGAGTCGATTGGTTGGGGCTGTAATAAGCTTGAGGTGCCCCTTGCATCCCCTGCTGGTAAGGTCTAGGTCCTTGTGGCCTCCTTTGGTTGAGGAAATAGAGAGGTTCAGTGGGAGCTTCTGTCCCTTGGTACATAGCTTTAAGTCCAGGTAAGGTTGGGCATTGATTTGTGGGATGGTCCTCCTCACAAACGAAGCACACTTCAACCAAATGCAATGGGCATTCGTTCTTAGGGTGTCTCCTTGTACATCTAGGGCAGAAGATAGCCAGGGCCCTCTCAGCTTCTTCCTTCTTCTGCTGGATCCTGAATGTGTCCAGTTGCATGGCAATGGTCTGTCTCACCTCACTCTTAAGATCTTCTAATTGATTTGCAAACTCATGCTTGGAGAAAGGGATACCAGCTGAGAGAAGGTTTCCTCTACCTCGTTTCTGGGCTGCCCTAGAGTGGTTTCTGAACACAGTCTTGATGTCCTCATAAGGCAGCTGGTAAATATCTCCCCCAGCTAACATGCGAAGGGTATCTAAAAGGTCTTCAGGGACTCCTCGGAGTAGGACCAACTTGAGGGATTCAGGGTCAAGTGTGCACCTGGCCCGCTTATAGCTAAGTTGGAACCTCTCCTCATAATCCTCTAAGGACTCATCATTTCCCATGGTCATCCGAAAGATTTCTCCCTTGGTTTCCTTGGACCTACAGTAGTCCCGGTACTTGGTATTGAAAGCTTGCTGCATCTGAGCCCAAGTGGTGATACTATTCCCAGGTAAGCCCATGAACCAGCGTAATGCTGCATCCTTAAGAGTGGAAGGGAAGAGTTTCAGCTTCTGCTCATCTTCAGTATAGTCATAGGTTCTACAAAGGACAGCAAACTCAAACAGGAAGGTATCAGGATCTTCAGTAGTCAGTCCATGGAAGTGAGGCAGAGCGGAGGGACTAATGTTTTTCATTTTCATATCTCCATTGGTTTCTCGGATGGGGAAGGCACCTTCTATTCTCTCATCTTCTCTTCTATTGTCAGCCATAGCTTCAGATGGGATGGTCTCTAATTCTTCTTCCGCTATAGGATCTTCGTATATCTCAGGAGGTTCACTTATAGGTTCTTCTGGATCACTGTCACCGAAGAAGAGAGAAGGGTGACTCAGTGATGTGGTGGGGGTGTTGGGTAGGAATTTGCCTGTTTTATCTCAGTTCCTACGAGGCATGAAATGGGAAGACTTTTTGATTGCTTTTGTTTTTTCTTTGGTACCTGCAAAACTGAAACAAATTGATCTACAACTAACTATCTTGCTGGAATAAAAATGCAGAATTGAAATGAAAGCAGGAAAGGACTAATCTACTTTGCTCAAATGGAATTGCAGGAATGGAAATGCTAGTCTACGCTTGCAGAATTGAAAGGCTAATCTATGCTTGCAAAATTGAAATTGCGGAATTGAAATGCTAATCTATGAAAGCAAGAAATGTCTATGCTACTTTTGCAGAATGGAAATGAAATAAACTACTTGGCAGAAGGCAAGAGTAAGAAAATAGAAGAAAAGCAACAATTACTAATACTCTGACGCTTCCCCGGCAACGGCGCCAAAAAGATGGTGGTCTCCAGTATTGTAGCAATAATGCTACAACTCCTGGAGCTTCCTTCTCTAATTTTATCAACCCGGTAGTTCGTAACAAACTTGGAAGCGACGGTGCTGTATGCACAAGTACTAGCTCTTGCAGCAGCTGTCACTTGGTCAGCTGGCACAAGTCCGCTAGGGCTCAAGGCAACTTCTATATGTTCTCAGAAGAAGATTTCTAAATGATGAATGAAGGCTATCTCAAAGGAAATTAACCTACTTTGCAAGAATGAACTGAAAGCCAACCAAACAAGGAAACCCTAGTAAACCCTAATCTGACTAGCTTAACCCTTATGATGCAATGGTGGGAATGCAACTTCTAGAAATGATGCCATTACTTCTAGTGAGATGAGATGCATGAATTTAAACTACTTCCATTGAAGAGAACACGTTTTTGTATTTTTTCTCAAGTGGGTGGAGTTATTATGATTGTGCTTCTTACTAGGTCTTGACTGTGCAGGGGTAGTTCAAAGGGAGGAAGGCTTGGGAAAGGTCAGGAGGACTCTGAGAGGTTCCAGGGGATCCCTAACATCATTCCACAGAAGTTTACAACATTCAGGTGCTTGGCAACCGTGTTTGCAGACTTCTACAGGATGTCTGCAGGGGATCCTACAGGAAACTCAGGATTTCTACAGGAAGTCTGCTAACTTCTACAGGATGTTCTACAGTCGGAGTTTTGGGTGATGGAGGAGTGAAGGAGCTGTGTGGGTGGATAGGTAAGATGAAAGAGGAGCTTGTGATGACCTATGGACAGAGAGATGAGATGGAGAGAGAGTGGATAGAGCTGGTTGGTCGATAGGAGGGTAGAGTAGTGGAAGGTGAAAAAGATTGAGCAACGTGGACAGTAGAAGGGTTGGAAGGTAAATGAGCTGAACAGAGGATGAGTAGGTGGCTTAGGCACGGTTCAGGAGGATAAGAACACGATGAAGTGGTGCTGCGCAGTGTAAATGAAACTAATCACCCTTATCTTGCATGTAAACGAAAGTTCACCAACCTATTCTAATTGTTTTATTAGGAATCAAAAAACAGCAATGTGAGTTGAAAGGAATTCGTGCATGATGTTGAACCAAAGAGTCATTACTCAAGATATAATCGTATGGACAATTCTTCAATCGAAAACATTACATCAATACTTGCATGCATATGTTAAAACAATGTTTTTGGCAGTTGGCACGGTCTACACTTCCGGTCCCCAAACAGAGGTGAAAGTGAGCATGCATTCAACCTTTTTGAACTCAACGTAACTTCAATCTCCCTACGCTAATTCTGAACTACTGAAACAACTGCATTCATGAAACTAACCTACATAACCAAACCTGAAACAGGCAACTCAGCAAACTGTATTTTTCAAGTGCATGTAAAGGAAAGAAATGCAATGATAAAAGAAAGACAAGTAACAATACAAAGAAAAGGAGGTCTATTGCTCTCAGGTTGGGCCCTAACTTGAGAGATATAGCTCCTCTAAGAACTCAGAATTGAATCCAAATCTGCCTGCCTTTTATTAAAAGATCATAATCATGAGTCTAACAACATGCCAAAATTGGCTTACAAAGAGCAAAACAGAGCTACAACTCGTGGTTCAAAATCTACAACAAAAGTTCAAGAGTCCCATCGAAGGCTACAACCTCAATATTTATACATGATGAGGGCCAAGCTGGCCTCCTCAATTAGTGGGGCTTGGCTGTCCAACTGAAAGTAAACTGCTGTTCCTGTAGAATCCGTTGGCTGCCTTCTAGCTCGGTGGTGATAGCTGTTGGAGCTCGGAGTTGGGGTGGAGATCACGAGGAAGGTCATTCAAGGCTGTGGATAACCTCCCTATAAACCCGCAATGCCACCTTGGCTGTCTCCTTGTCTCCATTTGCGTGGTCTTTGCTCCATTTAATGTCAAAAAACCTGAAATCATCATGTATTAGCCACATAAGCATAATGACTGCCCTTCTTCCTACAAATAACACGAATATACTAAGAAATGATGCATAAGTGATAAAAAATGAAGGGTTGAGCAAGGTAAGTAGGCCAAATGAGCCCAAATTGTTACCAAAATTTGGGGCTCATCAGCGGGGAATCTGCGATATGCGCTATCAGCGGAGAATTTTTGATATCACAATCGGTAGCGAAGAACTTTATTGCGGTATGTGGGAAACTTTGCGAGATGCGATATCACAATCGTAAAAGGAAAAGGGAGATGAGCAGATATGGATTGGAAAGGGATATGGGCCGATAGCAATAAATTTTTGCGGCTCCCAGCCTTTTAAAAGGCCTTTGGTATGTTTTATGAATTTTTTTTAAGATATTTCAATGGGGAATGGGGAAACACGGCTAGAGTTGGAAATACAAAAGGATTTCATCTAGAGTTAAAAATGGGTCACCACGGCTAGATTTTAAAATAAAATGTTTTCACAACTGGGACTTTATTTTCAGAGGGTAATAACAAGATCAACAATGGATATGCGTTACGAGTGGAAAACTTGCACTACAGTTAAAAAATTGCTCAAAATCCGCACTCACCAGGACGTCCAGTAGAGATTATGTGCGATATTATCTAGGCGGTTAAATATCATGAAACTTTTAATTTCCACACTCCTTACAGTCATTGATCTATTGCTATCAACAGACGATAGGTTCATACCATTGGCCCACGCTTCCACGTCACAGTCTTTTCACGTCACACAATGTGTCACACAATTTTGGTAAGTGCATCACTTTTTCATCCTCTGACCCTAATGTATTGATCACATGCAAATTCTGAATGAATATTCAACAAATCATAGAAAAGCAATTCTCTACTTCAACTGGAACTCCCTCTTAAACAAATTCATGCTCGACCTGTACATAAATTTTTCCATTAACAAGTTTGTAGAAAGTGGCAGTGATATAGTCATAGGGGTTGTGCAAAACTGATTGGGATCCTCTAAGATTTCAAGACCAAAGTGTGAGAAAGGAGGAGTGCTCAAGAATAACACAAAACTAGTGGCTTAATTGAAAGAGGCCATAAAACTAATGACTCATTTTATTCGACTAAGCAAATTAAACTCCGCTATGATATTCTTCAAACCAATGCTCTGATACCACTGTTGAATAAATAAGAAATGAACAAATATAAACAAAACACTTATAATATTGTAGAATTCATAAACAAATAAATTATCAACATTATACCATTTTCGGAATCTGAATTCTATATCTTCATTATTCATTAAGAATGTTGTACATCGTACATATAAATACAATAATGATATAGTTCGATTCAGTTTCCAAGTTTTCTTGGACTCTAATAACTAATCTCCATAAAAAACACTAACCCAAATCTTAATCACGAGGATTAGGTGTCTAACAATATGCCAAATATTCCATTTGCTCCAGTTTTCTCTAAAGTTCCTTTCCCTTCAAAACACCGGGGAAGATGATTTCTAGCAGACTATTTTGACTTTAGAATGGCCCTTTCAAATGTTGAATTGTCGAACGATCATCAATTAAAATAATTTCTATCTTATAAAAATAAAGTTGTATGATTTCTTTTATAAAAAATATGGCTCTATATGAGCCTATCAAGTGACGAAGAATCTTTCTCCCTAGCAAAGGATAGAGAGGACGATAAAAATGATATTTTAGAAGACTTGGGTTTTGAGTTCACTAAAGAAAATAACTTTGAACAAATGATAAAATTAGTTGTGTCATAAAGAACATAGGGATGATCCCCTAAGGGAGATTAGATCTACGACCATCCCTTTGCTTCCAGTCATGTTGAGCTTGGAGGAAATGCACAAGCCACAATCTTCAAAAATCACGTGGCTTGCAAAATTAAGCTTTTTGTCAAGGGACTGGAAAGGTTGGTTGTTTTCTATTTCTATAGTTGTGGACAAACCACTGGATGCAAAAACATGCTGCAACAACAAATTTTCTCAGAAAATGTTAGTCTAAGCACTGGCAAGACCAGAGATGATGAAGAACTAGCAATATTAATTATCCTTATAACAATAGAAGCAAATACTATTGGTTAGGCCGAGGATCTGACAACATGAGATGTTGTTTGTCTATTTACCGAAATGGCTACAAGGGAAGATGTTGTATTTATTGTGGATATACTTCTTTTATGTATGGTATTACTATTTACATACCATTGTATCATTGTAATTCAAGATATCCCATATGCATGACCTATTGATGTAGGGGCATCCTTGGAATCAAGAAATAGGCCTCGAGAATTTAATTTTAATTTTAATTTTATATTGTATTTATATTAGTGAAAGAAATAAAACAATCACTATTAATATAGTATGTGTACTTACAAAAAGAAATGCTAAAAGAAAAAATACCTAAAATCAGTATTGGAACAGTAAACATAAGTTATTTTAGGTATTTGTACAGACAACTATGGAGGAAGTGAAGAGTTGCACGTTGTTGGAAGACCATATGAACTGAAGAGTCTAAGAGAAAATTATAAAACCATTGAATTATCAAAGGAGAGCAGTCTCAGCAATGCCATTAGTTCCAATAGTTTTCCATGGGGAAGAGAAGGTGCAACTCCAACTCCACAATATGGAAGAGAAGAACGAATCTCAGTTGGTTCTCAGGGAAGTCTGTGATTGTCTTCCATTTTTTCTTATTTCTCTAAATATTGTGAATTGTGGAGAAGCTAAGGCCTCCAGATTATATTCCATAGTGCAATTTGGGGTGCTATTCAATAAAGAGTTATAGATTGAATCCATTTCCTTCTATTTTTCTTATTATTTACGTTGTTAATTCTGCCATATTTAGTTTTATGTCATTGTATATTATGATTTATTAATCAAACTACCTTCATTGTTGATGCACCCTGACAGTACCAATCTAATTTTTAGCATGTTAGAGAGTGGAAAAACTTGGTTATTCACCAAGTGGTATCAGATCAAGGTTTAGCTCTAGTTGAGAATTTGTAGAGGCATTAGAACAAATTTCCTCCTGGGCATTAGGTTTTGTAAGATGAGTTCCTCTACAATTGTGGAAGAAATAAGAACTGAGAGAGGGTTATTTCAACTTGTGTTTGTTGAGAGGCGAATGGTGGAAGGCGGTGTTGAAACACAGATTTGTGAATGGTAGTTTGGTTAAAGACTGTGAAAAAACTCCTAAGGATGCTACCACGAAGAGGAGAAGGTTGAGGAGGTGCGAGGAACCAGGAATTTGAGGAATTGAAGAAGGACAATTAGAGAACTAGAGAAAACACAAATTGGAGATGTGAGAGCTATAACAGACTTAGAATGGGAGATTAGATGGAGGAAGAACAAAATATTGATGGAAGATACCCAATTAAGCATTTGATCTCATTTCTGAAGGATAGAGGTAACAAAATGGTGGAAACTCTTTGCTATTGATCGAAGTTTGAAGGCAGAGACCCTCATAGACTGGAAAAGTGAGTTTGAGAAATACTTTGAATATGAGAATGTCTAAGACCCCAATGGAGTTTGTTCTGCAATAATAATGTTGAAAGGACATGTTGCACTCTGATGGGATGTTTTGTAGAAAGACAAAGTGGACAAACGTAAGAATGATAAAGACTTGGAAGTAAAATAGTGAGTAAGATCGTGGAGAAGTTCTTGACTGTTCATTATTAACAAAGTTTGTGCAGACAAGCACAAAATTTGAAACAAAAGGACACATCTATTAGAGAGTATACAAAATAATTTTTCAAACTATATTAGTCAGATCACGACTTAAAGAGCTAGAGTATCAAAGGGTAACCATGCATGTGAATGGAATGAAGTTTCAGATTTCAATATGAGATGAGTAACCATTATTTTTGAAATGTGAAAGAAGCATACCAAATTGCTTGAAAGATAGAGAAACATTGAATAGGAAGTGGCAACAAAGTTGCAGGGGAAAGAATCTTAGAGGTAGAGGGAGAGCGAAGAATACAAAGAGCACATTCTAGTGAAGGGAAATAAGTTGAAGAATCTAGTAGTTAAATTTCAAAAGAAAACCATGTTGGCAGAGACAAGGGTAAGTATGTTATTACTTGCTACATATGTGGAGCACAGGGGCTTCATTGGGGGAGCAATAACATACCACATGCGTTCATATTGGGGGATATATGTTGAGGAAAACATGAAATAATATATTGAGCATATAAAGGAGGGTAAATGGTTTTTATATTTGCATGTATAAAAAATGGAGCTCAAAGTTAACGAAAAGAATATAAAGGGGTATAAACATTGTTAATCAAAAACTGAATACCTATAATTCTAGTGAAAGTAGGGGTTTTTTAAATTGGGGAGATGTATTGGGTTCGTATTGGTAGGGGGTTAAATAATGTGATTTTTAGAGGTATTTTTCAATATGTAGTCAAATTAAGGGTATTGTTTAGTATGCCATGAAAGCATGTGATATTTCGGAGGTTCATTGAGTGAAGCCCCTGTGATGTGGAGTAGAAGAGCACAAAACATCTAAATGGCTAGTGAAGCACAATCTAAGAAGAATGAATGATGCCAAGACGCATGTCATACATGAAAGTGAGGCATCATATATGGGAGACAATATTGTAGTACTTTAGCATGAAGAGGGTGAAAACCTTATGTTCAAAAGGGTGAAACTAAAGCCTGAAAAGAAGGCTACAAAAAAACTTTAATAGAGAAAGAGAGTTTTATAACTAGATGGAAGGTTCAAGGTAAATTTCGCAACTTTATCGTAGATGTTGGGAATATAAAAAAATCGGTGTCCACAAAGGTAATCAATAAGCTAAAATTAAAGTATACCCATATTGGGTTTCATGGTTTCAAAAGGGTCAATAAATCACTGTGATAGAGCAATGTCTACTCAGTGATCAGATCAACAATTTCAATGACCAGGTATTGTTTAATGGGTAGAGATGAATGCATGTCATGTATTGGTGTTAGTCTGGTTGAAGACTTCGAACAATATTATATTTTCAACATTCTCTTCAACTAAGTACAATATTATCTTGAATTAAGATTATTTTAAATTGTTTAATTTTATTAACAATATTATCTTAGGTTATTTAATTGATTTATATTTTATTAATAAAAAATAGTTTATGTTATTTATAATTAATTATTTATAAAATTTTTGAATTATATAAATTAATTTATTATTTATTATATTAAAACTTAATAAAATTGAAATTTATATCATTAAATAAAATAAAATGGAACACGACTTTTTCCAAATGAGAAAAGGTCATACAACATAGAATAAAACAAAATTGCATAATAACATTCTAGAAAACATTTCTAATGTGATTTTAAAGTCTATAGCCCTATTGCAAATAAACTTTCATTTAAAAAAAAAAGTGGTGTACATTATTTTTGTAAATTGCATGATCACATTGTAGAAAACATTTCTGATTTGATTTTAAAGCCTATGACTGTATTGCAAAAAAATGTTTGTCCCAACATGTATTAGGAATTTGGTAATAGGCTGACCACCTATTACTTTGGTCAAATAGGGTAAATAGTGTTGTTTTACAAATAACCAAATACATTTGCCAATCATGGGAATCTAAATTGACCCAATTCTAAACCTTAAACTAACTCGAATTTAATACTTTTACTTTGATTTAATCACATTTGAACTAAGTGGCAGTGAATAGCTACTATGAAGTCATTGTTTAAATATCAAGATGACTTTGAACAAGGAATTTTGAATTTTCCAAGAAAGTAGACTTTGCACTGTTAAAAGTTTATATTTTCTTAATTTATCTATAAACAACTATGCCAATGTATAATTCAAATTAGTTGTTACTGAGTAATTAATTTTGTTTTAATCGAAGCATTAATGCAAAAACCTGTGTGAATGTTGTATTTGAGCGAATTATATTTTCATGTACTTTATCCACTAAACCAGTAAATATGCATTGTTCTTCCTAATAAATGATTAATGTGAATTTAGATCTAATTTATTACTTTTAGTTTCATAATTGTGTTATATGGTTTCATGCACATGCTATATTTCTTTTTACATTCTTTGAAGTGCATAGAAAATTGTAACTACTCCATTGTGAACAAATCCTAACAAAATTTTCTCTAGAAAACAGAGCAAACAATACTTAAGTCACAAACTCAAACTGTGTGAGATGCTCTAACGACGTGTCACCGTATAGGAGGCAAAGGCAAAGTTGATAAAATAATGGTAACGAACAATCTTGTCAATATTGAACACTCCGATAATAGGAATTGGACTACATTATTTTTTGGTCACGATGAAACACTCTAATGATAATACATGGCCAAATCCATTAATTTAAATATTTGAACGTAGCCCATTAGAATCATTTATTAGAATTAGAATCATAGAATTATATATAGAGGGGTACAATTCAACTTATAGGAATGTTTTTTTTAATTGGAATTTAGTGATATAATTTCCAATAAAATTGTGAATTTTTGTTATTTAAAATATCTTTTTAATGTATAAATCAATTCAACTCGTGAGACAGTGGAATTCTATAAATTAAAAATTTAAACTTAAGTTTTAAATGTTTTTATTTGATTTTGGTTAAAATTAACTAGGAAAAATGCTTTCAAAAATGTCCTTTAGTCTACTAAAACTATAATAAAGACCAAAACACTTAATTATATATCTCTCAAATTGCTAAAATTTTAAAACTACGTGAATTAAGTAAACTATAATTTTATTTAAATAGTAATAATTTTAAAAGATTAAATTTACATATATATATTTTTAAAAAACATATAACAAGATTTCAACAATGGAGATCTACCCAACTTTATCATGGATATTCTTAATTTATAATTGTTACAATGTGATGGGATAATACCATGGCTTATCAATACCACATGACCAAAAAATCATAGCTCATTTCACATGACACTTGTTCATATGACATTTATTTTAATTAATGAATTTAATTAAAAGGAAAACAACATCATTGCTTTGAAAATAAATCTCAATGTTTGATTCACGTATATTATTAAAAATATTCTAGAATATTTTATGGAGATTAAATCCTTACCATCCACCTAATAATTGCAAGACAATTAAATTAGAATCCTAGAAGCTCAATTCCAAAATAAACATGTATATCATCATAATTGAGCTTAGAGACTCTCTCCAGCCCAATATGGAAGAGATGTTGCAATGTTCCGTTAAATATTTTGACTTGGTCAAATTACATAAAATTTAAACAAAACAAAATAAATAATAATTATAATTATTAAAAAGAAAAACATTTGACAATTATAATTAATATTAAACCAGTTTAGATCCATCTTAATTTCCGATTTATCAAGGGGAGAGAGATTAAAGCTTTGAGGTGTGTTGATAGCCTAAAATGACCATTCAACATTATAAGGGAGACTACCTGGTCGGGAAATTAAAACAACTCATTTTCCGTTTGGAAAGGTGGTCCAACTGGATAAACTAAGTCTAGTTACCTTCTCTCTATCTTTACTAGCTTAATGTATGTTTTTAACTTGCCAACGGAGAAAGAACAATCAGATTAGCCTTCTTCTGTGTACGGGCAAAGAAGAAAATCCTTACGCTGATTCGAGGTTCAGCGAAACCACAACTATGGTTTTGCCTCTTTCAGAAGAGGACTTCTAGAATGCAAGATTTAATCTAAATGTAGATTTACTCTATAATGCAAGCAAAAGGGAAACTATGCTCAACTTATCTTGATGGAGAGAAGGATTAGTCATTCTTTCTACCAAGAGCAATATATTAACATAATTGTGATTTTAACATGTCCGGCTTAAGATGAATATGTAGCTAATGAAGTAGTTCAACTAACTAATATTATAATTACCAAACATGCTTTTCAAACATTTATTAACAATGAATGACGAACCAATAACATTATGAAGTAGTTCACATAATGCTAGTGGAAATTAAATCAAAATTAGATGGCAGATTTCTAAGTAAATAGTTACTTAGAAAACTGGTTTTAATATATCAGAGCAAAAGATACAATTGACAATAGATTCATGAGACAAACAGAGTAGATAGCTAATCTGTAATACATGTATTCATATCAACAATAGTGCATAATATACATCCAATTAACATAATTCTTCCATCAAGAATGAAATTCACATTAAGAATAATAATATTTCTAATGCAAATTTATTTGAACCTGTTCTCTTGCTCTATTCTTTAAATCTGATCTTATACAATCTCCTCCAAAGTATAAACTCAGCTGCTAAAAGCAAGAGCTGCAATAGTTCAAGCTTTGCTTCTCATATACACTTTAAAATGAGACAAACAAATCTTAGTAATTCCCATATCCGAGATTGTTCCTCTCTAACTATATCACGAAACCTCTATTACAATAGTGCTATAAGAATTACATAATTGCAGCAGAGATAAACCCTAAGGTCCAAAGTATAAAAGCCATATTTATAATTACAAATGAAAATCAAAATGAGAGAATTGTTTTGAAAATGAATTTTCTCCCACAAATTTTGATTGGCTTCAATTTGTTTTTCTCTCTCGTTGGAACAATTCCAGCGATCCAAATATTCTCTTCCTCATCTCCTCAACTATTCTCCTGCTGAAAACCAATCAAAATTAAATTAAAATGCAAATCAAAAATACCAAATTTGGAAAACAAACATCTCCAATCAAATTTTAATTAAATAAATAAAAAAACATGTGTTTTCCATTGATCCTTGTAAAGATTTTATTGTTCAAAGAGAACATAATCGAATGGGTCTGCAATCAACAGAGGCTTTGAGCAAATGAAAATGCAAAAATTAAATTCAAAAAATTAGTTTTTGTTACAAATTCAGAGCTTAATTTTATGCTAATTTTTAGACTCATTTAATGAATTACTCCGGTCATGCAACCACTTCATAGATATTCTCCATGATTTTGTCTATCTAACAAGTCATCATCGACCTGATTTGGCCAAGTAAAACTCAACTTCTAAGCTCCCAAAGTTGAAGAGTTAAAACTTCTAGAATTCTGGAAAAATTGATGCCACGAACAAAATTAAGAAACAATTAAAAATTAAATTAAAAAACATATAACTAACTATTAATTAACTATAATTATTTTATTAATTAAATATATACAATTAACGAATTAACTAAAATTATTTAATTATTTAATATACAAATTAACTAAATTAAATCAATTAATTAAATTAATAAATTTTGCAAAATAATTTAAAAAATAAATTATTAAATTAAAATATCTATTTAATATTATATTATAATTAAAAAAATTAATTAATTAAAATAATTAAAAAAACACGTGGCATGATGTTAGTTGTTGTTGGTCCATATAATGGATCATAGTGGCTTTTGGCTCATATACATGAGCCTTAAGTGAATGAAGGAAGGATTTATGATAAACGTGGGAGGCATAAGGTAAAGAGGAGGTGTAACGCCCTGTGGTTTCGTGCACAGGCGCGCGCCCCTCCCATCGCGAAAAATGACTAAGTATGGATTGTGCAAGTGTTTCAACTAGTGAAGGCGCAGTTATATCGTGCATGCAAGTAGGAGGGCGCTCACACATATATATGGCGAGTTGTGGAGGACTCGTTTGGACAGCCGACCAAGGTGCGATGGCGGATGTAGGGCGAGCTGGTGGGGCGGTCCCGCACCATGGGCGGGCCGACCATGTAAAAGCATCGCACATCATTCAAAGGCGCGCAGGTTGGAGTTCATTTGGAGGTCGGCCGAACGTTAGCCACCTCCCACGATGGAGCGTATAAACGCTTGAGTTGAACGCTCATTTGGAGCATCAACTTCGCATCACATCTTCGCACAAGTAGTGAGTGCGCACAAGAGGTGCGAGTTGAACACTTAGCCACAGGTCGCATATGGGATGTGCCCGCCGAGCCGGGCGACGGAGTATTGTGCAGTGCGGATTGTAGTGTGGGCAGCGGAGCGCAAGGGTGCCCGCCCGCCAAGGTATATACACGGAGTTGGGTTGGTGTTGGGCGTGGGTCGTGCACGGGCGCGCCCGCCCGTTCGACAATGAACTCGGTTGTATGTTGTATGTTATATTTCGGTTGAGGGTTGAGGCAAGACCGTCGTGCACTCTTGCACGGGTGGGCGCCCGCCTTGTTTATAAACGCCGGTGGAGCGCGGCTCCCAGTCATTGTAATCTTTCTCTTATATAATAAAAAGGTTACTTCTCTTATATTATTGGGTTATTATTATCGTTCTTATATTATTGATGGATTCCGCACATTAATAATGTTAATTCATGATTATTATGAATTGTTGAAGCCGTAGTTCGTAAAGTTAATTAACGATGGATAAAGTTATTAACTTAAGCGGTGCCACACCCGGCCAATTTAACGAAAAAAGAATGGGGGGCGTGACAGTTGGTATCAGAGCAGGTTCACGACGAGTGAAGCTGGTGTATGATGAAGATGATACACACCTGCACTTCGTGACAGTTGGTATCAAAGCAGGTTCACAGGTGGTGAAGCCGTTGCTTATGACAGGTGAAGCTGATTCAGGGTTGAAGAAGCTTGATGAACAGGGAAAAGTTATGGAGAAATCACGGAAGAACAGTCTGGGTTTCGTGGACTTGATGGTTCATGGCAAGACCATTCAAACTCTGGTGGACACAGGGGCCACACATAACTTCATGACGACACGGTTGGCAAAAGGGGTTGGACTGATGATCTTCCCATCGAATGTGGAAGTCAAGGCAGTGAACTCTAGAGCTAAAGTGGCAGGTTTGGCACGAAGTACCTGTGCAGATAAAATACTGGAAGGGTCAATTGGACTTCACGGTGATGGAGATGAATGACTTTGATATGATACTCGGACAGGATTTCTTGAAGGGCAACAAGGCTATTGTTGTCCCCTTCTGTGATGAGGTGGTGCTGGTTGGACAGACACAAACTTGGACTTTGCCCACTCATAGGCAAAGGAGGGAAGTCAAGGTGCACCTATGCGGTGATGTTCAAGGATGTCGAAGGTGATGGAGTGGGGATGCCTGTTC
This sequence comes from Pinus tabuliformis, assembly GCA_031772625.1. Lineage (NCBI taxonomy): Eukaryota > Viridiplantae > Streptophyta > Pinopsida > Pinales > Pinaceae > Pinus > Pinus tabuliformis. The sequence continues at coordinate 52,282,266 of CM062809.1, forward strand.
CAGCTGAGATATATGATGTGCTGACCAAATATGCAGATTTGATGCCTGATGAGCTACCAAAGAAACTTCCACCAAGGCGTGTAGTGGACCATAGCATTGAGCTTGAGCCAGGAAAGCAACCCCCGGCTAAAGCACCTTATCGATTGTTAGGACTTGAGTTGGAGGAGTTGAAACGATAGTTAAAGGAGTTAGCTAATGCAGGTTTCATCAGACCTTCAAGGTCCCCTTATGGAGCTCCGGTATTATTCCAGTGAAAGAAGGATTCGAATGAGCTACGAATGTGCTGTGATTACCGTGCATTGAACAAGCAGATGGTAAGGAACATGTATCCTTTGCCATTGGCTGTTGATTGCTTTGACAAGCTTGCGAAAGCCCGAGTGTTTTCCAAGCTGGACTTGAGACATGGGTATTATCAGGTGCGAATAGCTAAAGGAGACGAGAAGAAGACCACGATAGTAACAAGGTATGGTAGCTTTGAGTTCCTTGTTATGCCATTCGGGTTGTGCAATTCTCCTGCTACGTTTTGCACTTTGATGAATAATGTCCTATGACCATACTTGGACTCGTTCGTAGTAGTGTACTTGGACGATATAGTGGTGTTCAGTGACAACATGGAAGATCATAAGAAGCACTTGGCGATGGTGTTCGAGGCACTGAGGGCAAATCAGTTGTTCTTGAAGAAGTCTAAGTGTGTGTTCGCTCAGACCGAGATTCCGTTCCTTGGACATATTGTTGGTCAAGGGTACATACGGATGGAGCCGAGCAGGGTGAAGGCGATTGAGGACTGGGTTGAACCGAAGAATGTCCATGAGATGAGGGTGTTCTTGGGCATGACTAACTACCAATGGAAGTTTGTAGAGGGGTACTCCAAGGTAACATCGGCACTGACAGACTTATTGAAGAAAGACAAGAGGTGGAGTTGGACGAGCAAATGTCAAGAGGCATTTGATGACTTGAAGAAGAGGATGGTTACAACACCGATACTGAAGTTGCCTGACTTCGAGAGACCATTTGAGGTACACACAGATGCTTCAGATTTTGCCATAGGAGGGGTTCTTATGCAGGATGGGCATCCGGTGGCGTATGAGAGTCAGAAGTTGCAGGATAGAGAACAAAGGTATCCGATTCATGAAAAGGAGATGACTGTGATCATTCATTGTCTTCATGTGTGGAGGCATTACCTGATTGGGAAGCCATTTGTTGTCAAGACTGACAACGTTGCAGCGAGTTATTTTGCATCACAACCGAAGCTTTCTGCGAAGCAAGCTCGTTGGCAGAATTCGACATGACTACCGAGTATAGACCGGGAAGGCACAATTCGGTAGCAGATGCCCTTAGCAGGAAGGGACAACTTGCAGCATTGGAGGGAGAAGACCGGGCAGCTAGGAGTAGGAGTCGAGTTCAGATGTCAGAAGAGATGCAGAATAAGATCAAGGAAAGTGTTGAAACCGATACTTTGACGCAGAATATAGTGAAGCAGATAAAGGAGGGGAAGACACGAAAGTACTTTCTACGAGATGGGTTCTTGTTCTTTGGAAACCGACTCTATGTTCCAAAGTCATCTGGGCTCAGGAGGCACCTTTTGAAGGAGTGCCACGACTCACCATGGGCTGGCCACCCAGGCATGCGTCGTTCTTTCGCATTGTTGGAGAGAGGATTCTTTTGGGAGAAGATGCGGGAGGATGTAGAGGAGTATGTACATACGTTCATCATTTGTCAGCAGGACAAATCGGATACTCAGAGGCAAGGAGGACTGTTGCAGCCTTTACCGATTCCTGAGAGACCATGGATGAGTGTCTCGATGGACTTCATCACTTAGTTACCACAGGTTCAGGGGTATAATGGGATAATGGTCGTGGTTGATCATTTTTCCAAGTATGCTGTCTTTGTTCCTACAAAGATACCTTGTCGAACCGAGCAGACTGCGGAGTTGTTCTTTAAGAACATAGTGAAGTATTGGGGGATGCCATTGAGCATTGTTTCGGATAGAGATTCGCGTTTTACAGGCAGATTTTGGACCACATTGTTCAAGCTAGTCGGGACAGAGTTGTTGATGAGTTCGAGTTACCATCCGCGGACAGATGGGCAGACCGAGAGGATCAACGCATTGCTGGAGGACTACTTGCGACATTATGTGACGGCTAATTAGAAGAATTGGCCTGAACTCTTGGATATTGCTCAATTTAGCTACAATATTCAAAAGAGTTCTGTGATGGGGTATAATCCATTTGAGTTGGTGAATGGACAGATGCCGGTTGCACCGCATACCGTAGTGACGGGAGGCTTCTTGAGGAGTCCTCATGCGAAGAAGTTCATGAAGGCTTGGGAGGAGACCTTGGAGTTAGCACGGTTACGCTTGCACGATGCTGCAAGGAGGATGAAAAAGTATGCTGATCGTGGAAGACGGGAGGCACACTTCAGTGTGGGAGATATGGTGTTTCTCAGGATTACTGGGGAGCAGTTTCAGCCAGCCAAGGGGACTACAAGCAAACTGACACGGAAGTATGAGGGACCATTCCGAGTGAAGAAGAGAGTGGGGGAAGTTGCTTACGAGCTGGAGCTTCCGCACCATATGCACATGAAGCATCCAGTTTTTCATGTGAGTCAGTTGAAGAGATGTAGACTTGATTCAGACCATCCAGAGAGAGCTGAACCGCCGAGAGGACCAGCCGGGATTGTGGACAAGCCAGGACTGGAGTTGGAGAAGATTTTGAGACTTAGAACTACAGGAGTTGGTTGCCACATGAGAAGGGAATTTCTTTGTAGATGGAAGAATGCACCGGAGGAAGAGAGTTGGGAATCGGAGGACTCACTTTGGAGATGGAAGGACAAGATCGAGAAGTACAACAGGAAGTTGATGAGAAGAGCAGGATTGTCGAGGGTGACAATGATTTCCAGTGGGGGAGGATGTAACGCCCTGCGGTTTCGTGCACGGGCGCACGCCCCTCCCATCGCGAAAAATGACTAAGTATGGATTGTGTGAGCACTCCAACTATTGAAGGCACAGTTATATCGTGCGTGCAAGTAGGAGGGCGCTCACACATATATATGCCGAGTTGTGGAGGACTCATTTGGACAGCCGACCAAGGTGCGATGGCAGATGTAGGGCGAGCTGGTGGGGCAGTCCCGCACCATGTGCGGGCCGACCATGTAAAAGCGTCGCACATCATTCAAAGGCGTGCAGGTTGGAGTTCATTTGGAGGTCGGCCGAAATTTAGCCACCTCCCACGATGGAGCGTATAAACGCTTGAGTTGAACGCTCATTTGGAGCATCAACTTCGCATCACATCTTCGCACAAGTAGTGAGTGCGCACAAGAGGTGCGAGTTGAACACTTAGCCGCAGGTCGCATATGGGATGTGCTTGCCGAGCCGGGTGACGTACTATTGTGCAGCGCGGGTTGTAGTGTGGGTGGTGGAGCGCAAGGGCGCCCACCCGCCAACGTATATACATGGAGTTGGGTTGGTGTTGGGTGAGGGTTATGCACGGGCGCGCCCGCCCGTTCGACAATGAACTCGGTTGTATGTTGTATGTTATATTTCGGTTGAGGGTTGAGGCAAGACCGCTATGCGCTCTTGCACAGGCAAGTGCCCGCCTTGTTTATAAACGTCGATGGAGCGCGGCTCCTGGTCATTGTAATCTTTCTCTTATATAATAAAAATATTACTTCTCTTATATTATTGGGTTATTATTATTGTTCTTATATTATTGATGGATTCCGCACATTAATAATGTTAATTCATGATTATTATGAATTGTTGAAGGCGTAGTTCGTAAAGTTAATTAACGATGGATAAAGTTATTAACTTAGGCGGTGCCGCACCCGGCCAATTTAACGAAAAAATAATTGGGGGCGTGACAGGAGGGATGATGTCAGAGCATCGGGGAGTGTAGATATTGGAGGTACTTTAAAAAAAAATTTCGATATAAAAAACGTATCGAGGTTCCGATGATGAGGGGAGGAAAGTATCATAGGTGAGAAAATGTAGGAGTATCGGAGGAGAGGGAAATAGAAGTATTGGAGATTTGAGTTTTTTTTAAATGTTAAGAAATTTAAAAGTTTAGAGGTTCTGATAGAGTGAAGAAGTATAATGTGAAGGAGGAGAGGAGGGCCATGTGGAGTGGACCGTCCCTTTTATATATGGACTATAACTATTTGGTAATTAAAAGGTTCGATAAAATGAACTACAATCATTTGGTAATTAAAAATGAGGACAAAATGAATTACAACCACTTGGTAATGAAGGTGTTTTAGATCTCATATTTTTTTTTAGAATTGGGAATTGGAATAAACTTCTGAAAATACATAATTTTAATTGTTTTACAATTTGGCTGTGGTGATTTTGTAGGACCGTTAGTGAAAAATGAGTTAATTAGTAAAAATTAATTAAAAATCAATATCAACAAAAAATAAAGTAATATACATTTATTACATTTTTTAGCCTTGGTGGTAAAAATTATTGAACTTTGGATGAACAACATCTACAAACCGTGTAACCAAATGAGATGAAATGAGAACCAATGGAAAACTTGTGAAAAGTTGACCTCAATGAAGCAATCAAAATAGAAATCCAGAGTAAATGAAAATTTGGTAGAATTGTAGGACACTTAACTAAATGAAAAATATTAGAAAGGTGATTTAGCCAAAATTTATGCAAAGGGTCCCCATTATTTGAAATAAATAAATAAAAAATGGCTTTGGGGGGGCGGTGGTTGAGTTTTCACCTCAACAATGATGACACACAGGGAAGAACTTATTATCTCTGGTTAAAAATATAATGAACTTCAGTTTACCCAAATGTTAAAAATAATGGATTACAACAAACTGTCAAACGAAAAAACATTTCGCATGAGTCCCACATAAATGGATTAATCAATATGAGTTCGCAAAGATAAGTATTCAAAACAAACTAAGTTTAGAATCACGAATCTAAATTTTGGGAAAAAAATTATTTTAAGATTACCTCATATGAAAAATAGAAGAAGGTACAGATAGGAGTGTTTTGATAAATAATATATCCATGGATATGAATGGTCTCTGACATCGCTTTACTGCCAACGAGCCTGAACAATACCCCGGAAAAGTTGAATTTTATGCCATACAAGAATAAGCCTGTTGCCAGCGAGCGTCTATAGCCCCGACATGTTTACTTGTATTTCCCATGCTTCCCCTTTTGATCACCCTTTTGATAATCACATTTGCGATATTTTGTTTGTGATGTACCTGAGTGAAAGAGGTGGGACGATAAAAGAGAATTAAGTTAATGGATATAAGACTTCCATAATGTTGACTCCAAAATCTTTCCCTGTGACTATCAATCAGAGGCTTTTATAAAGTGGAGGGATAGGAGGAATCCATTGAATTAAACTCAAGTCAATTCTTTCCTTTAAAAGGTGAACTATATTACATAGAAATTATGTATGTTCCTCCAAGGAAAATATTTAAAGGAAGAGGGATTTATGATTCCACAAAGATATACCTTTAATGGTAAATGAAACTCATTTAAATAGACAGAGTAAAGATTTCCCATGTCTTCCAACCAATGTTGGGTGAGGAAAATGCCTTACACATAAATCTTAGTGTAGTCACCAAAATCAAACCATAACCAATCATGAAAGTGAAAAAGAAATTGAAACCGAAATGAAAGAAGAAAGCAACAACTCCAAACATGTCAAAATGAGAAAAGAAAATCTGAAAGAAAGCCCAAATTAAAGACAAACCCAACAAGACTAATTATACAAATGTCTCAACAAAGGATAGAAGAAAATAAGCATGTGTGTGTTCATTTTATGTTAAGAATATAATGAATTTATCTTGCAGAGTTATAAGTGATTAGGCTCTGAAGCTAAAAGGTGAATAACAAGCATGAGAGATAACAAGCTAAATGAGAAGTCTCCGCCTATTGCAAATTTTCTTGTTTCAAAGAAAATCCTCCATAAAAGCATCTTAATAATTTTTCTAAATAAAAACAATGCTTATGAAACAAACTAAAGGTTCTCTCTAGTTTAGTTGATTTGATGAACAAACATTAATGCTGCTTCAAAACCCAAAAGCAAACGATAAAGAGAATGAGTTCCCAATCTGAGCTAGCAGGGGTGTGAAAAACAATTCTTGAAGTTCTACAAAACAAAGATAAATATCGGCAAAAACAAAATTGAAAATAAAAATAAAGAAAATAAAAAGGATGAAAATGGGGATATGAAACCTACCATTGGATAATTTCATTTAATTTTACTTGAGAGATATCATTTTCTCCAACAAAAGAAAACTCCTTTTGATTAGAATTAAAAACATGAAGTAGTTGTTTTCAATATAGTTTTCATTGGCCCAAAACCATAATTTATTCAATTAAAATTAAAGCAAGGAGTACTAGAGGAAAATAATGATTCATGTTCAAGAAATCAGAAGTGGAACAAATCTATCAGAAATGAGAATGATGATGTGCTTTTGTAACGATGATTGTTCTCTTTATATTTCAGATTTCATGTCAACTCCAAGATTTTCATAAAATGTCAAGAATCAAGACCAAGACCCAAATAATGTAATGCATATGTGTAGATGGAGAGGTTTTGAAATTTTGCATGCTAAATATAGAGTGATATATCAAACTGAAATATAAGAGAAATCAAACATGATTTAACCATGATCCATTACCTTTACATGTTCCAAATTCTTTATCAATCGCTACATTACCATAGTGGATGCTCAAGAGTGCCTTGAAAAACAAAATGAAGACGTAGATTGAAATATGCCTAAGATAATGAAATGGACATCTAATAGTGGGAAAAAGGTAGAAACATAAATGAACCACAAGCGATGAAATTTTCATTATCCAGGAAGATTTCCAAGAAGAGTAAGAAGACGCCCGTGTACACGTATTATGAAGAATACACATCCACAAAGTCACAAAGTCATCCCGAGGAATGAATGCTTGGATTTGATGAAATTATAATTAAAATACATCCAAACTCTTAACCACTATGATAGCAAGAATGTAAGAATATATATACAAAGATAATCAAATAGGAATTCATGTGAGCATATTGAAAGATCAGAATGAATTGACCAGAGGCCTACGAGAATACTTAACCCGATATTCCAAAGTTTCGAAATGATAAGAGGCGAAAATGAAATTTCTCGAAGAAATATAATTTGATTAATGATAACAATCTGATATCCTAAGTTTTTGAGGTTTCGAGATAATCAAAGCGAAAGTTAAGAGCTCCGATAAACAAGACTTCCGAAATGAGAACAATTCTCTGATAGATAAAATTTCAATAAATAAAGCCTTTGTTATTAAATGTTTTTGGTAGAATTCTTTTTCGGAGGTTTAATTGATTTTCACTTCCGATATCAAAAGTCTCTATATAAATATTTCTTGTAAATCTTTCAAATAAGAGTTTCGATAAACAAGAAGCCTTACATTAATATTGGATAAAAACATAATATCGGAACTCGGATACGGTAATATCTCAATATGACTTCTACCAGATTCTGAGATCAAGGAATTTGAGCAGAAAAATAAAATAGGCCTCGTAGATCTCAGAGAAATGTCTTGGAAATTGTTTTCAAATGGTTCTAATATAACATAAACCCAAGAGTCTGATAAGCCAGAAGGTCTGAAATCTTGAGGGAATGTTTCAGAAAGTGAAAAAATAGAAGATCGAGATTCCAATATTGACCAGATAGAGGCCCCGAATCTAGTCAGAAGAAGAAATGCAACTAAAGCAGATGTAAAATGAATGAGCCTAATGTAAATATTTTAACTAAACCAATAAATTTAAGATTCAGAATAGACAGAGATAAAATCATGGATAAGATTATTTGCTACAATATTTTTGCAATTTTCTTTGCTTGTAGAAAATATGGACAAGAAAGAGTCTAAACATTTCATTTCAGCTACATCAATGCGAGACAAAATATGATTATTGAATCATATTGCTAAATTTGCAAAGAAAGTAAAATATGAATACCCAGATTCTGATGAAATAACAAATACTCCCTTGGACATGTTGTAGATTAATTACTCGCTTTATTTCTACAACTCATTAGATTTTCTTGTGAAAATCCAATCTCCAAATCAAGTCAACACAGACCTACAAAAGAAAAAAAATATAAATAAAAAGTAAATTAATAGAAAAGAGATGTTGACAACAGATGAAGATGAGCATGTCAATGCATACCTGGAATATTTTTTACTGTAAATTTACCTTATGAATCTTCAAGTTCTCCCATGCGTTTATCAAAATTTGCATATGTTCAAAATCATCTACTTATTAAAATGCTAAGTAATGAGCTATTGATTTGCATCTACTTTAAAATAACATTGAGAGACAAGAGTGAGAAAAATTATCACAAAGAAATTCTTATAAATAAAAATTGATTTTTTTTAAGAACGCTTAATTGTAAAGATTCTTTCGAACTTCACCCTTCCTGATTTTCTTTGAAAATTTCAGTAATGTGATGAAGCTTCATCAAGAAGAGTAAACAAGTGTTGCATAAGCGTAATTTAAGAAATCATACTTTTTGAACACTCTTTGTTAGAGAATGAAGTAGATAATAAGGAAGCATCATGGGCTCCTTACATGATTATTAAAAATCTGCAGAAATAAATACAAACAGAAAATGAATTAAAGCTAAAATAATCTATTCCTAATCCTAACTATATGGAAGGAAACACAACTAGGTATAGTTATATTTCCAATGTAACCATTCTCTCATTTTAACTCCTGCATGTATGTACAAGTCAATCAACAAGAGTAAAACTGCAACTAAATTATTAAAAGAAAAATTCAGTGTAGTATGTATATCTAACAAGTTTAGTGAAATAAACTTATTTACAAAAAAAAAAATTCTCGAAATTCTTTCAAAATTCTGCCTACAAGATCATAAAAATCAGCGTGTATTTCAATGAATGATTGAAAGAAGTTCAAAGGAAAATGAAACACCAGGCCTGAATTGAATGATACATTTTTAAATATTGAAGCCTGTTGAACACTGATAAAATCATAAATATTCCTGAGCAGTGGAACTTCTATATATTTTTCAAATGGATCGATAAAATATGGATGAACATTTAAAAGGTTTCTATAAGTATTCCATCGCTGACCATAATGAAATGGTGCACTCTCAAGTGCCATAATTTGTGATAAACTCATTTAAAAATAATACATGAACTACCCAATCATGAATAAATAAAATTTCAAAATAAGAAGTAGTTGATGTTTATGCTTGAAGTTCTGGAATTGATTTTCATACAAGCTTAGTAATGCGTCTGATGAACGTTGAAGGTTTGAAAGCTCAAAATGTCAATACAATGTGCTCAAAAGTTTAAAAATTAAATTTGAAAGAAAAACATATTCAAACTGAGGGAACTGAAAATGAAGCAGATTACAATTTACATTAATGTTACAAATATTGGTACAACATAGCTGAGACTCATTTGAAAATATTTCTTTCCCACAATTATCAATAGAAATTATAAAGTTAAACTCATTGTTTGTATTATTTTGCGGGAATGGGAAGAGTTCAAGCTTATGATACAAAAAGGGAATTCCATCATCTTAGGAATAAAAAATCGGGATAAGTTCTTGGATACCAAAATTACTATGATGATTAGAATGAACCAAAATAATTCATTGATTAAAGTTCTCTTTATCTTCAAAAATAGAGTCACCTAAGGAATCAGAGAAAATCATCTCTGAAGAGAAAAGAGGTTGAGCATTTTCATTTTCTAAGTCATGGTCACAAGTAAATTCATAAGTGTTCTTTTCCTCTGAATTAAATAAATCAGAACCAGGAGAGTGATTGAATACCAAATTAAGAGAATATTCAAGATTATTGATTGAATTATGAATTAAATTTTCTCTACCAATATCTGAAATTAATAATTCGTTATTAAAATCAGATCCTTCGTTTTCTAAAATTAAATCTGTATTTAAAAGAACGACTAATTGATTATGAATTAAATTATTATTGTTAAAGATATCAAGGTAGAGAGAAAAATATTAAGTTGAAGATATATACCTGAAGGTTTCTCTATTTATAGATGATTTCTGATTTTCCAAAATAGACAACTTGGATTCTTCGTGCATTTGATCGATATGTAATTATTGTTGACCTACTCCAATTTATTATCAGTTGATGAAGATTAATTTGAACAGTAGGTTGTGCATTGTTGTTTTCATTCTGTGGTTTATTAAATTGTTGTTGATTGCGGCTAATAGATTATGAATTTTGTTGAATTTATACTTGATCAACATTATGTAAATTTGGAGCATTTCTGGCACAATGATTAGCATTTGTAATTTCCTTTTGTGAAGAATTGGAGTTGTCACTTTGATCAATTGTATCATTATCAATAAAGGATATATATTTTTATTCTTAATAGTTATCATAGGACAAAGACACTCAATGTTTAAACCATCCAATTAATTAGAATTGAGGAGGAAAATCTTTGGACCAAAATTGCATTAAAATTAATATAAATCCAATATAAAACAAATCTAAAGTCTCACCTTCCATCCTACGTAATTCTTCTAACTAATCACACACATTTTCATAATCATATCCCTGAAATGTGTGAAGGAAAAGCTTTGAAAACTTGTCACAACTATGTAAGGAGGAAACTGGAAGTGATAAGCACCAGTCTTTGGCTTTTATTGTCAAAGTAAGAGAGAAGATCCTGCAAATATTACCTTCATCAATACTGAAATTATTGCAGCTTAAAATCAATTGAAGGAGATGAATAAAAGCAAATGTCTTACCATTATATTTTACCTAAGATAGGGTCTGGACTGCCTTTACAAGAGTGGTTATTGGTTTAGATCCAATAAAGAAACTCCAAGGAAGTTTTTTAAGTGCAGTCATAGTAATAAGTTAAAAACTTAAAGCACAAAATCTTCAAAGATATGATTTATTCAGGTCCTCCTTCTAGCGCTACAAATGTTGATAACCAAAAATGACCATTCAACATTATAAGGGAGACCACCCGACCGAGAACTTAAAGCAACTCCTTTTCTATTTGGACTAGTGGTTCCAACTAGTTAAACTAGGCCTAGTTACCTTCTCTTTATCTTCAGTAGGAGTTTGACACAAAAAGACCCAAAATGTTACCCACTTTCCAGGATACGTTGACAATCACTAGATTAAATAAGTTTTGTAAAAATTACACAAGAAAAATTGATTCTACTCCTTAACCTTGCATTGATTGCCAATCCCGCTACCTAAGATCAACTTACCATCAAAGTTAAAGTGGGCAGTTAATGGTAAATCAAAAAGGGATACAATCCATTGTTTTGTAGGGATAGATTCATGGAAGTCTCACCCAAATAAGTGTCAGGTTGACAACATACCTTAACAATCATTAAAGCACACAGATTTTGCAAGAATTACACATCAACTAAAATGATTATGTTCCATCAACTTGTATTTGTTGCCAATCCCACTACCTCATATCAACTTCTCATCAAAGTTAAAATGGGTACTCAATGGTAAATCAACAACAGATAAGAGCCATTTGTTGCACAGGGACAAAATCGTGGATTGTAATGGAACATATTTGTTTGCTCTCGACTAAAATTACAAGTTTCAAAATTGTTGGTCATAATAGAACGCACAATATGCACAATATCCTATGCTCCACCAAGTTTCTAGGGCAATGGAGTGTGGGAGTGGAGAAACACACATGGGGAAATGTGGGAAACCCAAAATTTTATGGAAATTCATGGAGGACAAGGGGCATAGGAGCCCCTAACATAGGGATCCCCATATGATAAGATCCCAATAATAACAATTCAACCCATGAAAATTCATCAGTGTGCAATCCAGTGGAAATGCTACAATCCAAAATCTGGAAAATTGTTAAGTCCACTGAACTATGAATGGGATATGAAATTCTACTTTCTCCATATGAAGTCCAATGAGATTGGAACCAATCTCAATCATCTTGAAACAATTAATATAACCAAGGTCACAAACTCCTCAAAACTCAATCCCTTATCTTTGTTATGTCTTATCAAGTTATTGAACAAATAATCGGGATGGGGGATGCTTGGGGGCGAATGCAAATGCATACCCCATACTCGAGAATCATTTCCCCCAATATTTTTTTCTGTCTTATAGGGTTATTGGACAAAAAAATAAAAAATCACGATGGGGGGTGTAGAAAGGCAAAAGCATCCCCACACTCGGGAATCATTTCCCCATGTGTTTCCTTGAGCTTCCCCAAAAGCAGGACATACAACCCCTGAAGTATGGGAAACACACTAGGGGGCACATCCCAATGGAACACTGACAATATCTAAACCAAACCCACTAACTAATGAATTTAATTAAATCTTCGTCCATTAATCCATTCAAAATTGGATTTTCAAATAAAATGCCAAGTTGAATTGTCATCAGCCCCATACATACCAACCTTTACCATCTTTTTTTTTTGTATTATATCACTTTCCAGTCGTTTGAAATGTGTGATGATATCATGATCCTTGAATACTGGGTGTCTACCAATAGTTTCTCTCTTCTATCAATAATGAAATGTAAAGCTATGCAAATTGTTGAATTGCATAACATCCTCATATGATTGATACGCATGCTAGACATGGCCACAAAACTCCTTCCATAGTTCCCCCTTTAATCACACCCTCAATCTCCTAGTCATTATACAAATGTGTTGCACAATACTTGTCCTAATCAAATTCTTTCCCAAATGCCTATCTCATACTACTTTATGCAATCACTTCAACTCTAATTTATGCCATAGGTGTTATGAGCTGTAATGACAAAATGATTGAAGTTACTTTCCATCAAAATCTCACCACGGAGGATTTATTGGTTTTCAAGATCAATCATGATGCAAGTGGTACCTGAAAGGTTGATGATGATATACCCTCAGGGAATTCATACAAAGAGCACGTAAACAAGCTCCTATGATCCACCGACGCAATTAACTGCAGTCTGATTCCTGCAGGAGATAAGTAAAAGGAAACACTATAATAAACAAAACTCCGACATTCACACATTTAGTTATGGAAATTGTCAAATAGTTTGATTGGTATATGTGAAAGTCACAATAAATATAGCATGAACATTTTATGTCTACTCCATATATCCATCTTTCATGCCTTTAAAAAGCAATATCTTTGATGCAATTGTTTTCCCAATCTAAACCAAACTGAATTTAATATAATTCCATATATTCCCAAGAACATTAGAAGAAAACATAAAGTTTATTTAGGGTTTATAACAAGAACCATAGATGAAACACAATAGAAAGAATGACAACAAATTAGCTTCCTTCTCGTACTAGCTTATGCTCAGATCATTTTTACTGAGCATTATTAATCCCCAAAAGATGAGCTTAAATCCTCTCGTACCAACTTATGCTCAAATCATTTTTACTGAGCATTAGTAATCCCCAAAATATGAGCTTAAATCATTGTAATGGTAGAAATGTGTAGAGGCTAGTGGATATGCTAAAAAAGGGGTTCTCTTCTTTGCAACAATTCTCCAAGATAATAAATAATTGAAATCTTACAATAATGCCTGCTTACCAAGTGAAAGTTGTGTTGTTGCTTGTGGTTCATGTAAATCTCTCCTTATGCCTATAGTTCAAGCAAGTACCACATGCATACTTGCCCCTGCTATGCATTTGTGAGCCAAATAAGTAGTTGCCAACTTTTTGTTTCATTTGTATGAAGTTAGACAAAGTCAAAAAGACGCAAGGAATTAGAAACTAAATCACCATACATGACGTAAGAAGGAACACATCCAGTTCTTGAAACTCCAAAATCCATCTGAAATTCAAGGGCAGGTCCAGTATTGATTTCACCATGTAATCTACCATTCAAAAAATTTTAGATGAGCATAAACTTTGAAAGAAATTTCTACTAGTTCATTGATCTCAATCCTGAATTAAAAAGTGCATTCAATTTAATATTGTCTCATAAAAAAAATTCATTGCCTCAACTCCCTCTGATCTACATCAATATATCATAGTTTAGATTCAAAACGGATCAACATCTATTGAATAGAAATATATCCCCCTCAATGCAATAAAGTGAAAAGACACCTCTCAATGTTATACTAAAAAACACTAGTAAAGACAAGCAGACAAATATATGAGAGTAATGTTAAGTTGTCATTAGTATACATCATGTGCATCAAACCAAGAAAAATTGATCATCCATGGCACAATCAGGGTTGGTAAAACTTTAGATATGGACTTTGAAGAAAGTTGTCTTACCCATCAAATAGAGCAGTGTAGCAGGAAAAACAATCATTCATTGCCACCATAATATTGTCAGAAAACAACGAGAATTAGAGAGTTGACCAGAGAATCAATAATCTCAAGCTCTGATCAATCAATATTTAATACAGTGAATTTTATGGCAATAAATTTACGTCGATAGACCACAGAGCCACATACCCACACAATATCTACAAACTCGTAAAAGAATGGCAAGATCAATGTTAAGGTTACTAACAAAAATTAGCAGAGGCAAGAATACACAAATATAGGGGACCATTGTTGAGCTGCCATTAGTCCACAACATGTACACCAACCCAAGAAAAAACAATAATGGTCATCATCATATTCTTATGAAATTATGACAGAGAGAACCATTATTTGTGAGCTCCTATCAATCAAAATATAATACCATGAATCTTATGACAATAATGTTATATAGGGAGACTATAGAGCCATATATCCACACAATATCTACTAACTTGTAAAAGAACAAGAAAATGAATGCATGTGACATGCCTAGAAAAGGAGGATGCAATACACGACCTGTACAAATAGAGGAACACAAGACTTTGCAAGTTTGTTATTTGCCCTACATCTTTGTATACACAGTAGGTGCAACTAGTTTTGGCGAAAAATTAAATCTTATATGTCTTCTTTCAAACTCTTGGTATTTTGCTAAAAAAAATAAACCTACAAAACAAATATGAATTAATATATTTCATAGAGAGATGCAACAATGAATAAGAAAGAAGCAACTAGTCAGGAAATCAACAAGCTGCATTTAAAATTGTTAGTAGCCCAACCTACATAGTACAAGCAAGCATTAAAAATTAAAAAAGGTGAATATGAAACATCCATGGCCGGAAACCACATAGTGTGTCAATTCATACTGCAGAAGGTAAGACCCACAAAGTCCATGAAGACAAAATATATACAGAAAAAAGTATAATGGAAATAACATTTGATTGTTCACTCCCTTTGATGTCGTTGCGTTGGACATGGAGGTAGCATTGGCAATTTTACTTTATAGTTGACTTGTGGCGATGTATCAATTGATGGAGTGATTAATCACAATTTGCTTCCTTTTACTTAAGAGATACAAATAGAAATATGCAATATGATACATTGCTACTTGTCACCATTTCTTTCTTACTTAGAGGAAACAGTTCCCTTTCCCTATTTCTATTAGAGCACAACTATTAATGTGTTTTGTTGTTATACAATGTTTGGTTGTTCATTAGGATGTATTTCCAGCACAATGCCATGGCTCTTTGCCCCAATATTTACAAGAGATCTAGCCATTTTTTATGAAATTCATTTATTCTGCCACAAATATGTAACCAGATTGCTCTCCACATAAAAAAGCCTTAAAATGTTCACATGATGATCGTTGTCAGGTTCACAATAGTAAACGTCTATACAACTTGAGAGTTTTCAACTCCCTGTGACAGGCCAACTTCGTGGCTCTATATGAGTACATTAAAGAGGTCAAAAGTTAGGATTTTGTGGACAATAAGTTTTTCGAAAATAGAAAAGTGTTGACAATCAGGGATTGCATACATAATATCTCAAGCTCATTAAAGTGAATATGATTCTCGTTGCCATTGTTGCACTTGAGTGTTGAGTTTTCTATTAGTCATTTCCTTTTGGGCATTTTCTTGTATTTGAATAATTAAAACTCCCTAGGGTTATTTCCCAATATCACATTTTGAAATAATATACTAATTTATTTAATGATATTTGGAAATTTAAATAATTAAAAAATATATATTTAAAAAAATTGAAATTATATGTTTGAAAATAATTAATATATATATTATTTTATTTATTAAAATATAAATAAATTTTATAATGTAAATAGAGAAACAATATTTACAATTTAAATATAATTTAAAATTTCTAATTAAAATTTTTAATATATAAATGTGTAAGTTGAAACTAGGTAAATAACAAATTATTTTCCTAATGATTTAATCTAAATCTACAATACATAAATTAAATATGTTCCCACACAAATGACCATTTTCAATCTTGAAATGATTCGACATGCTCCAACATTGATCTCTATTTGTAGAAGACTTTCATAAACATTGATCTCTACTCGGAGAATACTTTCATAAACAATGCAAAATTCTGAATCAACATATAAATATGATATCCTTGTTTATCGACCATGTATATAAAAAGCAATATATATACTTATATTTCATAATTATTTTAATGATTTTTAAAGGTTTGAAAATAAAGCTATGTGAGAATACATATACATATAAAAGGCTTATTGAGACTCTACAGTTGGGTTCTAGATTTAATCTTCTGCCTTATTTTTCTGCGGCCGGGTTCTAGATCTAATCTTCTGCGGCTAGATCTAGATCTAATTTTCTGTGTTATTTCTCTGTGCCTGGTCGGCTCCCAAGCTGTGTTTCGGCACTCTCTGCTGTCTCATGCTGTGGGGCTATAAAAGGCAACAACCAATTTCATAGACAAACAACCTGTTCAATCTTCCGCGACTAGATCTAGATCTAATCTTCTGCCTTATTTCTCTGCGGCTGGGTTTTCTATGGGCAAGTAAAATATGGCTCCCAGTTTCGCGAAAATAGTTGTTGGCTTAGTTCCGTCCGCTTCTGGAGGGCAAGCTCCTGCCCATATCATCAGTAAAGCCCCAACTCTCACTGTCTAGGTGGTTCAGGGTTCACTCGATGAGGCTTTGAAGTTTTCTGAAAGTGCCCTAATCTGCCGGTTCAATGGTTTTTGGCTGCGGCTAACAGCTCTCCACAATTAGATCTCAGAGGCCTGTCATTTCTGATGAAATTAATATCTACCCCTGTGCTAGGGGTTTCTTTATAGTAGATTTTGAAAATCCTAAAAGCAGACAATGTATTCTAGATTTCAGCCCTTGGTTTTGGGAAAACTCAAGCCTATTCATGAAGCCATGGAACCCATCATTTGATCCCTCAACAGAATTCATAACCTCAGCACCAGTTTGGGTGAGATTGCCAAGCCTACCCTTGCATCTCTGGAATCTCTCCTCGCTAAAAGCCATTGGAAATGAAATTGGGAAATTTTACTGCAGGTGCCCAGAAATAGAGGAATATGCCAGAACCACCTATGCACGCATCTGTGTGGAAATGGATTTTAGCGCCGGATTCCCAGCTGAAATAAACCTAACAAGTAAAGACTATGTGTGGAACCATAAACTTGATTATGAAAGTTGTCCTATTTAGGTGTCGATCCTGCTTTGAGACAGACCATCTAGCCAAAAATTGCCCAAAAGCCTCCCAAAAAACTCTGTTAGAAAAAACCACCACAGATTTACATGGTGGGAAGAAGCACAAAAAGAACACTACATTGTCATCAAAGAAGAATACTCTAGAGAAAACCTTGAATCACAAGAAATCAGGCAAGAAAGAAACAACTCTCAAGACAAGTAGGGAGAAAGCCCCGCCCAACAACAAAAAAGTGAACTCGACAACCCCTCAAGCATCAACAGTTATGAAGATTCGAATACCACACAAAATAAATCTTCATTTAACAGCAAAGCAGATCTCCTAGACCAAACTTCTTCTCTGACTATCTTCAAAAGGACAAACACAATAGATCGCGAAGCTAAGACACCAATGTCTCAAGAACCAAAAGAGATGAAGGAGATGCAAGATAAAAGAAGTTGGAAGACCGTAGAGAAAAAAAGGAAGCTACAGCACCAATCTCGCCAAGAAAGACGAGGAGCCAGACAATTAAAAACTTAGAAAACTATAGGTCCGATAGACCAATTTGGTCTCAGTGGACGTTAACCACTATCATCATCATCATCATCATCATCATTTATAATTAAAGAATTTAGTAAATAATTCAAAATTTATATAATCATTAAAAAGAATAAATTAATAAATATTTTATTTCAATTTTTTAGATTTTTTTTTCTAAAATATGAATAAAATTCATTTTATATAGAAATTTAAAATTTTTCATATTATTCATCATAAATGCAATTTTTTTACATAGCAAGTTTGTTATGAGTCTTAGCTTTGCAAAAGGATTTATCCAGATTTTGATATGGTGGTAAACGTAGCCAAAATGGACATATGCAATTATTGAATTGTTTTTTATATGTACAAGTCATAAGTAATTTGACATATGCAATTATTGAATTGTTTTTTATATGTACAAGTCATAAGTAATTTGACATATGCAATTATTGAATTGTTTTTTATATGTACAAGTGGCAAGTAACTTTATAAGATATTTTGACAACTTGATGTTGTAAACAAACATTGTCAAAAAATAACATCTTCAATTCAACATTAATATGATGTATCCTAATATTGAAGAGATTTGAAACAAAAAACATAACTTATAAATATTAAAAAAAATACACTAAAAAAACTTAAATTTAATATATCAATGATTATTTACTTGATTATGGAAATTAAAATACAAATTCTTCAATTTAAAAAACCTATCAGTCTCTTCTTGCACCTTTTGGGGCAGTTGCTAGTCAATTATAATTATAATTTATTTTATTTTATTTTGACCAAGTGAAAATATTAAACAAACATTGCAACATCTCTACCAGAATATCTTGGAGAATCTTATATATATATATATATATATATATATATATATATATATAGTTTTATTTTGATTAAGTCAAAATGTTTATCTTGACATTATAATATCTCTACTACATTAGGCTCCAGATAATTAGTGGGTAGATAATAGAGATTTAAACTCTAAGGAAAAATTTAGAATATTTTTAACAATATTCACATATCAAAGGTCTCAAATTAGTGATGCCCTTTATTTCTCTTTTAATTAAATAGATTAATTAAAAAATGATGTCATATAAACAAGTGTCATATCAAATGACCTATGGTTTTCTAGGAATTTAAGCCACCAATGATATTGTAACAAAGTCTATTTATGATACATACATATATAGATATATATATATATATATATATATATATGTTAAGTTAGAGGAAATGACTTTTTTACTATTTTTTTTTTGCTTAATTTTAATCAAAATATTATAGAGATTTAAAAAAAAAATGAATTGAAGTTGTTTAATTTGCAAATTTAGAGTACCATAGGGGTGTTTCAAGATGTTGAATCCCTTTATGCATTCTTTCTAAAAACTATATATATAAAAATTATAATTTAATTATATTTTACAATTTTTTTTAATATTTATTATTAATAAGATATACTATAGATATAAAATAAAATAAGTATTTTGTAAAATAAATTTTCAAACTATAATCGTGAAAATTTACACAATATAAGATTTTATAATGTATCGAAGCCTAATACCCATAAATTTTTATCATCCCGTTAATTTATACAGCAGCATATTTCTCTTTTTAAAGTCTTAAAAGCTATACTTGAGCTCCACAATGTGAATGCACAAACAACCGTGGGCCAGACTTCACAGATATTTAATCAAATAGTAAAACTAAATATAGGGTATACTTCTGCTTCAAACTTCAAAACACTCTCAGAATTTTTATCGAATCCTTAAAATTAAAGTTAGATATGTCTCAACTTCAAAACCCTTGCTGTAAATACTGAATGTAATTAATAAATAAATACTCATGGTGTCTTGTCGTGGAACTATCCCCTGAAAACGAAGACGTTTTGTACAAGAGTCACAGGTCGATATGTCTCGACTTCATTAAATATGGTAGCTTATAAATATACATAAATCGTTTGGTAATGAACCTTGATAACCAGGGTTTTCTGTACTAGAATCTTGTCACACCAGTCCGACCTTTCATTTTCGAAAATAAAGAATACAATTTCTGAGTTCCATAGTCCAAGAGAAAAGTGGAAACAAAGGAAATGCATCTTCAGGGTTTGCAACAAATCAACTTTTATGTATATTTCTTTATAAGAAGTTCTGAAGTCTTCTGAATTTCTTTGTAAGGAACTCAGATATAATTAGATTCAATGAGGACTGCAACTGGAACGAGGGAAAATGCATCGTTAGAATCTGCAACAAACGATTTTTTTTAAAGAGATTTAATGACTGAACCAAACTGTAACGAAGTTTCCGAGTCTAACTCAATTCCACTGACTTTGGTCACTATAATTCTTCCGTGGAGAAGGAAGAAAACATGAGAAATCATGGATGAGACTACGTTTATCGATAAGAGGAACACCATAGGATAACAGAGCAAGAGGACAAGGATGATGATCCTGTCTTGCCAGTTGAAGGCACACTGAGCGCCATGGACACTCTGTCACAAAAACTGATGTGTAAAATGTTTCTGCAATTGAGACCCTAATGGACAACAATTAGTCTTGATATAAATGAATGTGACATTGAAAAAATAACCAGTTGAAGCCACAGAGAGCGCCATGGACACTCTGTCACAAAACCGATGTGTAAAATGTTTCTGCAATTGAGACCCTAATGGACAACAATTAGTCTTGATAGCAATGAATGTGACATTGAAAAAATAACCAGTTGAAGGCACAGCGAGCGCCATGAACACTCTGTCACAAAAACTGATGTGTAAAATGTTTCTGCAATTGAAACCCTAATGGACAACAATTAGTCTTGATACCAATGGAAGTGACATTGAAAAAATAAAAATGCAAGAGTTTTCATCGTGAAGGGTTTGAAAGACTGATAGACACATGGTTGATGAGAGGGACTTTGAAGGCCATGGTGGATCTTGGGCCGATAAATATTTAGGTTAAGGACCAGGTAAGCCACCCAACACTGTAGTATAATAGATATAAATGTGAATATAAATGTATCTTGAAATATGTAAACTTACTAACTGTAATAACAATTTAGAAATGGATGCAGTCATCCCTACATCAATTATTTCTCTCACTGGATGGGGGAAATAACAATCTTCCCTCGGGCTCGTCCGCTTTCTTGATGTTTGAAAGCCTCTATAACGTCTGAGAATGAGTAAGGGCTCTTCGGATCAATCACTGGTTTCAGCTTCTCAATCTCTATATAGGGTTGCAACTTCTCCAGGTTATGTGCGCTGGCTGACACTACGTAAAACTGAGCTCTGGGATGAGGCTGGAGCAACCCTATGTCCACAACCTTGCCTTCCTCTTTAGCCAACACATGAGATTTGAAGGAATCCCCTGCAATTCCATCAAATGAAACGAAAATTAACATTGAATTTAAATAATAGCTCTTAGATGCGCCCTATCAGGCCCAGGATTAGTTCCAAGACTCACCAGGCCAAACCAAAGAACGAAAACAGGCAACGCGTAGAATTGTTATCAGAACTGACCTATGGTGTCGAATACGAAATCGAATTTCTCGGAGATCTGATCGTAGCTCTGCTTCGTATAATCGATGACCACATCTGCCCCCAGGCTTTTCACGAACTCGAGCTTCCCAGTGCTAGCCGTGGAAACGATCCTGGAAGCTCCATACACATGCTTTGCCAGCTGAATGGCGAGGCTGCCCACTCCGCCCGCTCCTCCCACAATGAACACGCTCTGCCCCTTCTCAAATTTGGCTATATCGAACGCCTGCTGCGCAGTCTGGAGCGCAAGCGGCAGGCTCGCTGCTTCCTCGAACGATAAATTATTGGGCTTCGGCGCCACCAGGTATTCCTCCACCACTGTGTACTGGGCGAGAGTCCCGCACTGCTTTGGCCTGCCTGCTGCGAAATTCTGGATATTGCTGTATATCTCGTCACCGGCCTTGAACTTGGAGACACCATCACCAATTTCCACCACCACTCCTGACATATCACAGCCTGGCACAGTCTGCAAAACACAGACAAATAAGCAATAAACAAAGATTACATACATGTCAATGGGGGTAAACGTGCTTATGTGCGAAAAATAGAGGGTTAATTAGTCAATCTGAATACCGGAAAATCGGAATCCGCGTTTCTTAATAAGCCTCCCCGTCTCTTAAAGTCAGCAGGATTAAGAGCAGCGGCCCGGACTCGAACTAAAAGCTGGCCTAGCCCAGGCTTTGGAACAGGGAAATCCCCAAAGTGCAGGACCTCTATTGATCCATATTCGTTGTACATCCACGCTTTCTGCACTTTATTATTCATATTTTCTGGATTTGATCTGATCGGATCAGAGAACCTAGTATCAAAAATTGTGCTGTTAGGTTTGTAGAATGAATGTCTTGCGTAACCAGAGGATGTTGGCGTCAGTCTTTCATACAGAAGGTTGCACATGTAAAAGCGCAGGATTCATTGCATGTAGACAGAAGGAGAGACGAATCAAACACAATTGTACGAAAAACAATTTGTCAAAAACAAATATTGGTTGCGACAAGGCCATTCAAAACGCTATGATACTGTTCACCGACTAAACGCCACGATGGGATGTCTTGACATGCACAGTTCGGCACGTGATGTTATGACCCTTCGACCCATCCCCCGTCGGCTACCAAATCTCCCGGCGATCCCGTGAGCCATCCCGTCGTCTTGTTCACTCAAGTTGCATCATCCTAATTCAGTGCAGCTTCGTGAAATGGACTAGCGCACCCAAAAACCACATTCGATTTTGAATGTGCAATCTTCAACTTCGTTTAACAGTCGGAAGAATGGGAGCACGATCGCCCTTTGTAGGTGTCTATTTATGATTTCATAGAAATTCTGCAATTGTCTTCCTCAATCTGGCGGGTCTGCTAGGTGTTCGCTGCTTTGGATATTCTTGGATATTCTGTTTAGTGGTTCTCCCACCTCCAGAGATTTGGCGCTCAATTTTTGTTGTAGACGAAGTTGCTTCCCTGTTATCATCTGCCCTTTTGTCAAGTTTACGTTTTCTTTTTTGTAATTGGGAGCACATTTTAAAGATTTGATCTATCGATTTTGTTAGGTCATTAGTGTTCAGTAGGAAGCTTGTGAGGCTGTTGGCCCGGGGCCGGAGTCCCCGTCGGCTTTGGTAATTGCTGGACAACAGGTACGGAAGCCAACCATGCGCTTTTGCAGAGGGAATGCCATGAAAATGGAAATCTAAATCCTGCAAACCCTCGAGGGTTTTTTCACAGAGAAGCCATGGCCATGGCCAGCGATCTGGAAGTAAAACCAGAAGAGCTACGCACGGAAGACGAAACGAAGATGGACTCCATCGCGCAAACCCTAAGCGATGAATAGGTTAAATTCTTAACAAATTCCATTTCCAGCTGTGGCACAGAAAAAATCCTCGAAGGAGACTGAAATTGTTCGTCAGATCATTCACCTCTCTTTTCTAATGGAGGGAACTCGCGATTAAGGTAGGCTAGAGATGAGTTGCTGGATTTACAGTTCCATGTGAAGGACGAACAATTATTTCGCCACATTGGGACTGAAATCTACTAGATCGAGAAAATAAATTATGCAAACCGCGTCGAAGGAAACATAGACAGACTCCAAAGAGCTCGCAAAAGGAAGATGCCTCAAAACGAGTGGAAACCACTTCATACAATCCTTGGTCCACTACTGTCAATAAAACAAAATGAACAGTGCTATGAGGGGCTATCTTCTCAAATTTCAGAAAGCGATACTGCAAACATTCAACAAAGGAATAATTTGCCATATGATGAGCAGGATAATTTTGACGATAGCGAGGATGAGTTTGATAACTTCCTAAAACCTGCATTTCTTGTTGAAGGAAATCCTAACTTTGATTCTGGACCACCTGAGGACGAAATTGAACTCTTAGACGAGTGAAATGGCAGGCTGCCCAGTGTCCTAGAGTGAGAACTGCAATTTTGAGCCAAAAGAAGTTGAATAAGTAACAGACTCCTTATATCCCAGCTGTTCCAGTCAGCTCCAAAGATCCTTGCCGTTCATAAGACTGGGGAAGATGATTTCTAGCAGACGGCCCTTTCAAATTTTGAACTGTCGAACGACCATCAATTAAAATTATTTCTATCTTATAAAAATAAAGTTGTATGGAATTTTTTATAAAGATTTTGGCTCCATATGAGCCTATCAGGTGATGAAGAATCCTGCTCCGTAGCAAAGGATAGAGAGGGGAATAAAAATGATATTTTAGAAGACTTGGATTTTGTGTCCACTGAAACAAAGAACTTTGAACAAATGATAAAATTAGCTGTCATAAAGAACATCGGGATGATCCCCTAAGGGAGATTAGATCTGCGACCAGCCCTCTGCTTCCAGTCATGTTGAGTTTGCAGGAAATGCACAAGCCACAGATTTCAAAAATCACCTGACTTGGCTTGAAAAATTAAGCTTTTTGTCAAGGGACCGGGCAGGTTGGTCGTTTGCTCTTTCTACAGTTGTGGACAAGCCACTGGATGCAGAAACATGCTGCAGCAACAGCTTTTCTCGGAAAATGTTAAAGTCTGAGGGCTGGCAAGACCACGGATGATGAAGAACTGGCCATGTTAATTATCATTATAACAATAGACGCAAATAATTTATTTTAGTGAAAGAAATAAAACAATCACCATTAATATAGTGTCTGTACTTGGGAAAAGAAATGCTAAAGGACAAAAATACCTAAAATCAGAATTGGAACTGTAAACATAAGCTATTCTAGGTATTTGTAGAGACAACTATGGAGGAGTGAAGAGTTGCAGGCTGTTGGGTGACCATATGAACTGAAGAGTCTAAGAGAAAATTATAAAACCATTCAATTATCAAAGGAGAGTTGTCTCAACAATGCCATCAGTCCCAATAGTTTTCCATGGGGAAGAGAAGGTGCAGCTCCAGATCCACAAGAGGGAAGAGAGGAATGAATCTCAGTTGGTTCTCAAGGAAGTCTTAGATTGTCTTCCATTTGGTTCTTATTTCTCTAAATATTGTGAATTGTGGAGAGGCTAAGGCCTCCGGATTGTATTCCATAGTGCAAATTGGGGTGCTATTCAATAAAGAGTTATAGATTGAATCCATTTCCTTCTATTTTTCTTGTTATTTACGTTGTTAATTCTGTCCTATTTAGTTTTGTGTCATTGTATATTGTGAGTGTTTAAGTAAAACTACTTTCATTGTTGTTGCAACGTTGCTGTCAGGCCCACGAGTTGAGTCAGGTGCCCCCATGTGCGACGGGCGTCCGAACTCGGTTATGTGCGGTGGTGGGAAGACATTTTCAATTTGTATGGGACGGTCGCACCACTATCTGCGACGAGTTGTGCGGAGAGCACGTTGGTTAAAGGCAATGAGTGGGCGCGCGCCCATAGCAAAGGGTGAGACCAACAAGCACTCGGTGAGACGTGCGGAGGATGTGCAACGGCGGAGGGCGACACTGGTGACTTGTGTGACCCACAATAGAGATGTGCGATGAGTTGGCCGAACTATGTGACGGGGAGGTCGAGTTTATATGACCGACTTGGGCATGTGACAGAGATAGGCCGATGTGTTGAATAGATGGGCCGACTTGATATATGCAATATTGATCTGACAGAGCGACGTGCAGAAGGAGGGGGCCGACCATGGAGAAAGTCGAACAGATGCGTCGGTTGGGTGGCGTTCGGGTCCGCCCAACCCATATATATATGGAGTGCGTGTGGAGCACTTAGGCAATCCTTCGACCAACAAACTTGCTTTGAAATCACAGAGATAGGGGACGAGAAATGGAGGCATAAGGAGGTTGGATTACTTTGGGCAAACGCAGGTGGGCAGATGAGTTACAGGCAAACCGATGGTGAGTGGACATAAGTGCGGGTGGAGTTGCAGGGCGTGGGTTGGCGACCCAGCCGAGGGCATCGCAGGGCGTGGGCAGGGACCCGACCCGAGGGCATCGCAGGGCGCGGGTGAGCGTGCAAACCCGACCCGGTGGGCGACCCAAGCACGGGGGCTTCACTTGGGGATCAATACTGTACCACGTGCATTCATATTGAGAGATATATGTTGAGGAAAAAATTACATAATATATTGAACATATAAAGGGAGGTAAAGGGTTTTTATATTGACAATGATAAAAAATGGAGCTCAAAGTTAATGAAAAAATATAAAAGGGTATAACAATGTTAATGAAAAAATGGATACCTACAATATCTAGTGAAAGTAGGGGTTTTTAAATTGTGGAGGTGTATTAGGTTCATATTTGTAGGGGGTTAAATAATGTGATTTTTAGAGGTATTTTCCAATATGTAGTCAAATTAAGAGTATTGTTTAGTATGACACGAATACACGTGATATGTTAGAGGTTCATTGAGTGAAGCCCCCATGATGTGGAGTAGAAGAACACAAAACATTTAAATGGCTAGTGACGCACAATCCAAGAAGAAGGAATGAGGGCAGGACTCATGTCATACATGCATGTGAGGCATCATCTATGGGAGACAATATTATAGTACTCTAGTGTGAAGAGGGTGAAAACCTTGTTTTCAAAAGGGTGAAACTGAAGCCTGAAAAGTAGGCTACAAAAAAACTTGAATTGAGGAAGAGAGTTTTATAACTAGATGGAAGGTTCAAGGTAAATGTTGCAACTTGATCATAGATGTTGGGAGTATAGAAAATTTGGTGTCCACAAAGGTAATCAATAAGCTAAAATTAAAGTATATCCCTCACCCCAATCCATATTGGGTTTCATGGTTTCAGAGGGGTCAATATGTCACTTTGATAGAGCAATGACCACTCAATTATTGGATCAACAATTTCAATGACCAGGTATTGTCTAACATGGTAGAGATGGATTCATGTCATGTATTGTTGGGCAACCCATGGTTGTTTGATGGGAAGGTGCTCCATAATGGTATGCAAAATAAATGTCTTTCAAAAGGATGGACGATGTTATACACTAGAGCCAATGGAAAATGAGGAGACAATGACTATGGACAACAACGATGCCAGGTCTGCTAGTAGTAAAAGTGGTCATGTAATGTTGTGCTCAGCCAAAGAATTTATCAGGGGACAAAGGGAGGCAAGATTGTGTTTGGAAATAATTCCAAGTATGTATAAGAAGATGAGTAAAAGAGTTATGTGCCAATGGAAATTCAACAATCATTGGATGACTTTGAAGATATTGTTGCCAAGCCAATGGGAATGCCTCCCATGAGAAGTATTCATATCAGATTGATTTGATTTCAGGATCAAGTTTACCTAACAATGCTCCTTACATAATGATTCATATAGATAGTGAAAAAGTAAATAGGCAGGTGCAATAATTACTTAATAAGGGGTTGGTTTGAGAAATTTTAAGTCCTTGTGTTATCCCTGTAGTTTTGACACCAAAGAATAATGGTGAATGAAAATGTGCATTGATTCAAGAGCTATTAACAAGATTACTATCAAGTATCAATTCCCCTTACCAAGAATGGAAAGACCTCATGAATTGCTTGAGTAGGGAAAAGTACTTTTTAAAGAGAGATTTAAAGAGTGGATATCATCATATTTGGATAAGGGAAGGTGATGAGTGGAAGACAATGTTCAAGGCAAAGGATGGACTACATGAATGGTTAGTTAGGCCATTTCAGTGTTGCAAAAACTATTCCCTTGACACACTAGACCCCCAGAAACACGCACATTGCAAAATTGTGGCCAAAGCATTCATAAAACTGCACTTTGGGCTCAATTTGCATTGTTCCTAAACATTTGGAACCACTACATGGAACTGTGCTCCCACGTGTTGAACCATTGTCCCCTCATGTTTCTTGGACGCTCCCAAGGTGATCTTTTGGATGCTCCCTAATGGCAATGTTAAATTCTTAAAGTAAAAGTGACATTCTCCTTTATCTTTCATTTTCATCCCTTAAATTTTTAACATTACCATTTATAAGTTTTAGGACATTTGATAATGGTTCCAACCCTATTGGACTCATATTATGGAGATAATCAAATTTTCATATCCAATTCAAAATTTAACAGACTTAACAATTTTTTTGATTTTAGGATCAATGAAATTACGACATTTAACTAGATTCCATGACATATGACTCATGAGGGTATGTGATTGCCATTTAATCAAGAGCACCTAGCCCTATATGTATTCTAGTGTTGGTGGTGTTGATTGTTGAACTTTTTTGTCATGGCCTTAGCAAAAATGTACCCTTCACTCAAATTAAAATCATTGATCAAGAATTTTAAGTTTTTTTTACCATATTTTAAGGCTTGGATTAGGCAGTGTGATCAAAATTGGGTGGTCTTGACTAATGTCCCCAGAGAATTGAGGTAGAGACAAAGGCTAGACATGAGGAGAAGAATTAAGGATGATACTATTGAGAAATCAATGCAAGCAGATTAGGGTTTGATTCTCTTTTTTGATATTTACTTCTTAATTATATTTGCTTCTTTTACTTCTTTATAACCTTATCTTTCATCAAGCAATTACCATATTATGTGTGTATGAAGATCACAAAACAAGAGACACAAGATGTACGCACTATGCCAGGGAAAAACTCCCCTCGAGGAGAAAACCCAGTCAAAAATTCTCTTTCTTCAATAGTATTCTTTGAGACTCTTCAACCTAGACAAAGACCAAACCTTCCTTCAACACCAAGTCAGCGTTCTAGATCTTCAACCCCTTTGAAAAAACACTTCCTTCCTAGCAATTTTGACTATGTAGCAACTTACGACATCCGATAGCAACTAGCAACATCAATACTTGGAAGAATTCGATCTCCCAAAATAGGGCACGAAATAGAGAGAGAGTATCCCCAAAACTTCGATTTTATTCTTCTCCTTAGACTTGACACAACTCGCACTTATTTTAGGCTTCTTCTACCTACTTCGCACTTCTCCAGCTTCCTTAGAGATATTGGAATAGCTTGAGACGAGATGCTCCAAATGAATTCGACTTCCTTCTATCTATAGGCTCCAAGTGAGGTCGAATAGGTGTCCTTAGGCTGACTTGATCTCTTCTAGGCCAACTTGGCGTGGACGCTACCTAAATTATATTTTACTCAATACTAAACCTTTTTACATGATTCAAAAGCCTAAGAAGGGTCTCTTTAAATGTACAATGACTCTATAGACTCAATATTAATCCTAGGACTCCACGATGGGGACCTTGAATAATATAATGATGACCCAAGAATGAAATTCATGCTTTAATAAGTCATTGATACAATAATAAAAATTATTTTCTTTATTCTTTTGACAAGTACATTTCATGATGACTCGAATACATTAATGAAGATCGAACCTAATTACATTTTCCAACACTCCCTCTTAACTAGGGAGGTATTCATAAAATACAAATACAATGGAAGATCTCAAACTATATGAACAATGAAGAGTTTAGGCACTGCAATGCCATGGACTAGATTCCTGACCAGGGAAATCTATCCATTGGTCTCTCAACAGTTTAGGCATCATAATGCCACGGACTAGATCCATGACCAAGGAAATCTATCCAAGTAGGAATAAGGTGGACTCAAGCTTTCAACCTCTCTAGGTACCATCAGGCTTACTTGCTAACCACCAACCCAGGGACCTAGGTGCGTATCCATGGTCAGATTTCTACGACCCACACCGCCCTCCCTACTTTGGGACTTAGACATCAACACAAAGTGTCGGCCCGATGTCCTCCCAGGCAATGCTTCACTCACAAAGCCTCAACAAATCTCTTCCAATCTCTTATCATTAATACAATCAACAATATTTTTTAAACCAAGAATGCTTCTCAAATACTCAAACTTCTTATTAGGAAGAGTCTTTGTTAGTATGTCTGCTACATGTTCATCTGTCGAGACATACTCCAACTTCACGATCCCATCCTACACCAGGTTCCTAATAAAGTGGAACTTATTGTTGATATGCTTTGTTCTAGCATGAAACACAGGATATCCAAATATCTTGATACAACTTTGATTGTCACAATTAATCACAGTAGGACCCAAATACTTCTCAAACAAATCTATCAGAAGCTTCCTTTACCAAACAACCTCCTTTCCTACTTCACATGCAACCACATATTCTGCCTCAGCACTACTTAAAGCAATGGGATCTTGCTTCCTAGTCATCCATGAAATCATAACAGCTCCTAGACTAAAACATCCTCTGGTAGTGCTCCTTCCATTGGTCTCACTACCACCCTAACCAGAATTTGTATACCCAAACAACTTAAATTCCTTACCATCATACTTTAGGCAGTGATGTATAGCGCCATGAAGATACCTCAATATGTGTTTGGCAGCTATCCAGTGATCATGATGAGGATCCAACTAAAATTGACTAAGAATGTTTACTGCAAAACATATATCTGGCCTAGTATTTACCAGATACATTAGGAAGCCCCCCATATGACGATAGGAGGGAGGATCTACGAGACTAGAGCCTCAGAGCCCCTCAACTTCTTGAGATTGGTGATCATAAGAGTAGTCATCAACTTGGAATCTGTCATCCCAAATTTTTGCAACAACTTGATAATGTACTTTCCTTGCCCCAAGTATATCTCCCCAGGTTTCTGCCATACTTCTAGACCTAGGTAATTGTGCATTAGTTCTAGATCCTTCATTTCAAATTCAACTACCAACATCTTCTTGCATTCTTGAATTCTTGGTTCCACACCTGTAATGAATAAATCATCCACATATAGTAGAATAATGACAGGCTCATTATTCATGACCTTGATGTAGAGATTGCATCAACAAAAATCTTTACGAACCAAATTCTAAGTAGATATGCATCCATCCTTTCATACCATGCCCTAGGTGCTTGCTTCAAACCATATAGAGCCTTCTTAAGTCTGCAAACATGAGAGTCCATGTTATTAACTTCAAAGCCTTCGGGTTGTTTGATATACACTTCCTCATCAATGGTCCCATTCAAAAAAGTGGTCTTCACATCCATTTGATGGATATTCCAACCCATTGTAGCAGCCAAGGAAACTAGAGTTCTAATGGTATTGTATATTGCTATGGGTGGAAAGGTTTCTTCATAATCAATGCCTTCCTTTTGAGAAAAACCCCTTGCAACGAATCTATCTTTATACTTGTCTATACTTCCATCAACATCATGTTTGATCTTATAGATCCATTTGGATGTGACAACTGATTTGTCACTAGGTCTAGGAACGATTTCCAAAACCCCATTCTTCATAATGGATTGATGTTCTTCTTGCATCGCCTTCTTCCAAACTTCTTGATGAGCAGCTTCCTTGAATCTAGATGCTTCGGCTTCAATTAACTTCGTTGTATATGCAGCATAACCAGAGTAACTTTTTGGTCTCTTACTTTCCCTAAAGGATCCTTTCGCAACTTCATGTCCTTCAACATCTTCTAACATAGCTTTTAACCAATTTGGCCTTTTCCTAGTGGTTGGGATAACCACAGATTGAAAAGGCTCATTTGGTCCTTCTTCTTCTTGATTTGTAGTAGGATTCTCATGATGATCTTCTTCTTCTTAAAATATTGGAACTTCTTTATCGTCATAATCAATAGGAATATCCTTTGATTTCTTGTAGGCTTGATTTTCATCGAATATAACATCCCTCCTTACTTCGATATGTTTTCCTTCCTTAATGTAGATTCTATATTCTTTTGAGGAGAGACTATATCCAACGAATATCCGCTTGATACAAGTATAATCTAACTTCTTTCGCTTGTCCT
The DNA here is from genome assembly GCA_031772625.1 of Pinus tabuliformis. Taxonomy (NCBI): domain Eukaryota; kingdom Viridiplantae; phylum Streptophyta; class Pinopsida; order Pinales; family Pinaceae; genus Pinus; species Pinus tabuliformis. The sequence continues at coordinate 52,313,954 of CM062809.1, forward strand.
TTGGAACATGAATGTATGTTAAACTTCCAAAGATTCGGAGGTGATCCACACACTACTTATTTCCTGTGAATACTTCCTTGGGTGTTGTATTATTAAGACTTCTATGAGGACTTCTATTTTGAATGTACACGATTGTCATTGTTGCTTCTCCCCAAAAGAATTTTGGCAGGTTTTGATGTAGGAGCATTGTTCAAATGTCTTCTTCAATTGACCTATTCTTCCTTTCGACTACTCCATTTTGTTCGGGATAATAGGGAATAATGAGCTCCCTCTTAATTCCTGCTTCCTTACAATATGCAATCAATTCCTTAGAAATATATTCCCCACCATTGTCGAACCTTAGAGTTTTTATTTTTTTTTCGGCTAGGTTTCCACTTCGGACCTAAACTCCTTGAAATTTCCAAACACTTCATCTTTTGTTTTGAGAAGGTAGAGCCATGTCTTTCTAGAATGGTCATCAATGAATATTACATAGTAGAGATGACCTCCAAGTGGTTTGTCAGACATGGGCCCACACACATCAGAATGAATGAGGTCTAGTATCTCTTTAGACCTAGTTTCACTATTCGGAAATGACTTTCTTGTATGCTTTCCCAAAGAGCATCCCTTGCACACACCTTCATGATCTAACTTCATATTGGGGATGCCATGAACCAATTGACTAAGAGTAGGGATGACCTTATAATGTAGATGACCATATCTCCTATGGCATAGCTCAATGTGATTGATTTCCATGTGAACCTATTGTAGCTGCTACAACCACCCTCCAAAGTTTTGTATTAGCTTCGTTTGGGAGCCTCCCTACCAACCTTTCACAACAGAAGGTCTTGCTTCGTCAAGTAAACATGCTTCAGTGAGAATGATAACATGTCCATCAGAGCTTGTTGCATTCCCCTCACAGGTTGTTCTTCCGGACTTGGTCCAGCTGTAGGTTGAGTAGCTCCCTCATGAAATTGCACAATTATGGAAGGAAACCAGCCTTCCCTTCAGAAATTGTGTAATTCTGTCTGGCAGCCTGCTAGGCTCCAGAATTACGCAAATCTGCCAGTCAAGCTTCACTGAGAAAATTGCGCAATTCTTCCCAACAGGGCTGCTCAGCCCAGGAATTGCGCAATCCTGGGCAGCAGTCAGCTACTCTGCCCAGAAATTGCGCAAATCTCCTAGGTAGCTAGCCTAGCTCCCTCCTAGAAATGCGCATTTTCTCCCAGCAGTTGAGCAGGCTCTTACATGTGTAGTTGAGTTGAGCGGTTCCCTCCGGGACTGAGAAAAACTGATTTGCATGCATGGGATGCTCCTTCCAAGGCAACATGCAAAGGAATCCATTGATTCAGGGATCTATTTTTAGCAGCTGGAGGTTACATGCAAGGATCATCTCAGAAACCTCCCGCCAAGTGTCGCTTTTCCTAGATTTGTGGCATGTGCGTCAAAACCTCGATCTTATCAAAACTCATCAACTGGGCACTGCAGAGCTCATTCCTCACATTGACCTTGCAACTCTGGCATCCCACATTGCATCTAGGAGTCGTCGGCACATTCAGCTCAATTGTCTTGGGGTAAGCTCGTTGTTCATGACTTACGCTGCATTTTTGTTTCTTTTGTGTTTTGCTTTGTGTGAGTGTTGTCTGCTCGATTTCAGTGAGTGCTAGCTGTCGTTTACATGTGTACTAGCTTGTACTAGCACCGTTTCATTTTTCGTTTGCATCTCATTGTTTTCGCATGCATGGAACTGTTTTGGCATAGACGGTCACCGTTGCGGTGACTCGCTTCACACACTTGCATGCTTTCCCGTTTCCTGAATCCTGCACTTGTTGTTTGCATGAATGATCATTCACTTTTGTTTGTACTCATCTCCTCATGCATTCACACTTCTCATATTTTCAGTCACCCGTCGGCCGAACTAGGCTGCCTTGGCCCAGACCGCGCCTTTCTCGACTAGCACTGCGCATTTCCAGAAGTGGAGGCTCTTCCTTCCCTCCTGAAATTGCGCAAATCTAGCCATACATTGACCTCCAGGCTTGCATTGAGCAATTCTTGGAAGCAGTGTCATGTTGGCCCTAGAAACTGCGCAATACAGTTTGTTGGTTGCATGTCATTGTTGATTGAAATTGCGCATTGCACTGTTTTAGTCCTCGGCAGGCCAGGTTGGACTATGCATTGCGCAGTTCCAGCAGAGAGTCAGCTTCCTGACATCCCGGACTGTGCGTTGCATAGTTTTGGCAGTCAGTCTCCCAACCTCCTGGTGGAAATTGTGCAACCTTCATGATCAATCACACAGGTATGTTGCAAGTCAATTCTCAAGTTCGTTTTGGTTTTCCACTAGAAAATTGCTTGCTATGAGTGTTGCCATGTCTCTAGGTATCGCAAATGATCATCCGCGTCTTAACAACACAGGTAAAATGGTTTCCAGGAGAGCAGAGTTGAAGACATCGTTCATAGCACACTTGGGGATGCAGTCGTTCAAGTTTCTATGAACTTGCCTACCCACGAAGACATCGAGTTGTCCATAGAGAAGGACATCAAGATATGACAACAAAAACATCACAACAAGCAGCACCATCAAAAACAGTTGAAGGTAGCATACCAGATGCAAAAAACACAAGAGGAAGTTTCTTAACAACACAGAGGCAGAACAAAGTTGCAAGCTCAAGCAGATCCACTTGTGATGAAAGAAACTTTGGAGACTCAGGCTATGAGGTGACGACGCAACATGAAGATCGCGCGAAGACAGAGAACGAAATAGAGAAAGAGTTACATGTGTTGAAGTAGCAACACAAGGAAGAATAGGAGCTGCATAGACGAGAGTATGAGTTGCAGCAGGAATAGGTACAACAAGGGGCACAACATGCACTCATGGATGAAACTGTGCCCGTACAAGTTATAGATCCATCCAAGCAGTTGGCACGGAGCAGACAAGGTGAGAAGTGTTGTTGATCGCATGCAAGGGAATGCAGTCGCATGCATGTCATTGTGTGCACACATGTGATCCCACCCATTCGACACATTCACCGAGTCGAAGACAAGGAGCAACTCCGACTGGAGCTGAACATGTACCTCAACAATTTGATGTGCACGACCACCTGCACATGCTTGGAGAGCAGTGGAGACACTATGCATCAACATGTCATTGGTCCGGTCGAACCAGGATGACCATGCGCATGCTATCAGACGAGTTGGACAGAGGGGCCATATTACTGTACCCATATGCAACGGAGGTAGGAGTTCGATTCAACAAGATGTCACCATTGAGCGCAGGGACACCATCACAGACGACCAAGCTTGGCATCAGTTCACCACCATCGACCATCACAAGGATATCAAAGAGTTGGTATCACCACAATAGCCCGATTTTTAATGATGTCTAGCATAGCTTGCTCAATCCATTTTGTCTCACATGGGTACATGTGAAGATTGTATGCAACACCTTGTCAAGTGTAAGTTCAAGTGTCGATAGTGGATGTAACAATCATAAAGTAGATGAAAAGTCATGAGGGTAGATGAACTGTCACAAAGGGGAATGTCAAGGGTCACCCCACCATTTTCTATAAATAGTACCTCATAACTCATTGTATAGGCTTTTGGTCAGCCAAGCTTCTAATAAGACTATCTTAGAGAGAGCTTAGACAATATTGTAACAAGCCTTGGCTTCTCCACTACGCAGAGCTAGTACATCTCTTTGGAGGAGCAGGTGGTTGTGGATGTAACGTTCCGCTGTCAGAACTAGTGGTTGGACATGGATGTATTGTATGACTGAAACTTACACTTCTTAATATAACAAAGCCAACACGTTTCATGCATATGTCATATTGTATTCCAACTATCTTGTTTACTCTAAATGGTATATGTATCTATTTGCTTATGCATGCATGTATGGACTATTCTGTATAAGTATGTATGAATCTTATTGAAATGTGTTGATTGGTTTAACCATCACTTTGGATTGTTAGCTAACTTGCTTTCCAGTTTGTGATGCATCTACGCTCGTGTGTTCCCTTCCAAGTCGTGTGCTATCACAGGTTTCCAAGGGGTGCACTCACCCCACTCTCTGTGTGTTAGAACCGTTCATGCACCTTCCTTGTCTTGCCGCAACTGTCACACCCTTGCTACCAATAGGGACATCTTACTTGCCTCTGTGCGAAATCGCGGTCAAGGCATTACTGTACGACCCACTGCTGGGAATCCTACACCAAACAGTCTGAGGTCTAATTGGGATTTCTTACTGGGGAGATCCCCTGACATGTTGGCAGGTCTAGTGCTGTCAACATTTCTGGCACTAGATTGAGGGCCAGATGACAAGATGTGTCCTCTCATCCTGTTTTGAACCTTTTCATATCTATCATGGATTCTTGCACTCTTCTCTCTCCGCGATGTTTTTTGAATTCTGAATCTGTTACCATCACAAGGGATTTTTTCGATGACTTGTCCACATACACATATGATGGTGAAGGCGAAGTGGCCTGGCCTAAGTTCTTGCATGACTTTGTTTCCATGCTTCATGAGGAAGATGGATGTTCTGACGAACATGCCAGTTTGTTGCTTGCATATACACTTTGCGAATCTCCTCATCGATGGCTGTGCAGCCTGCCGATTGACAGCGTGCACTCACTTGAGCACTTCTGTGATCTCATTGAAGAAACCTTCTATCATTTTGATCCAGACCATCTTGACCAAAAACTGTTACAACAACGGAAGGCTCCGCATGAATCGCATATGGATTTTTGGTAGTGCTTCCATGATTTGCAGTTTCAAGCTCCAAAGAGCCAGATGAAATTTTTCTATCTTTGGGACCGATTCGAGTATTGCGTTAAGAAATCTGCTCGTCCCAAGAAGAAGTTTGAAATCAAGCCTTGCTCAGTATTCTTCAGTGATGGAGCTGCGCAATCACAAACGGATGTCATCACTATCACAAGGGATTGTCCTTTGTTCCCTCATAAAACAACTTTGCCACTGCAGAGTGATGCGGGAGATCATGCTCACACATCTGTTCAGCTGTCACATCCTCCCAACATCACTTTGCTTAATTTTTGCACAGATTTGGTTGTGAGTCCATCGAGTTATCATATGAATTTTGTTCCACAACCTCTGTCTTCATACTCGGCTAATCCTCCGGATGATATTGTCTTGTGTTCTTCCATTCCAGACTCTACACTTGTTGTGAATGAGGATCAAGCCATCGACGGAGTTGGTGTTGCACAACCAACATGCGTTGTCATTCATGAAGAGTATGACTGGGAGCTTGAGCATCAACACTTGGTGAAGGATGACTCCCTTCCATCCGAGCCTCCTCTGTTCTTCCCTAACATCTTTGGTGAACCTGCCATCCATGATTTCGCATGTGTATCTTCATCTACGGATGCACCCATTGTTGATCACTTGCAGGACACACCAGATGTCAATCCATCATCTGACAACGGAGAGGATAAGTTATTCATTGAAAATCCACTTGATTTTTCATCTGCCTTTTCCGAAAACACAGAGGATGAATTTGTTCGCTTCTCATCTACCCCTCTGTTTGATTCATCAGATCATGAGGATGCCAATGAAAACACTGATTTTTCTGATCGTGATCCATTTACTTCCATATTCGATCACGATCATGATTCTATCGTAGTCGATTTTTCAAAGCCACCAGTTTATGATGATCTATCTAACGATGAAGTCGAAACACCCAAGACTGTCAAGGCACTTCAGCGCGAGCTAATGGTTATGTCAGGCTCTCACTCTCTTTGGGTTAGTTTCACTTCCAATCAGGAAATTGTTCAATCACCCAAGGCTCCTCATCACTCATCTGTATGCATTGAAGATCAATCTCACACATAGATCATGCTTCCTCCACTCGAACTACACGATCCCATCGCTCATGCATTGGAGGAATCTTACATTGCAAGCACGCGTGCACGATGCAAGTTATCTTTGTTTCTTTCGTTTGCTTGCATGTCACAGTCAAGAATGTGCATATGCTTCACAGTTGTATGCAGTGTTGCACATCACCATGATAAGTCCACGAGCTACTTGTCATGTACTTGTACTCACTTATGTCCTGTGGGCACTTTTAAACATGAAGCGTGTTTGTCTTCATTGTTATATCTTTCTTGCTTGCTGGTCCGCACAACCGAGTTGCTCGTGGACCAAGCCTTCACCAACATGGGTCAACCAATGTGCTGCTGGCTGCATTGGAAATATCACTTCACATGATCAGGCCCACACGCCGTTAGCTTAAGAGTAGGAGTAGTGTTTTCTTTCAGTTGGTTTGCATGCATGCTCATTTGCTTACTTGTTTTGTTTGTTTGTTTGTTTGCTTGCTTGTTTGCTTACTCACTTTGCTTTCGCTTTTGCTTTTGCTTTTCTTTGTTGTTTGTTTGCTTATTTTGTTCATAGGTTAGTTTCACATGAAACCATGTATGACTCTTTAAACAAGTTGGGTAAAGTACAAGAGGCCTTGTACAACTATCACTACTTGGTTATCTGTCATCCTGCCTCTGTATGAAGAAGTTGTTACTTTTAGTCCATGATACATCAGGGGAAAATATGTATTGTTCGAAGTGAACCTTGGTGAAAACACAACGCTTGCACACTAAATAGTGTTGCCTGCTCTAGTCAGTTGTTTTTGGGTTAACCCTTGTCAACTCAGTCAAGTAGAGTAAGGTGAGGGGGAAAACCTTAATAGGTATGTCAGAGGTACAATAAACTACTTATTTGTAGGAACAACCTCTTCTACTCTCAATAAGTCGGGATCCATCTTCTGCCTCTCAAATGAATAAGTGTTATGCACAGTTGTGAAAATGAAAAAATGAAAAAAAATGAAAAGTGAAAATTTCAAAAAACGAAAAATGAATAAGGTGAAAGAAGAGAAAGGCTTCCTGCGCAGACAGGTGATGCAAGTAACTCCGTTGGGGTACTGACCAAGCTTGCTGGCAGCGGAGCCATGCTTGTGTTCCTATGTGACTCTACCGGTGTACTGTCCAGGTGTTGGGATGAGAAAAAGGTATGATTTCTCTTCACTTAATGCTTCATTTATCGTTCATCCTTATTATATTATCTCTGTTTATAGAATAAAATGAGGAAAATATTAGTCAAAGTTGGAAGAAACTAGTTGGTGATAGAATAGGCGAATTTAGTACGAAAAACGGATTCTTTTCTATCTTTGTATGCAGAGATGTGATTGGGAAAAATATGTTCATTTGGTAGGACAACACGAGGCCATAAAGGGGAAAAGCCACAACGTCTGGGGCAGACAAGGAAGTGAAAGATTAGTTCGAGTACTCCTGTTTTATCATATGATTAGATTTTATATTGTGAAATCCTCAGGATCTCCTGATCCTAAGGATTCGTTTTTATCCAAGTTTCCCTTTTATGTTATATAAGGCCGAAAGGCAACTAGATGACAGTTCAGACTTTTGATATGTAATTATTCTCTTTGAAGTAAAAACATTGTTAATTCAGTGACTCTGTCAGCTGTTACTTTGAAGTTAATGAAAGAAGGTTGCGCTTGATACATCTCCGTATTCTGAGTTTTTATTAAGCAGAGGCTTCTGGCAACTCTAGGCCCAGTCACAAGAAGTTCCACTGCTCCTTTGTGTTATAGTTTACATTCAGTCCTTGTATTTGATTTAATGTTTAGTTCTTTTGCTTATCTTGAAGATTGGTGATATTGATCTATACTGCTGTTCACTTAGCTTTATACTGAAATTGTGAGATAGACTTAAGTAAGCGCTTTGATTAGAATGAGTGAATGTATGGTTGATTGCTGTTCAGATTGAATGAATGTTATCATAGATCTTGAGAGACAAGACTGAGTAACTTCTATGGATTGCAATATAGAATGTTTATCATTTAGGAATCTTTTATAGTTGTTGTTGTTCACTTACAGATTGTTGTTCAATTGCCAATTGTTATTGCTATTTAGTAATACAGATTGATTTGAGTTGATTAGTGTTGTTCGACAATCATAGTTGCTTTACTTGATTAAGTGTGATTAGTCTCAAGCTTATGTGAGTAATTCTCCGTGTAATTATCGTTTGCATTTAAGTTCCAATGGTTTCGGGACAAGTTGTATAGAATTACACAGGGTGTTGCGAGCATTCCTTTCATAGATAGTTTCTTTGCAGAGTTGTGTGAATTGGATTGAAGAATTGGACTTTAATGATTGCAACGATTCATCATTAGATAACCTCTAACTTCACTACACATACTATGTTGGCACTCTTGAAATAGAAAGACTTACCTCGGGTTGACAACTAATGTAGGGATTAAGATCGCCTGTAAAAAGAGATCTTAGTGAACCAACATTTTGGCATCGTTGTTGGGGAGAGTGTTTAAAGTGATTAATTCTATTTCTTTGCTGTAAGAAAATTGGGTTTTAAAAACGGAAGGTAAGAACCTGCGTACCTAGAAAGTAAAGTGCTTGCTTACCTGCCCGCTTTACAACAAAATTTTAGAGGTTAAATAGGAATTTGTTTTATGAATGACTAGAAATAAAAAGATAGAGAAAGAACAGAATCTTCTACCAAAATCCACAAAACCAAAAGGATCGATGAAAATTGGGAGAACGACCTTTATATACGAAATCATAAGAACAGCAGAGGCTCAAGCATCAGTAGGATTCCAGGCTATCCCTGGAAAAAGTTCTACTGCTATCCCTCAAGCAGCAAGCCCACCATTTGCAGCTCATGCTGAGATTCAAAGCCAAGTAGGAGGATCGGAACAGAGTTTTCAAGCTACAATAAGCCTACCCTCTGATCCTCTACAAGAGGGAAAATCCTCTAATTTACAAGAAGGAAAAGGAGAAACTAGTGGGGCTACTGAAGCAGAACCACAACTATCTGAACAAGGATCTCCTAAGATTCTAGACCTAGGGAGTGCTGTAAAACCAGCTCGGGTTGCTAACTCTCTGTTTATTACAGAAGCACCCCTTGAAATCCTTGAAGACTATTGGCATATCTTTGATCAAATGGCAGAACAACCACCCCAAGGTCAAACCTCGACTTTAGAATACCCCTAGTCGACCAGGTGGCCAATGCCCCTATGAAGGCTATTCCTCTGCAGAACATCCCAACTTTTCATGGGATGATCACAAAGGATCCTGATGCTTTCTTGTTTGAGTTTGATGTCCTCTGTAGAGGGTACGACTATACCATCGACCCCCAAAAACTAAAATTATTCCCTTCCACTTTGAAAGGGGCAGCTTTAAGATGGTTTATGGGTCTAGGTGGGTGAACCATCAATTCTTGGGACGAGATGAAAACCTCCTTCCTTAAAAGATATCAGGACTTTTGTAAAACTAGGGAACTAAAAGATGAGATTTTCAAGATGATTGCAAAAGATAATGAAACACTAGAAGAATATGTAGAACGATTTAATTATAATTTGTAGAGATCTCCACACACTACCCTACCAAAAGAAGTCCTAAGAGCTATATTGATTAAAGGAATGAAAGAAGAATGGATAGAAACTCTAAACTTAATGGGAAAAGGGGATATTTCTCAAGAAGAGTATGATGAAATCATTCATTTGTGTATCAGGTGTTCACGAGGAAGCGCATGTATAGGAGCAGCTAGCCGAGATCCAATGAGCAGAGGAAGAAAACCACACAGTGGAGGTATAATGTGGATGGATATTGGCAACCTCTTGGAATATTTTAAGATGGATATCCTGGGCACTCTTACAACACAGCCGGAAGTTCTACAAGCCAAACAAAAACAAGCTTTAGCGGAACAAAAATTGGCCATATTATGCCCACGTTATCGAAAGAAGAACAACCAATGGGAATGCCCATTAGACATGGTTCAGACGTATGCCATTTGTATTAAGGATCACGATGCTGAATAGTGTCCATCATTACCAGGGCTGAAAGCAGTATTCAAAGAAGCAGATGAGGAAACAAAACTGGTATATTTGACGAACTAGTGTCGTCAATGGCAAGCCAAACCTATAGGTATGTCTCAAGACGCATCCCAATTTTTTCCTTCATCCTAGTTTAACAAACAACAGAACCTTGGGGCAGCCTGGCAAGGCCAATCACCCTACCCAAATTGGAAAAGTCCACCATTCCCTATGACATCCTGGCCAGCACAATATTTTTTGGGAAATGGCTAGCTGAATTCTCCTTTTATTCCTGTCTAGCAAGGCAATCCCTATCAATCCCAGTGGCCTACTCCACCTCTCAAAACCCGAATTGGTTTGCAAACAAGCAGCGACCTCTAGGGATATCCAATATACCTATGGGAATAGGCCCCTAGCCTTAGACCGCATTGTCAGCTCCTTATACATTACAACAAAATTCTCAACCACTTCTGCGGCCACAGTTACTAGCTCAACCAAACTCGAATCCTAATAATAGGCCAGTTCAGTTGGTATAGGTTATTGAAAATCCAGAATATGAGATTGATTAGAAAGAATGCAATGAGCTCATATTGAGGTTAGGTCGGGTCATAAACCCTGAGGAAGACAGGGACCAACCTTCAATTGAAATTATAACTACACCTATACATATTCAATCATCTATACATGTTCCACCACTTGTAAATAATACTGAATCAAAGCAAGGGGAAGAAACAGATCAACATGATGACCCTGAAAAACTTATGGTCACTTCTACTCCGTTCCGTGAAAGGTTAGTGATACCTAAACCGATCACTTATCATGAGGGGGAACTAAAATATTTGTGTATTAAGATTCCCCTCCTCCAAGCTATTCAAGACATTCCCATCTATGCCAAGACCATCAAAGAAATATGTGTAAAAAGGCCTGTGAGGAAGGTAAAAACCTCACCCACTATTCATGTCGTAGGAACCTTATCTGATTTACTCTTAGGAGAGTAAACTCCAATAAAATACTGTGGACACCTAATCATAGGGATTGGGTGAAAAACTGTAATTAATGTAAATAAATAATAGAGAAGATGGAGAGTCATCGGGAGATGAACTGAATAGTCTCTCCCTCTTGTATATAATAATGAACAACCTGAATGAATAATATGATTTGATTTGAGGAGTTACCTCTTGGCCTGACATGGTATCAGAGCCAGTGCCATTTTTGGCTTCCCTCTTTAATTTGTAACTCCTATTTTGCCTATTCTGCCTATGTTCTGAATCCTATGCAGACTGACATCTCTCTCACTATTATTCTACTGATTCTAGCTTGCTTGGAAGCTTTGGCGCTTCCACTGGTCTGATAGCTTCATTAGCAGAACCATACCTCCCATATGAGAATACATAGTCGTGGTATAACACTTCCTGTGTTTGGCAATCCGTGGTATAGCGCTTCTTGTGTTTGGCAATCCGTGGTATCGCTGCTTGGCATTCCATGGTAATGTTGTTTGGCATTCTGCTGCTTCCATACATCTTTGTGAACCTTAATGCATGCTTGTAGATCTGTTAGGCTGCCGCATGCATTGATTACAGAAATAAAAGCCAATTTGTCAGGCTCTATCCTTGCGCGTTGCATTTCATAATACATCCTCAACGCTTCCTTGCAGAATCCATTCCTGACATAACCTATGATCATGTCATTCGATAAAAAAACATTATTTTGTTTGTATTTGTGTAAATTCGTTTGAGTACATTGGATTTGGTTGCCATATGCATTTGCAGCTACTGAAACTTGTCTCTTCTTCTTCACTTTAATCACCCACCGCTGTTTAACTGCTGCCACAACAGTGAAGGTGGGAGTGGGACGAGGGCCATAAGAATAGAAAGTATAAGAATGAGTATGCAGACGTAAGGGCAGATGTGGAAGCATGTATTTATTGAACGAAGTTTCATTCGCAGTTGGAGATGAAGATTGGGAAAATGGCGAACAATTCATTGTGAGGAGGCGGCCTACGATCAGACCACCATTATTCACTCATTTATCGGCCTCAAGATCATCATCAACTTGGCATGGTTGATACGCTGTTGGTATCCATTCACGTTGCTCCGTTCATCAAGTCTACGAAGGCTCCAAGCTAGCCAAGGCTGATAAACCAGTTGCCCCAGCAATAATACCTCTAAGTTGAACGTTTTCCATAAGTTGAACGTTGTTGATAAGTTGAAGGCTGTTGAATCTGCTCCAATATATATGTTGTTGGTAAGTTGAACGCTGTTGGTATAACACTGTTAGGCCCCTATACTACTAGTGTAACCCCTTATTGTTATTAGTACAACCCACTTATTATATTGATGTACCCATGTAGTTCCCATATTGTTACTATTGTGCCCCATAGAAGCCCACTATTGTTATTATTGTGCCCTTACATTATTATTGCTATGTCGGCTCTAATTATGTTATGACCCCTTAGACTCCTATATATAGAAAGGAGGTCTTTTCATTTGTATCATCCAAGAATTGTTAATTTATGTAATGTAAAGGAGGTTTCCCCCTCGAAGAGGCTAAATTATAAGGCGTTGATCTCTCTTTTCTATCTTTTTGTGAGCTGGTTTCATAACATTTGGTATCAGAGCTTTGGATTATAGGGTTTCGCTGCTCAAAATAGGTCATCGTGGAATTTTCGCCATAACTTTTTTTCTGTGACGTTTCAGAAGCTAAAAAAAAAACCCATTTGAGAAGAAATCGCGCTGAACCTCGGGTCCAAATTTCATAGCTTTTCGAACTATATTTGGGGAGATATGATCTGAGGAAGTTGGTATTTTTATAGACTCCTGAATTACATTCCAAACAGGTGACCTGGGGAAAATCGTCATAACTTTCTCTCTGAGCATCGGATTGAAATTTCGTAAGAAGGTACAGAAAGAGAATGGACTATAGTTTCTTGTATATAATTTTCAAAGCCAAAGGTCGAAACAATGACTCATGGCAGGTCGTACAAGCTCGCTCTACTGAACTAGTCTATAATCAGGTCACTGTGTGAGATTTCACATAACTCTTCCTTGGAGAATCCAATTTGGATCAGACTAGTGGCATTGGAAAGAGGACACAGAGGGCTACTACAGGTTTCAATTTTAGAACCTAAAGATCCGAAAGTACAGAGTTACAGTCGTTTCAAGATCGAGCTCCTAAAATCAATAAAAAGAAAGATCAGGAAGTTTGATGGCAAGGATCCAGTAAATTGGATACTTCAGATGGAGCAATATTTTGATCTACATGGTGTACCACTGTTACAAAAGGTATGTATTGCATCTTCATATTTAGAACCGGATCAATTTTTATGGTATGAAGGGCTTTGTTCTCGTAAACAACTTGTTACGTGGTCAATTTTCACGGAGGAAATGATAGCACATTATGAGGATACAAAGAGCAACACCTTCTTTAGAGCAACACCACAACAATTGGAAAGAGTAAAAGGGCTTTGTGACATAGTGGAAAGAAAAATTATTGAAACCAGGAAGCATACCCCTCACAACTATAAAGATGGAAGTGTTGTTTCTCCTAGCCTTCCACAACCTACAAGGGTTACACCACAACAATTGGAAGAAAAAAGAGAAAAAGGGCTTTGTTACAATTGTGATAGCAAATGCACTAAAGGTCATAAGTGTGCTGAGAAGAAATTATTTTACATAGAATATGAAGAGGAGGAAGAAAAGGATCAAGAAACATCAAAAGAAGAGGGTATACGCCAGGACCCCACCCAAGAGAAAGAAGAAATGAATCAGACCATATCTTGTAAAGCATTGGAAAGAATTACCACTCCTCAAACTCTCAAGATAGAAGGACATATCAAGAAGAAAAAGGTGCAAGAAGTGAAATATCACATCGAGAAAGAAGAAATGAATCCAACCATATCTTGTAATTCATTGGTCGAAATTACCACTCCTCAAACTATCAAGATAGAAGGACATATCAAGAAGAAAAATGTTCAAGAAGTGAAAGATCACATCGAGCATCAAGAAATGAATCCAACCATATCTTGTAAAGGATTGGAAGAAATTACCACTCCTCAAACTCTAGAGATAGAAGGACATATCAAGAAGAAAAAGGTTCAAGTAGTGAAAGATCACATCAAGCATCAACAACAAGTTCTCCAACTTTTAAAGGATAATGCCACTTCGGTGCAAAATCAAACAAAACAACAGGTAGATCAACATCGTAGTAAAAAATGTTTTGATGTAGGTGATTGGGTATTTTTACTGCTACATCTCAAGCAAGCTATTTATGAGAAGGAAATGTTGGCAATACTACATGCACTTAAAAAATGACGACCTTACCGAATGGGAAGACTCTTCAAGGATGAGGATGTGGAAGCATTGTTTTGTGCTATTTCTATTATCCAACCAGATTGGATAAATGAAGCAAGGGATGAATGGAAGAAGGACGCAGAAGTACGGCCACTTATTCAAAAGTTACAAAAGATCCCAATTCAAACAATATTGCCAGAAATTGAAGAGGAAGGAAAAATCATATTGGAACTTAGACCAGTCACAGAAAAAAGAACCCGACAGCTATGAAATTGATCAATTTTAGAGTATCTCATCAAGTGGAAGAACTTACCCATTGAAGATTCTACATGGGAGGACAAGAATTTTATACAGAAGCATCAAGAACTACTCAAGCGTTGAGGACAATGATTTTTGAAGGAGAGGGGCATATTAGGTCTCTATACTACTAGTGTAACCCCTTACTGTTATTAGTACAACCCACTTATTATATTGATGTACCCATGTAGTTCCCATATTGTCACTATTGTGCCCCATAGAAGCCCACTATTGTTATTATTGTGCCCTTACATTATTATTTTTTATGTCGGCTCTGATTATGTTATGACCCCTTAAACTCCTATATATAGAAAGGAGGTCTTTTCATTTGTATCATCCAAGAATTGTTCATTTGTGTAATGTAAAGGAGGTTGCCCCCTCGAAGAGGCTAAATTATAAGGCGTTGATCTCTCTTTTCTATCTTTTTGTGAGCTGGTTTCATAACAAACACAGTTTGTAGAGATTGTATAACACTGTCCATATACATTGTATTATTTCAACCACGTTTCTCTTTTGGTATTATTTCAATTACGTTTCCATCATAATAACGATGTCTGAAATGATATAACACCTTCCCCACATAATACCTTTATCAGAATCATATTTTTTTTGCAGCAGGAGTTTTTTTCCATAGTACACAGATTTTACAATGCATTCAATCATATCTATTGTGGGAGTAGTTCTCACTAGCAAGGAGAACTTTCCTAAGTGGCCCCAGAAGATAAAACACACCCTCATTTTCAATGAGTTGTGGAAAGGAGTGTGTGTTGGAGACAGAGACAAAGAGCCAGAACAACCTACCTTAGACAAGGAGTTTTCCATTTGGGAAAATAAGAACAACAAGGCCTACGCATTGATTGCAACATCAGTGAATGAAGAGGTGAGTCACCATATTTCACCATTTTCAAATGCTTTCGAAGCCTTACAAAAACTGAAGGAACTCTGTGACTCACACTCTGCACTTGAAGTTGTTCAACTCATGATTAAACTCTTCACCCTTGAATTACAAAATAATGATCCTCTTGCTCTTACATCAGAAGTAAAATTTATAATGCATGATATCAAAGTCACTAACGTTGAACTGGATATTCCTCTGATAGCTTTTCTCAAGGCACTTTATCCCAATTACTCAAATTATATTGAGTCATTGCAAGCAAATGGAAACCTCAAAGATATTACCTTTGATTCCCTTGTGAAAAAATTTGCTGAAAGAGAGAAAGATTTTGGGAAGAAGACAGATCCTGAGTCTTTTGAAGACACTGTGTGCCTTGCTCATAGAGAAAAGAATCTTGCTCAAGATTCTTCTAGAGGAAGAGGTGGTCGAAGAGGAAGAGGAAGAAATTTCAGAGGCAAGGGGGGCAGACACTCTCAAGGAGAAAAGTCAGATTTGCAGTGCATACACTGTAAAAGAGATGGATCACATGATGCATCCACATGCAAGTTACCTTGGGAAAGAATTGAGTAGTAAAGAAACCAACCCAAAGGTAAAACTAATGACAAAGACAAAGGTAAAGCACCTGAATCTGCTCACTATGTTGTGGCACATTGTACTATTGGAGTAAATGAAGAATTATTTAATGCTTCACTTTCTTCTTGGAAAAATGACTGGTTGCTTGATTCAGGAGCAACTTGCCACATGACTTTTAGAAGAGATTTTTTTGAAGAATTTACTGACAATGTTGATGGAGCAGTATACTTTGCAGACAAATCAAAACTCAAGCCATCAGGGCTTGGCACAATTAGGCTTAAATTGCCTGGTCTTCCAGACATTCTTTTGCGTCATGTTCTATATCTCCCACAACTGAGGAGAAACTTGTTGTCCTTGGTCCACATCCACCAGCAAGGACACTCCATTCATATGTCTGATGGCAAGCTTGAGGTGATAAAAGCATCAGATCACTCACTTGTCATGATGCGGATAGAAGAAGAAAGGCTTCTCAAGTTGCAAGGTACCTTTGCTTGTGCACAAAATTTCTCATACAATTCTCATTATGAAGAAGGTACATTTCCATCAAGTTTATTATGGCATGCTAGATTTTGACACTTGAACTATGAAAGCCTCCTCTTGTTGAAGAAAAATGGTGTTACTGGTTTGCCTACAATTCCTAAGAAACTTAAGCAATGTGATGCTTGCATTCTAGGAAAGCATAATTCAAGAGCACATAGAAAACTTGAACTCATTCATTCAGATTTATGTGGTCCAATGCATGTTCCTTCTGCAAATGGAAATAAATATATGATGACATTTATTAATGACTACACCAGAATGTGTTGGGTTTATTTATTGAAGAACAAATCTGATGCTTTTCAAACATTCAAGAACTTTCATACATGGATTGAAAATGATGCACAATCTCATATTGGCTCTATTCACACTGATAATGGAGAAGAATACACTTCAAATGAATTTGAAAACTATCTTCACCAACATGGGATCAAACATCAAACAACTGTGCCTTATAATCCCCAACAGAATGAAGTAGCTAAAAGAATGAATAGGACAATCTTAAATATGGTATGCTCCATGATGTTTTCAAAAATGTAAAATTGATGTTTTGGGTTGATGCAGTTCTATGTGCTGTATATGTAAAGAATAGATGTCCATCTAATGCTATTAGAAAAAAGACTCCTTATGAAATGTGGTATGGGCACATTCCTTCGGTAAATCATCTCAGGGTCTTTGGTTCCACATGTTATGCATTGATACCAAAGGTACATAGAAACAAACTTGGCGCAAGAAGTCATAAGTGTATCTTCCTGGGGTATTCAAACACCTCCAAAGCATATAGTCTCTATGTTGAAGTCAATAAAAAGTTTGTTGTATCTAGAGATGTAATCTTTCTTGAATCATCCAAAACTGACAATGTTGTTGAGCGGTAACTTGATCGCTTGGATAGATTCACAAATGCAAAATCATTTCAAGAATTTGATAACCAGATTCCACATCTTGAAGAGGGGATTCCTATACTAGATCAACCTGTGGAATCTTCTTCTGAAGCACTCTCTCCCCCGCATGAAACTCCAACAACGGATGATACTTTGAGTGATGTGATTTACAGAATTGGGAGACTCAATCTTGATTCAGCCCCAACTCAATCAACGGAGAAGCCTGGACCATCTAAGAAAGGTCCCCCAAAGTGGCTGACAAAGGCACTTGAAAGTGTTCATCCTGATGAGGTTGGAAAGACAGGAACTAGAAATTCAAACCGGAAAAATGGAGGTGATGTAGATGACTCTGATTCACCTGTTGATATGGATGTTTCTTATGATTGTGAATTGAATTTGTTTATAGATTTTGAACCAACTTCCTTCAAAGAAGCTGCTTCTCATGATGAATGGAAAGAAGTGATGCAAAAGGAGTATGATTCCCTGATAAAGAATGGCACTTGGAAGCTGGTTGATCCTCCATTGGGAACCAAACCAATTAGTTGCAAGTGGGTCTACAAGAAAAAGTATAAAGTTGATGGCTCACTTGAGAAGCACAAATCCAGGCTTGTGGAAAAAGGTTTTGCACAGAAGGAAGCGGTCGATTATGAGGAGACTTGTGCCCCCATAGCAAAAATGGGCTACCGTCCAGACACTCTTTTCCCTAGCAGTCCAAAACGGTTGGAAAGTCCATCAAATGGATGTAAAAACTACTTTCTTGAATGGAGATCTAAAAGAAAATGTTTTTATGTCCTAGCCTGAAGGATTTTCTGTGAAAGGATATGAACACAAAGTATGCAAACTCGTGAAATCCTTGTATGGCCTTAAACAAGCACCGCGAGCCTGTTATGAAAAAGTATCTGAGCATCTTCTCAAACTCAATTTCAAACATTATGATCTTGATGATGCAACTTTGTTCGTCAAGAAGGTTGGAAAAACAGTTGTATATCTTGTGGTATATGTAGATGATCTTTTGATGACAGGGAACAATGAAAGCTACATTGCATCCATAAAGAAGGAATTGAGGAAAGGTTTTTAAATGACTGATTTGGGCTATGTTCATTACTATCTTGGTATTGAAGTAACTCAACATCCAAAGTCCATATTCCTTTCTCAAAAGAAGTACATTGGAGATCTGTTGAACATGTTTGGCATGACTAAATGCAATCCTCTGACTACTCCAATGGAACAAAACTTAAAGCTCACATCCATTGAAGGAAAAGAATTTGAGGATGCAACAAACTATAGACAGCTTGTAGGAAGTCTCAACTACCTAACTACTACTAGACCAGACATTTCGTTTGTTGTTGGAATCCTCTCCAGGTTTATGCAAAAGCCTTGTGAGGGACATTGGTCTGCTGCAAAAAGAGTTCTAACGTACTTGAAGGGAACTCAAGATTTTGGAATCAAATATACACAGGTGGGAGACTTCAGCTTGATTGGATACTCTGATTTAGACTTCGATGGAGACAAAGAAACTGGGGTATCTACTTCAAGTTATGTTATGAGTCTTGGATCAGGAGCTGTCTCTTGGAGATCATGCAAATAATCAGTTCCAGCAAATTCCACAACAGAGGCAGAATATGTGGCAACAGCTGAGGCAACGAAAGAAATTGTGTGGCTTAGGAAAATTCTTGAAGATTTGCAGGTAAAACAAGTACAATCGACTCCACTCATGATTGAAAATAGCTCGGCAATAAATTTGACCAAGAACCCAAAGTTCCATGATCGAACGAAGCACATCAATACTAAATATCATTTGATTCGATATCATGTTGAGGCCAAAACAATCCATCTCCACCATTGTTCCACTAATGAGCAAATTGTAGACATCTTCACCAAAGCGCTTGGAAGAGAAAAGCTTGAAAGATTCAGAATGATGCTTGGGCTCACCAACATCCCTTCAGATTGAGGGGGGAATGTTGACACCTAATCATAGGGATTGGGTGAACAACTGTAATTAATGTAAATAAATAATAGAGAAGATGGAGAGTCATCGGGAGATGAACTGAATAGTCTCTCCCTCTTGTATATAATAATGAACAACCTGAATGAATGATATTATTTGATTTGAGGAGTTACCTCCTAACATGACAAATACGAAGACCCTGGAAATCCCATAGTAACAGTTCAGATATATGGCCGCTCTTTTCCAAACACACTAGTTGATCTAGGAGCTGCCATTAACATATTAACAACAGAAACTTGTCAAGCACTTGGTATTACAGCCTTAGAACCAACCACCACTTTATTAGAGCTTGCTGATCGGTTGGTGGTAAGACCAGAAGGGACTTTACAAGATATTACAGTTTTTGTTGACTCATGGGAATATCCAGTAGACTTCCTGGTTATAAACCCAAGGAGTAGGTTGGATGGGCATCCTTTGATTCTGGGACGACCTTGGCTGGCAACAACTGATGCATATATTGGCTGCCGAGAAGGCAACATGACTATCACAAAGGGAGATGCTGTAAAAAATCTAGTGTTATACCCTCCTGCCAGGCCAAGTTTTCCCATTGTAAAAATATGCAAGTAGCCACAAACGTACTTGGAAGAGAGAATCCGTTCACCACTCACAGTAGCGGAAGCACTATAATTTAAAAATCAAACTGAAGATGATGTTATCAACAGTTTTATAAATAAGCCAACCAATGTGGAGTGTTAGATGCTGAAAGCAATTCTTGATAACAAAGCCATGGAAGATCCCCTGAAGGACACAAACGACCAACATATTCAGACAACTGTTGTTCAAAATAGCAAACCAGTTGAGATCGAACCAGGCAAAGTTCTAAATATCAATGCTAATTTGGAGAGCGAACAACAGAAAAAGCTTATCCAGGTATTGCAAAAAAATAAAGGGGATTTTTCCTGGGATTATCCT
This sequence comes from Pinus tabuliformis, assembly GCA_031772625.1. Classification (NCBI taxonomy): domain Eukaryota; kingdom Viridiplantae; phylum Streptophyta; class Pinopsida; order Pinales; family Pinaceae; genus Pinus; species Pinus tabuliformis. Next base: position 52,334,165 of record CM062809.1, read on the forward strand.
GATATGAAAGGGATATATCCGCAGTTATGTGCACACCACATTTATACATAGAAGGATGCATGACCCATACGACAGCCTCAACGGAGGTTGAATCCTCACCTCAAAGATATCATGAAAGAGGAATTATAGAAGCTATTAGATGTAAACTTTATTTATCCTATCTCAGACAGTAAATGGGTCTCTCCTTTGGTGGTCATCCCCAAGAAAAATGGAAAATGGCGTATTTGTGTAGACTATCGAGAGCTAAATAAGGCAACACAGAAAGTCCATTTTCCCCTCCCATTCATTGATTAGGCCCTCGATACATTGGCAGGGAAGCAATTATTCTCCTTTCTAGATGGCTTTAGTGGGTACAATGAAATTCAGATTTCCCCTGAAGACGAGGACAAAACGACCTTCACCTGTCCCTAGGGCACATTCGCATACAAAGTATTACCATTTGGCTTGTGCAATGCCCCGACCACGTTTCAGAGAGCTATACTAAGCATCTTTGTTGATCTAATAAATGAAGGACTAGAGGTATATATGGATGATTTTACTCCATATGGGGATGATTTTGATCAAGCATTACGAACGCTAGAAAAAGTCTTAGAACGATGCATCACAACCAGGTTATGTTTAAGCAATGTCAAGTGTCACATGATGATGAATGAGGGCATGATCCTGGGACATTATATCTCTGCAACAGGAATACAGGTAGACCCATCAAAAATACAGGTAATTATTTTACTACCTACCCCATGCACCCAAACAGAGGTATGTAGTTTCCTAGGATATGTAGGCTATTATCACAGATTTATCAAGAATTTTTCACAAGTTGCAGCACCCTTGTACGCTTTAACTGGAAATATTGATTTCAGTTGGTCTGACAAGTGTGACATAGCTTTTGCAGGATTAAAGAAACTAGTCTCAACAACACCAGTATTACGTGGACCAAACTGGGAGCTGCCTTTTCATATTTCCATGGATGCATCAGATGTAGCCATAGGTGCTATCCTCGGCCAGGAGGAGGACAAGAAACCTTATGCTATATATTACATTAGCAAAAATATCACCCCTATAGAACTCAATTACACAGTGACAGAAAAAGAATTCTTAGCAGTTATTTATGCAATAAACAAATATAGACACTATATAACTGGCTACCAAGTCTTTGTGTACACTGATCACTCTGCCATTAGATATCTAGCTAATAAACCTATCACAAATGGTCGAGTAACATGATGGTTATTTCTTTTGTAGGAGTTTGACATTACCATTAAAGATCGTCTAGGAAAGGAGAATCCCGTTGCTGATTTTCTATCTCGAATTCCGAAGGTTAATGATCCACTGGTGGTAGATGACCAATTCCCAGATGAGCACCTGTTTGTTGTGACGGTTAAGATGCCATGGTACACAGATGTGGCAAATTATCTGGCAGTAGGGAAGCTACCCAAACATTTAACAACAAGGGAAAGAAAATTGATTGTTTAGCGTAGCGCCCAGTTCTCTTGGATAGGTGGATATCTTTTTCATATAGGGGCCGACATGTGTATATGTAGATGTATCCGCGAGGATGAGATCCATGACATCCTGAAGGCTTGCCATGACGAACCCTGTGGGGGACATTTCGCAGACCGAAGGACAGGACATAAGGTATTACAAATGGGCTATTACTAGCCCACTATTTTTAAGGATGCTAAAAAATATGCCCAGGCCTGCGACAATTGCCAAAGGATGGGCCGGCCTGGTCAATTTGATGAAATGCCTCTGCAGCCACAATTTTTCATAGAACCCTTCGAGTGTTGGGCATTAGACTTCGTAGGTCCATTCCATTCGCCTTCTAATCAGAAGGCCTACATACTGGTAGCCACGGATTATGTGACAAAATGGGTGGAAATAGTAGATTTACCAAGAGCCACAGAGGAAGCAGTGATTAACTTCCTTTTTGGGATATTTGTGTAGTATGGATTACTGCGAGAAGTGGTCATAGATGGGGGAAAGAAATTCACAGGTAACAAGATTACTGCCACCCTTAGAAAGCATCATATCATGCACAGGATCACTTCTCCGTATCACTTGCAGGCGAACAGGTAGGTAGAAAGCACTAATAAGGTTATAAAAGAAATTCTGACCAAAACAATCTCAACACACCGACAAGATTGGGTTGCTAGACTGCCAGAGGCCTTGTGGGCCTATCGTATGACTTGGAGGAATACTATTGGATACTCTCCCTACCAACTTGTGTTCGGTAAAGAACCAATTTTTCCAATCGAATTCGAAATAAAGACTCTAAGGATGGCCCAGGAAGTGGGTCTGGATTTAACAGAAGCTCAAACCAAGCATCTTCAGTAGATTAATGAACTAGATGAAGCCTGATTGTTTACGCTGCAACAAACTGCAATAATACAACAACAAAGGGAAAAATGGCATGACAACCTTATCAAGAAGAAAACATTTCAAAAAGGTAATTGGGCGCTTCTGTACGATTCCAGGTTCCAAGACTTCCCAGGAAAGTTGCAAACAAGATGGCTCACCCCTTACGAGATTCAAGAAGTGCATAACAATGGTACTCTTACCTTGACTACCATAGACGGATCCGACCATTCCTTTAAGGTAAACGGGCATCAAGTGCGTCTCTATCATCAACCGCTTACCAAAGAATCTTTCTGCAAGAAGGTACATGAGGACCCCTCCATGCAAATTCTAGCTGCAGAGAATGATAACCCAACAACTTTTTCTTTAAAAAATTGAAATTGCTTGAAAAATTGTAAATAATGTACATGCCTTTGTAGGCATTACTACATAAGTATGGATTCCTTTTGTTTTTGTTGTTCAAACAAGCGAACATTTGCCATTCAATTGATTGAACAACACATTTTTGTTTGTTTTTCGTTGTTCAAACAAGCGAACGTTTTCCATTCAATTGATTGAACAACACATTTTTGTTTGTTTTTCGTTGTTCAAACAAGCGAACGTTTTCCATTCAATTGATTGAACAACACATTTTTGTTTGTTTTTGTTGTTCAAACAATTGGACGTTTGTCGTTCAATTGATTGAATATCACATTTTTGTTTGTTTTCGTTGTTCAAACAATTGGACGTTTGTCGTTCAATTGATTGAACAACACATTTTTGTTTGTTTCCATTGTTCAAACAATCGAACATTTGTTGTTCAATTGATTGAACATCACATTTCTTTTGATTTTTGCTGTTCAAACAAGCGAACGCTTGTCGTTCAATTGATTGAACAACACATTTTTTTTTTGGTTGTTCAAACAAGCGAACATTTTCCATTCAATTGATTGAGAAACACATATTTGTTTGTTTTCGTTGTTCAAACAATTGGACATTTTCTGTTCAATTGATTGAACAACATATTTCTTTCGAATTTTGCTATTCAAACAAGCGAACGATTGTCGTTCAATTGATTGAACAACACATTTTTTGTTGTTCAGACAAGAAAACGTTTGCCATTCAATTGATTGAACAACACATTTTTTATTGTGTTCATTGTTCAAACAATTGAACGTTGCTGTTCAATTGATTGAACAACACATTTTTGTTGTTTTCGTTATTCAAACTAGCAGATGCTTGCTGTTCACTTGGTTGAACAACACTGTTTTTCTTATTTTGTTTTCGTTGTTCAAACAATTGGATGACTGTTGTTCAATTGATTGAACAACACATTTTTCTTTGTATTCTCATGACTGTCGTTCAATTGATTGAACGACACATTTTCCGTTCATTAGTTTTCGCTGTTCAAGTTATTGAACAATTGTCGTTCACTTGATTGAACAACACTGTTCTTCTTATTTGTTTTTGTTGTTCAAACTATTGAACGACTGTCGTTCAATTAATTGAACAACACATTTCTCCTTATTTATTTTGATTTTTTGATTTTGCAGAGTGAACCGCACCTTGTTGCAAGCTAAATGTTGATTTTTTCTCATTTTTTTTCTTAATCATTATACCATGATCTTCTTCTTTTATATTGCAAATAAGCGCCATGTGCATTCGTGCCTCTTCTAAAGATATATGGTAATAACAATGTCATTATAACTTCTAAAATCCTTTTGTTGGTTATCTTTATTCATCAAGCTAATATGGCATATCTTTATAATGGTTGTATGAACATCTTTTCTTTTGGGACACATCAGGAAATGATTCATTACCTTTAATCCATGCTGGCTTATGTTTATACTTCCAAATGGATAAAACTCATCAATATAATGTTAAGGGATAAGAGTATAATACTCCCATTTGCATCTTCTTACTTCTTACACCATCCCTAACTCTTAAGGAGCAAATGAGCCTCCCTTTTTACAAGAAAAATTGCAAAAATAAAATAAAAATAGCAAAATGCTTACAACATTGTCCAAAGAGGATAGGGGGTCTCATCATGAGCTAGCCTACCACGATCATAAGAATGTAACAGGTGACATTCCAATTTGGCTACCACACCAAGGTAATGATCTTCTTGATAAATAATTTGTCAGAAGAACAAGGGGTCTCATCACGAGCCAGCCTAATCATCTTTGTTTCACCCTAGTGAGTGGCACTATGGTTATCTGGTCACCATGCCAGCATAGTGGTCTCTTTGTGACAAAAGAAAGAAAAATTAAATTGTGAAAAGGACTCTGGCTCATTTGGGAGGGTTAAAAAGCAACCCTGCCGAGGCTATGAATGCTTGTTGGCAGCAATGGCTCTGTTGTGGTATTGAAGTATTATCTTATATTTCCATATGACATCTACCTCTTATCACCTATGACCTTATTTCTAAACAAAAAACTCTGTTTGGGAGCACTTTTACAAGTTGCATAGCATGGTGATTTTTATCTATATTTATCATATTCCATATGTCTACGTATTAAAAGACAACCATTAATTATAAACCGTCGATTATGCTGATATGATTAATCCTGCTTATGGTAAAATATTTGACATAATGACTTGATATTGCTGTTTTTATTTTTGGCCAATTCATGTCTGACGGCGCATGTCGCTTAAATGCTTTATTGATTTGTGTGTTGTGTTTTTTAGATTGGTTGCTGACATTTATTTTGCATTGGTTATTTTCCTGTTTTCCGTGTGTTGAAAGGACGTGGACGCCCTTCTCTCATCAGGGGGGGATGGCCTGCGTATGGATAGAACGTATTCCAGTTATGCATAAATGTGATAATCATTCGGATTAGCTCCAGAGTACGTTTGCATGATGTGCATGGATATGTAATAGTTAGCAGAAAATTCTGATTCGTCGAAGAATGACAACTTAAGTATGGCTAACATGATGGACAACTTAACTAAAAACGATAATTCTTATCCAAGTAGAGTCATTTCCTTTATAATTTCTGCAATATACATCGCTGTTGTGTTGCATTACAGTGGTAAAACAAAGTTTTCTTCAGAAGAACTAGAACCAATTGTAGCAACTATGGGTGGAAGAAAAATTCGGAGTGAGCCTCCAGTATTGATGGTGTCAAATCAAGGCTGCAAAATCCTTGAATGCACTGGCTAGTTACAGTACTTAAACAGATTGCAGGGATTCCATGAAGAGCTAATGCTGGAGTTTCTGCAAAATCTGCAGAACGGTAGTATAGTGGTCAAAGGCATAAGCATGATAGTTTTAGAAGAAGTCCTGGCTGAAGTTACTCAACTTCTGGTGGAAGGGGCGAAATGGGTAGACAAACACGTCCTTTTATATAGTGCAATTGAAGCCTTCTAGGACCCAGGTGAGCGGTTGGTACGAACGGGGAAAGGAATTCATCCTTCGGCGTTGCAGCAACCATGGCAAGAGCTGGCGGTCATCATCCAAAGATATATCACTTGCAACGGCTGACATGACGTGGTAAAGCCTCGACAACTAAAACTCCTAGCCATTTTAAAGCAAAGAATTTCAGTTAATTTACCATTTTATTTAAATTCCCTGTTACATGATGTTGCCCGACGGGTAAGGACAACCAAGGATCCACATAGTGTAGTCAGCCATCATGGGTTAATTAAGTTAATCCAAAAAATAAATTGGCACAACAACAATTAACATGGAACAATATCATAAATCCTACCTTAGCTCCACCCCCGGAAGATGAGGAAACATAGCAGCAAGGGCCAAGAACCCCAGGCCCAAAGAAAATATTAAAACAAAAGAACCCCACTGCACCCCTAGAATCAGCTAAGCATAGATGCTCGGTGAGAGTAAAAGCCCAGCGGTGCATTCCAATCCAAGCAAAAGAAGCTGGACCATCTCACACACCTCCTCTCTATCCTCAAGACCCTCCATTGCAAGACTATGAGGAGGAAGTGGCAAGGGTTTTGGGAAGCATGGAAATGTTTATCGAGGGTAGGGAGTAACCAAGGAACACTGAAAGACAGAATTGTACTCCTGATCAGTCGGTCCCTACTGACAATTCCGACCACAAACAAACCTAGCCATGCACTGATCCCATGGAGGAGTAGAGAGAGTTAATTCCTGATATGGAAACACCCCTCGAAGCCGAGGAGCACGAAGAAACCCCAACAGAAAGAAACCCTGAAGGTGAAAACTTGGAGGATGCCAATCAACCAAGTGATATTCCCTTTTCAAAGTCCCCCGTGGATGAGGCCTACCAAGAAGAAGACCACGAGAATGATGACTGTTCAGGAGATACCATTGCATTGGGATCTCCTGAACATGAAATGAATAATAATTATGAGTTGGAAGGAGAAATCCTGCCAGCAAACACAACTCCAATTGGAAACATTCCTGATGTTAACATAATGTAGCCTGTGCAAGTGGCAGAAGGTAATGCAGCCCCAGATGGAAGCCCTAGAGTAGAAGAGCCCTACAAAGTTAAACTTAAAAAGGTGCTCAGAAAATACAGAAAATAGAAGTAGGTAATCATGAAGTTGAAATACTGGTTAAAAGAAGCAACCAGGATGAGGAAATTGAAAGAAAAAATGGAGAATGTAGGGACACAAACAAAACAATATTCTGCAAAGGATGCAGAGACTCAGACAAAGTTTCTCAAGGGTTGCCCAAGAGAAACCCAGATTAAGCTTGCTATTAGAGAAGATATTGCCATACAAACAGAGGAGCCCTATATCTTTTCACATGGAACTCAAACAACCTACCCCACTGCGAACACTGCTGTCCAGACCGAGATTGAAGAAGATGTTCAAGTTGTAATTCTGGAAGCAGTTGAAGCTGCTATGCAGACTGACCTCGAGGAGACCCAAGATGCAGAAGTCGAAATAGATGAAACACCTCTTTACACCCTGTTGGCCCTTAGTTTTGGTCCATTTTTGCTTAAGGAAACTTACTTAATCCTTATATTTTCCATCCATTTTCCATTACATCCATCTCATTTTGATGTGTTTTATGCATATTCAGGTATTTAATTTTAATTTTGCAATTTCTAGAAGTTTTTATGAAAATTGAATTTTAAGAGTATTTTTGGACAGAATAAGAAATTTCCGTAATGGCTATGTGGATGACATATTTGCAGGACACTTGGGCTCGAGCTGGATGCATGAATGGAAAGCTTGGGAACTAGGACTGAACTAATTCCACTTGGTTTGGTCAAAGCAAACTTTATTAGGCCCAGTCAAGGCTAGTCAAACATGACTGGTCACCCAGAAAATCCATAGGAAATAGGGCAGTTTTATGATTTCATGGGATTCTCCATATTTCTAGTGATAGATTGGATGGACTCGACTTAGATAGATGGATATGAATAGATATGATTGTTAGAGAGACTTTAGATGAGTTTGTTCCATAAACTTCTATTTAAGCCAAGACTTTGAAGGCTTATGATATGTAATTTTATATAACTTTATGCTGAGACATTTGAATATTGGAGATTAATTAGAAGAACTTGTTCTACTTTCATTTTGCTATTCATTAGTGTGGATGCTTTCTTGAAGTTTCAACATTTGATAGCAGCCTCAAGTGTGCAAGGCAAGGGTGGAGGGCCCCCACTCTAAGCTAAGTACACTTCATTGTTAAACTAGCTTAATTTTCATGAACTAGTTGCTTTAGATTTGTTTACTTGTTTTGTTTCAGATTTTCTTATTTGAATTAATATGTGATGATTGTTGAATGGATATTGGTTTAATTCTAATCTACATATGAAGGGACACACAGGAATTTAAGTTAAATTCCCCTTCTATTTGATCTTGAACTAAAACTGAATTTCATTCTCCTTTTCTTATTTGAAGTTATTTATGCATTTCTGGTTTGAAGCAATGGTGATTATGATAGAGTAGAATTATGAAGAAGGACAATATGGTCCTCCTTAGTTAGGAGCCTCTTCTTTTACATCTTTTGCATCATAAACCATTGTTAATTAGTGCTTTTAGATTTCTCTTCATGAAAGTAGTATTGTAGGAAAGGACAACCTCGTTCTCCTAAGTTAGGAGCCTCATCCCTCCCATATTACATAAGTGAATTAGAAATTGTTAAAATAAGTTCATATTTGTAATATGTACTTCCTTAACTCTTCAAATTTTATCTTCTAAGCTTGGCTACATCTGATATCCATATACTGTGGACTTGCCTCCAAGTTTTACAAACCCTGATTGATAATTAAATACTTGTGTTAATAAATTAGATCAACATTTTGGCACCATTGCCGGGGAGGCAATTATCAACATAGTCAAATAGAAGAAAAAAAATACTAAAAATTTAGTTAATATACATTTCTCTTAGTTATGTTTCTTTATGTGTAGAAATAGAGATCCTAAAAGTAGATTCCCAAAACAAAACCCCCAACAAAAAATAAAAATAAAATAAATAACTACAAAATCCATTTGCAAGACAAGATCTACAAAAATGATGTTAGAGAACAGGTTACAACACTATTCCATTCTTCAACATTCTTTCTCATCAAATCTTTATGATCAAATAAATTTTCATGTCCAAAAATTCATTAAAGTATATTTTTCAAATTTGGATATGAGTTTACTCATGATCTTGTTACGAAAATGGATGCATTGGTAATTCTCTTATACTTGAGAGAATTAATTAATTTTCTAAAATAGAATAGGATAGAATAGAATAAATAAACAAGTCGAATGAATTCACAATAAGACTTCCATAATAAATTTGTTTCAAACTGTCATGAATATTTCTTCAAATCATTGTTCAATAGTCATTTAAAAGGACTACATGGCAAAATGTAGTAAGAACAATCCTATTTTGGGTAACCATATAGGATCATTTTTAAATCATGGTTTTTTTACATATCTCTTGAAATCTAGTTTTGGAATCCATTTTTAAGTTTTCAATTTATATCACAAATAAAAATGTGATCAAAATCAAAACTAGGTCTCAAGTGAAATGTTGAGGACAGAGTTAGTATAGTCTCTGTTTGAGGTGTCTAATGGAAACATTTTTATATGAAATTCATAAGGAATATAGTCCTTGGAATCTAGTTTCCAAATCAATTTGAATCACTTCAATCAGGGATCATATGAAAAAGTCATTCTTAAAATACTAACTGCTTCTCGAAAAATCTGCATGGTGACAATTCTAGGACTTGACTGTTCATTGGCATATTTTGTAGAAATTTTGAATAATATGACACATATTCAACAGAGATTATCCTGATCATACAATTTAAGCGGAACATGTATAATACATAATCTCCTCTACGTTGATCATCAAATTACAGAAGCAGAAACATCCACAGGCACACATAGAAGCATCAATCAAACTCATAAACACAGTATGTATCCCGGGGAAAGCATCTCGCTAAAAACCCCACACTATCTGTATATTATATTGATTGAATCATGTAACAATACAAAGCATAATACTTCTCACAAGTATCTCCACCTGTTACACACAATACAGCTCAGATTTGATCTCCAAATCTCTCCCGCTGCTTGCCTGCCTCCACTGCTCAAACCTGCTCGAGAACTGATGAGAATTGCTTCCCAAACTCGATTTTACACTGCAAAATAGTCACCCACACTATGTTGGACGTGAGCAACAGCTATAATATCATGAAGATACGTGAGCAAACTCATTGGCATACTCAATCCTTTGATTGTGCAAGATCTGGTGCACAACTATAGTCACAACTGATAGCAATCTGATCCTCTAACACCTGTCCCAGCTGAACTGAACATGCACTGACATGCAACTGAGTTAACTGATGTATTCTATAGTTGCATTATGAGTTAATAACTTGTGAATTAATTAATAACTAATTCACCCAACTCATCTTTAGTCTATTGATCAGTTAGACTAAATACAACCAGTTTAACAAAGCTAAACTGAACACAACTCCATCAACTGTACCTCCAGTCCACTAAACTCAACTCACTTGAGTTCTAACTGAATTCATGCATGCACCAACTCAACTGACTCATGAGAAAAGCGTATTTCCTTCTGACAGCTGCATGTGCCACTTCCGTAGCTCAAACTGAAGTGCTCCAAGAGAATAAGATTAAGTTTATAGTCCAAATATTATTGTGAGATAATAATATTTGACTTTTCTATTTTTGACTTTGATCACTCACACTGTGATCACTCACACTGTAATCACTCACACTGTGATCACTCACACTTTCATCAAAAATAGAAGTCCATCTATTTTTCCCAACTTGATCAATCATCCATAGACATGATCCATATGTCTAAAAATAGACATAGTCTAAAAATAGACTTGCGCCAAAAATAGCCTGCGGGCCCACTTAGTGAAGGCGACTCTTTTCACTAAGCTCCATCATCTTGTTGCAATCTCAACAAGCATTTCTTGTTGCACACTTTTCAACACTCCCTCTCAACAAGAAAGGCTTCCTCTCAAACCCGATCCTGTAACTCTGGAATGTTCTCCATGCAACACATCTGGCCGGTCCACTTGCTCTGTCATCAAAGTCTCTGACTGCTATTGCCTCTGTCGAATGAAACTTTGCATCTCTGTGCTCTTCAGTATCTGACTGCTCTAGCCTCTGTCACTTTGATCTCTGACTGCATCCGTGCTGCTGCTGGTTCTATCTCCCAGCATTGCATCCGCACTGCACCTCCCAACTGACCTCCCTGTTGGGATAGAAACATCCTCTGATGCTGAAGCTCTACCTGCTGCTGACAAGTGCTCCCTCTCTGACATCTGCGCTACTGCAACATCTCCATGCATCTCGCACCATTGCACACCTCTCTGTGCCACCTAACACTGTGCAAAACACTTGTGCCTCTCGCATTGCTACAGCCTGCTAGCTATGCGCTGTCCTGGGATTCCCTACACTGTCGCTCTCTCTGCCGCTCCATCCGCATCTGTCTCTACCCAATCAGTCAGTTCCTGCTACTACACATCGGGGCTCCCGTAGCAAGGTCTCATCCAAGAGGTTGGGTACCTCAAGGATCCTGCCCCTCCTCCTTGGGACAATCAATCCACATCACCCCACCTCCTACCTGGAGGTATGGCTGCATGCGATCCCTCAGCCCACCTGGCTCGAAGTTTCCCCCTACTGGAGGTCTCTGGATGAGTAGATGTCTCTACTCGATCTCCTCTCAGCTTCCCTTGTTGTGGCTGCTCCACAACCTCCTGAAGCTGCTGCACCAATCGTGGCTCCTCCACAATCGTCTGAGACTTCTTCTGGCTCTGCATGTTGAGAGGTAATATACGCTCCCTCTCAACCACCAAGTCTCCATCAGTTGCCTCGCTGCTCAAGGCTTTGCATGCATCTTGAACCTCAAGAGCATACAGGTTCCTGACCCATGAACCAATCTCATGACAACGAAAGCATCTCACCTTCGACTTGTCAACCTTCTTCCCATCATTGGAAGAACAAGATTCGGAAAGAGAAACCTTCTCCTTCCCCTTCTTCACCTTACTCGCTAAGGCACAGTTCTCCTCATCATGCATAGATGAAGAACTGTCTCTAGTGCTCCGTCTAATCTCCTCCTGCATCAAATCCGACCATGGTCGTTCCCAATTTGGCAGTTTCTCCCTTCCATTCACCGAGTCCTGGTAGTTATGCCAACTCTTAGGAAGGTCAAGGAGTCCTAGACTCACCATCCTCATCATCAACAGTAACCCCCACACTTCCCAGCTCATCTCGACACTGAGTGAACCTCGTGAGATACTGGGGCATACTATCTCCATTCTCGAACTGAATGTTTCTGAGTTTTATCTCTTGCTTTGGAATTAAATTCGAATTCCACCAGCACAAAACTCAACTGCTTCCGATCTAGAATTCGTGAGAATAGTAGATCTGATGATCAATCCTCGCTTGATATCCTGTAAAAATCTCTTCTACAAATCAAGCTGCTCCGATACCATGTAGAAACTTTTTCTACAATTATCTAGCTCGCTCTGATACCATGTAGAAATTTTGAATAATATGACACATATTCAACAGAGATTATCCTGATCATACAATTTAAGCGGAACATGTATAATACATAATCTCCTCTACGTTGATCATCAAATTACAGAAGCAGAAACATCCACAGGCACACATAGAAGCATCAATCAAACTCATAAACACAGTATGTATCCCGGGGAAAGCATCTCGCTAAAAACCCCACACTATCTGTATATTATATTGATTGAATCATGTAACAATACAAAGCATAATACTTCTCACAAGTATCTCCACCTGTTACACACAATACAGCTCAGATTTGATCTCCAAATCTCTCCCGCTGCTTGCCTGCCTCCACTGCTCAAACTTTGCTCGAGAACTGATGAGAATTGCTTCCCAAACTCGATTTTACACTGCAAAATAGTCACCCACACTATGTTGGACGTGAGCAACAGCTATAATATCATGAAGATACGTGAGCAAACTCATTGGCATACTCAATCCTTTGATTGTGCAAGATCTGGTGCACAACTATAGTCACAACTGATAGCAATCTGATCCTCTAACACCTGTCCCAGCTGAACTGAACATGCACTGACATGCAACTGAGTTAACTGATGTATTCTATAGTTGCATTATGAGTTAATAACTTGTGAATTAATTAATAACTAATTCACCCAACTCATCTTTAGTCTATTGATCAGTTAGACTAAATACAACCAGTTTAACAAAGCTAAACTGAACACAACTCCATCAACTGTACCTCCAGTCCACTAAACTCAACTCACTTGAGTTCTAACTGAATTCATGCATGCACCAACTCAACTGACTCATGAGAAAAGCGTATTTCCTTCTGACAGCTGCATGTGCCACTTCCGTAGCTCAAACTGAAGTGCTCCAAGAGAATAAGATTAAGTTTATAGTCCAAATATTATTGTGAGATAATAATATTTGACTTTTCTATTTTTGACTTTGATCACTCACACTGTGATCACTCACACTGTAATCACTCACACTGTGATCACTCACACTTTCATCAAAAATAGAAGTCCATCTATTTTTCCCAACTTGATCAATCATCCATAGACATGATCCATATGTCTAAAAATAGACATAGTCTAAAAATAGACTTGCGCCAAAAATAGCCTGCGGGCCCACTTAGTGAAGGCGACTCTTTTCACTAAGCTCCATCATCTTGTTGCAATCTCAACAAGCATTTCTTGTTGCACACTTTTCAACATATTTGAAATACCAAATCATCGTCTTTTCAAAACTTGTTTGTATGGGAGATATATATTCAAGTCTAGTTTCGGACACAATTTGAATCATCCCATTTAGAGGTGAAATGAAAAAGTTATGCCACATTTAGTGACTACATGTCTTCAAAACAACATAGTAAAACTCTGCTCCTAGGTCTATTCATCACTAATTTTGTGATATCAAGCCTAAGAATTTTTAAAACCTATTTCTATCGGAAAGATAAAAACTAAATCTACTTTAATCTCCAAGTGGAATCACATTGATCTGATCTTTATCGAAGAAGTTACACTTCAAATAGTGACTGTTGGTCTAGTTAAAAATTAACAAGCAGCTCTATCAAACATGACACTCCTTATAATTTTTACCATATCATTTTAAACCATTTTGAAAACCTATTTATACTGGAGGTAGCCATATGAATTCACTTAAACTTGGCTTTGGAATCACTCTAATTGGATATAAAATGAATATTTTGTAAACAAAATACCACTAGGAGGTCTAGGCTGGCCACCATTCCTCAAGGGGTAAATAAATGCATTTTGTTTGTATATCATATTTGGACTTGTTTTCTAAGAAATGATTGTAATGATTTACATATTTATTGGAAGAAGAGAGACTGTACACCTATCTTCCTCCATCATCTAATATTATATTGCAGGCAAGTGCTATGTTTTTGCAGGTCACAGGAACAATGAAGGAGCGAACTCCATGGATGAAGTACTTTTCAAAGTTAGTCTTAAATTCATATTTCAGAATAGAATACAAATGTTCAAGTCAAAGTGAAGTTTCACTTGATGTTGAGTTCATTCAATGAAACTCAAACTCTTGAAGCTTGTCTTTAGTTATTGACCAACAACACCAACAAACCCTACAACATGATCGAGATCGAGGCAAAAAGACATGAAGATAATCATCAGAAGAAGCAGTCAAGTTCTGTACCATGTCAAGTCACATCAATCTCCAAAGAAGCCTTTCATAAGCCAAATTTTTCATGATTTCATCCATCATCCATATTGTATGTTAAGCTCCACAACCATGCATGTTGAAGTCCAGACTTATTATCTATCCATTTACTACTAAATCATGACTTCAATATAACCTATTTTCATAAGCTTTTCATACTTCCATACTCCATTACACCCCACCTCCATCCAGAAAAGAAAAGGAAAAAATAGAAAAAGATAAAAAATAATAAAGGAGTTTGGTTGTGAAAATCCACGAAAGTGGCACAATACAAACTCAAATTCATATAGGAAAACCAACTTGTTTGGCCAATATGAATTCTCTATTTTGTTTTACCATTTCTTTAGATTGATTTTCCAGGAATCATCCTCCAAAATAAACAAGACTTGAGGACAAGTCTTCCCATCAGCAAGGGGGAAGGTCGCAAAAGAAACTTAATTGTGCAGCTGAATTGACAACGAAACTTGTATTGTTGGTAGTTGGGACCTGAAATATTTTTGAAATCAATAGCAGTTGGGACCTGAAATGTTAGCAAAAACATGTATATATTGCATAAAAATGTACATGATAGAAGGGACCTGAGTTATTATGAATCAATTGCAGAGGGACCTGAATGACATCGACAATCAATGGACCAGAATCAATGAAGGATGCTAGAACAGAAGGCAGAAATAAATTCTATGTTTCAATCTATCTAAGATATTTGATCAGAGGACATCATCCAATATTGTCAAGGAGTAGAAGACATCATCCAATATTGTCAAGGAAGTACAAGTATTGTGAGTACAAAATTTTGCTCTTGCAAATTCGAATTTTTAGAAATTTTTAGAGCTTGTTAAAATTAAGTTAATACCTGAATGCATATTTTATATTCATTACATTACCCTCATCCTATACCCATTATCTTATACCTAATCCTATGTACATCCTACATTTATATTGTACATTTATCCTAGACCTAATCCTATATTTATATTCTATATTCCATTCATATATTTCATATTCATTCCATAACCCTAACATTCTATAACCCTAAGTATTTTTCTTTATAAGCAAAAGGGATCAAAATGAGGATTTAATAAATCGAAACCTGCACCACCATATAAAACATTAGTATTATGGAGATAATTTTAAACATGACCTAAATGGTCATTTTAAAATTAAAGTGATACATTGCAAAACATAAGAGATATAAGAGATATGTGCATTATGAAATATATTGTAAAACATATAAATCAAAATGATTTATGTATTAACCTTATCATAGCGCATAAAAAGAAATGCTATTGGCAATATATGGATGGTGTAAAGTTATAATGGCAAATGGAATACGATATGATGGCAAACCTTATGGAAATACAACGTGATGGTGCAAGGTTATCATACCAAGCCTTATGATAATACGATGGAGTTTGGTCATCATAGCAGCCTGGTGGTAATGCATTGCAAACCCAACGAAAAACATAATGAATGACCGAAATTCATGCAAGCAACGTGGCAACAAACAATATATACAACAATCAAAGATATGGTGAGTTGGTATGCAGGAGGACAACCATCACTGGATTGAAAGGATGACTTCAAATGAATCAAGCATAACCTAAGCTAAAATCATAATAAAAAAATTTGAATGCAAACGTAAAAATAATAAACCATATGGTGTCAATAGAATGGTGCAAATACAGTTCCATTCTATCGAAAATAATTTCGATTTAGTATGCATGGTTTATACACAACATTCCAGTCAGAGGACAACAAACAGAATAACAAAACGGTCAAAACATTTTTTTAAATAACAGAGACAAGCCCTGTGCGCTAATAGTGAAGAGCTCCGCCATTTTTAGAAGCCACAGACCTCAGGACTATGAATTTTCTTTGCCATCATAGCTGTTGAGAGGCTCAGGAAGGCGGTAGATGCCATTGGCCAGTAGTTGAGGGAAGTAAAACATTTTGACAGACGAAGTGAAGGTAGAAATAGAGCACTGAGGACTTGGAGAGATAAGAAGGGTAATTCGACAGAGGAAGTGGAGTCAGTTAAAAAAATCTCATGAGAAGCAAAGGTAAGATCGAAAGCTCGATTCTCTTTTATAAATGCAGCAGAGGTTCATTAGGAAATCTCAGGATTTTTCTAAAGATCACCAGGATGTGAAAGCACACAACTTTTGTCTGTCATCCGTTTGTGCCACTAGTCAACCCAATGGTTTTCTAAAACAATGCTTAACAGTGGGAAACGATATGAAACACAGCTAAGTGGGCCATGAATCAAGGGATTACGACACTTCAACAACAGTCAGGAAGGAGGAAAATGAAACAAAACTCGGCTGAGAGAGACAAATCTTCCACGAAATTCTGAAACAGAGTCTCTAAATAAATTTTGATTGCATGAAATGAGGAATTTTGTGTAGTTTTGAAACGTGTAGCCTTTGTAAAACGTATAGCCAGCCAAGGTTACAACTACACTTGTTCATTTTTATTTATGATCAGACAGTGTGATAAAAGACCAAGATTCAGTTTGATTTCATAATGGAAATGATCAACGAAAACAGAGTACAGGGTTTATAATGTGTGAAACAATTCGTTGATTACCAGCAGTGAAGTGTTGCATGTCGATTTACACACAGTGGCCTCAATTCAACAATCAGTGAATGAAGAAGCGACTCTAATTTGATGTCATAAGAATATGTTAAGAAAAACAAAAATCGAAGGGAGGAATTGTAATATGATTTTGTTTTTTGTTTATATATATATATATATATATATATATATATATATATATATTTCTTTTCCAAAAACAAAGTTCAATTTCTTTCTTACAGAGATGTGTATAAAGATGGATATTTGGTTTGAATTAACAAAGCAGAGAATTTACATCAGAGACAAAGGAGTTTTTTTTAAATTTTGATGAAACAAAGGATAGAATATAAGAAGTAGATTAATAAAAACATGATTATTATGTTTTTATAGTCTTTCTATATCAAAATTTTGTGTTTGCGGAAGCAGTAAGTTCATATTTTTGAGGATTGGTTTCATTTCTTTGTCAAGGGCATCAGAAAAGAGGTAAGAAGGATACTGGAGAAGCATTTGAAGAGAAAAATTGATTTCAAATTGAATGATCATTCAATCTTAGAAATGCATTTCAATTTTAAGAAGCCACTATTTTTCATTGCTTTTTCTAAGCAAAATAAAATGAAATTTGAAAAACGAAAACATGGGTTTTCTTCAAAATGAGCCTAATTATGCTTCATGTGGGAATTTTTCTCAAATTCATTTCTATTTGGGATATTTTTATGGTTTTTTTGACCCCTATTTTGCAGATTGCGTGGGTAAAACAATGGCTAAATTAAAAGTGAATGGCTAGTCATAAAAAAATTGCCTTATTTTAGTGAGATGTGAAGGCAAATGGATATTGGCTCCTTTAAGTGAAATTGTTGATATTGCTAATCTGAGAGGGACATGAATGCTGTGTCAGAATGTAGTACAAAATTCAAGTTGTATTTGTTGTCTTCTCTGAAGCTGCTCATCCAGAATGATTTATTGGTGTTTTATCATCAGAGAAGGAATAGTGTAAAGTTTTTGTATTTGTATGTTGATGGTGAAACCTCATCACACATTAGAGACATTCTTGTTCCCATCACTCCAGAATACATAGCCCAAGCCACAAGTTTTCCACTGATAGGTGAAGAATACTACAAAGGACAACATTTCAAAGAGAAAGGATGAATTTTTATTTTTATTTTAGAAAAACAGAGAAAAGGAAAGGAGAAAAAGTACATGAAGGCATAGATATCCTTTTATAGGTAGCTCAAGAGAAAGCTTCATCTTCAAGGGTCAGAGCCACAGGTACATCAGCAGGCCAGTCAGCATATAGAAGTAAAAGGTCAAAAGGAAGAAACAAGCATGAGGACATGCTTGAAGATCAGCAAGGGGGAGATGTTGGCCCTCAGTTTTGGTCCATTTTTGCTTAAGGAAACTTACTTAATCCTTATATTTTCCATCCATTTTCCATTACATCCATCTCATTTTGATGTATTTTATGCATATTCAGGTATTTAATTTTAAGTTTGCAATTTCTAGAAGTTTTTATGAAAATTGAATTTTAAGAGTATTTTTGGATAGAATAAGAAATTCCCATAATGGCTATGTGGATGACATATTTGCAGGACAATTGGGCTCGAGCTGGATGCATGAATGGAAATCTTGGGAACTAGGACTGAACTAATTCCACTTGGTTCGGTCAAAACAAACTTTATTAGAACTGGTCAAGGCTGGTCAAACGTGAGTAGTCACCCAGAAAATCCATAGGAAATAGGGCAGTTTTATGATTTCATGGGATTGTCCATATTTCTAGTGATAGATTGGATGGATTCGACTTAGATAGATGGATATAAATAGATATGATTGTTAGAGATACTTTAGATCATTTTGTTCCATAAATTTCTATTTAAGCCAAGACTTTGAAGGCCTATGATATGTAATTTTTATATAACTTTATGCTGAGACATTTGAATATTGGAGATTAATTAGAAGAACTTGTTCTACTTTCATTTTGCTATTCATTATTGTGAATGAGTGCTTGAATTTTCATCATTTGATAGCAACCTCAAGTGTGCAAGGCAAGGGTGGAGGGCCCCCACTCCAAGCTAAGTACACTTCATTGTTAAACTAGCTTAATTTTCATGAACTAGTTGCTTTAGATTTGTTTACTTGTTTTGTTTCAGATTTGCTTATTTGAATTAATGTGTGATGATTGTTGAATGGATATTGGTTTAATTCTAATCTACATATGAAGGGACACACAGGAATTTAAGTTAAATTCCCCTTCTATTTGATCTTGAACTAAAACTGAATTTCATTCTCCTTTTCTTATTTGAAGTTATTTATGCATTTCTGGTTTGAAGCAATGGTGATTATGATAGAGTAGAATTGTGAAGAAGGACAATCTGGTCCTCCTTAGTTAGGAGCCTCTTATTTTACATCTTCTGCATCATAAACCATTGTTAATTAGTGCTTTTAGATTTCTCTTCATGAAAGTAGTATTGTAGGGAAGGACAACCTGGTTCTCCTAAGTTAGGAGCCTCATCCCTCACATATTACATAAGTGAATTAGAAATTGTTAAAATAGGTTTATATTTGTAATATGTACTTCCTTAACTCTTCAAATTTTATCTTCTAAGCTTGGCTACATCTTATATCCATATACTATGGACTTGCCTCCAAGTTTCACAAACTCGGATTGATAATTAAATACTTGTGTTAATTTGTGTTAATAAATTAGCTCAACACACCCCCTTGGTTAGAGAAACAGTTATTAGAAAATTAGAGAATGAGCTTTTAACAATTCATCAAGAGCTAGCTCAGCATAAGGAGAAGGTGATCCCTTTTCACGAACACCAAGGGCTAAAGAAGAAATTTGAGGCACTTACCAAGACGGAGGACGAGACTTTTGCTCAATACAAGGCTGAGCAAAAGAAGGTTGAAAATTTAAAGGGTCAATTGCAGAAAGCCAGAGAACAAATGGAGACTGTCTGTTCTCTCTATTCAGACACTCTATCTTGTCGAGCTCCCGCTACTAATTATGCTTTATTTCTTATGGAAAGATATCTCTTGTTAAAAGTTAAGGCCGTTAAGGCAGGTAAATCAGTAGAAATTAAAACCACTCCTGATTTTATTAAGTGTTTTAGAGAACACAATGAGAAGATTCAGCGCCTCCTTTGTGAGCTCTATATGCATAATTTTGTTCTAGAGGATGACATGGATAGCCACCCTACCCCTTTCATAGGAGATATTCAATTTCAGGCATTCCGTTCCTTTGTTGCTAATCAGCTAAAATGGGCCAAGGCTTACAACACATTCAAAAGGCATGAATATGGCATTGACCTATGGGTCAGAGGAGAACCTACACAACCACTGCTCCTGTTTGTCCGGCATAAGTAGTTTATGAAGAAAAATGGTGTCATAGGCAAATTGGGGCCAATCCATACTGATATCATTCAGGCCAGAAAGGAATACTTCCAGGATATTAAAGAAGAATCCTTAGTTGCATCCAAGCAAAGATGGGAAGTTTCCAGTAACACTGTGAGGGGACGTGAGCTGTTCGGATACCGTAACTTCCAAGCTGCCTCTTCCCATTTTTTAAATATAGAAATATTCTTTTAATGTTTGGACTAGACTGGATAGGATGTCGCTACAAAACCCCAATCATATGGTACCCTCCTGATTAATACCGTAGTGATTATAGCTTAAAAGATCATGAGATCACCCAGGCTTTCATTGTCCTCAAGAAAAAGAATGGTTTTAGTAATTACAGGGAAGAAGTATACCCTGCTTATTTGCTCACCCAGTTGCATCTGAATTATACTCTTGCACGAGTACGTGCAACAAGGTATGTTGGGGAGTATGTTGGAACGAGAAAAAGGTATGATTTCTCTTCACTTAATGCTTCATTTATCGTTCATCCTTATAATATTATCTCTGTTTATAGAATAAAATGAGAAAAATATAAGTCAAAGTTGGAAGAAAGTAGTTGGTGATAGAATAGGCAAATTTAATATGAAAAACTGATTCTTTGCTATCTTTGTATGCAGAGATGCGATTGGGAAAAATTTGTTCAGTTGGAAGGACAAAAAGGCCATAAAGGGGAAAAGCCACGACGTCTAGGGTAGACAAGGAAGCGGAAGATCAGTTCGAGTACTCCTGTTGTATCATATGATCAGATTTTATATTGCGAAATCCTCAGGATCTCCTGATCCTGAGGATTCACTGTTATCCAAGTTTCCCTTTTATGTTATATAAGGTCAAAAGGCAACTAGATGACAGTTCATACTTTTGATATGTAATTATTGTCTTTGAGGTAAAAATGTTGTTAATTCAATGACTCTGTCAGTTATTACATTGAAGTTAATGGAAGAAGGTTGCACTTGATACTTCTCCGGATTCTGAATTTTTATTAAGCAGAGGCTTTTGGCGACTCTGGGCCCAGTCACAAGAAGTTCCACTGCTCCTTTGTGTTATAATTTACATTCAGTCCTTGTATTTAATTTAACGTTTAGTTCTTTTTCTTATCTTGAAGATTGGTGATATTGATCTATACTTTTGTTCACTTAGCTTTATACTGAAATTGCGCGATTGACTTAAGTAAGCACTTTGATTAAAATGATTGAGTGTATGGTTGATTGCTATTCAGATTGAATGAATGTTATCATATATCTTGAGAGACAAGACTAAGTAGCTTCTACGGATTTCAATATAGAATGTTTATCATTTAGGAATCTTTTATAGCTGTTGCTGTTCACTTACAGATTGTTGTTCAATTGCCAATTGTTATTGCTATTTAGTAATACAGATTGATTTGAGTTGATTAGTGTTGTTCGACAATCATAGCTGCTTTACTTGATTAAATGTGATTAGTCTCAATCTTATTTGATTAATTCTCCATGTAATTCTCGTTTGCATTTAAGTTCCAATTGATTTCGGGACAAGTTATATAGAATTACACAGGGTGTTGCGAGCATTCCTTTCATAGATAGTTTCTTTGCAGATTTGTGTGAATTGGAGTGAAGAATTGGACTTTAATGATTACAACGATTCATCATTAGATAACCTCTAACTTCAGTGCACATACTTTGTTGGCACTCTTGAAATAGAAAGATTTACCTCGAGTTGACAACTAATATAGGGATTAAGATTGCCTGTAAAAAGACATCTTAGTGAGCCAACACTAGGCATGCTGGCAGCGGAGCAACACCAAATATGAAACTAAGACTCTAACGACTATACTGCTTGTGCACCAATGTACCCCTCAACCCTAATTGAAACAGCTGTGTTGCCTTGGCTTGGAATGTGTGTCAATCAACCAAGAACTTGGAAGATGCTACATTTTACAATCAGGCTAGTGTGAAACCAAGACGAACTAAGAACTGAACAATACTTCTAGAGGTGTTAGACTTGTTTTTCACAAACAAGGTCCATTCAGAGAACTGGAGTTCTACCAGTGTGTCGCCAAGTGTTGTAGCGGCTACAACCACCCTCCAAAAGTTTGCCTTGGCTTCATTTTGGAGCCTCTGTACCAACCTTTCACAACAACATGTCTTGCTTCGTCAAGTACACAAGCTTCAATGACTTTATTATGGAATGATAGCCTTTCCATCAGAGCTTGTTGCATTATAGGTTGTTGGACTTGGTCCAACTGCAAGCTGAGCAGCTACCTCAAGAAACTGCACAATTCTAGAGGGAAACCAGCCTTCCCTCCAGAAATTGCGCAATTCTGTTTGGCAGCTTGTTGGGCTCCAAAATTGCACAAATATACCAATCAAGCTTCACTGAGAAAATTGTGAAATTCTTCCTAGCAGGGTTGCTCAACCCAGGAATTGCGCAATCCTGGGCAGCACTTAGTTGCTCTACCCAGAAATTGCACAAATCTCTTGGTTAGCTAGCCCAACTCCCTCCCAGAAATGCACATTTTCTCCCAGCAATTGAGCAGGCTCTTACATGCGTAGTTGAGTTGACTAGTTCCCTCCAGGACCCAACAAAACGGATTTGCATGCATGGGCTGCTCCTCCCAAGGAAACATGCAAAGGCATCCCTTGATTCAAGGATCTATTTTTAGCAGTTGGAGGTTACATGCAAGGATCATCTTAGAAACCTCTTGCTAAGTGTCGCTTTTCCTAGATTTGTGGCATGCATGTCAGAACCTCAACATTATCAAAACTCATCAACTGGATGCTGCAGAGATCATTCCTCACATCAACCTTGTATCTCTGGCATCCCACATTGGATCTAGGAGTCATCGACACATTCAACTCAGTTGTCTTGGGGTAAGCTCGTTGTTCATGACTTGTGCTATGTTTCTGTCGCTTTTTGTGTTTCACTTTGTATGAGTGTTGTCTGCTTGATTTCAGTGAGCTCTTGCTGTCATTTACATGCATACTAGCTTGTACTAATACTGTTTCAATTTTAGTTTGCATCTCATTGTTGTTGCATGCATGGAACTGTTTTGGCATAGACGGTCGTCGTTATGGCAACTTGATTCACACACTTGCATGCTTTCCCATTTCCTGAATCCCGCATTTGTTGTTTGCATGAATAATCATTCACCCTTGTTTGTGTAGGTTTTAACCCTGTACAGAAATTACCTGCATACGAATTCTAAAACACAGAAAATAAACAATGCGAGAGCATAACACATAAAACACATATACACCGAGATTTTCCCCTCAATCCCAAAACCGGGACTACTAGCTTTATTTTTCATTATATTCCTTTCAATGTTACAATACATATTTATACATGCTAAAGCATCCAATACCATGGACCGAAAACCATCGCGTCCAAAACCATGGACCGAAAAACCATAGGTAGGTTCGCCCAACCTAATATAGGGTCGAAAAAAAAATTTCCCGGGGCACTGTCCCAGACCCCGTAGAGGGGGGCTACCCGCCCCCCTCAAACCCCCCAAATAGGGGGGGCTGTCGCCCCCCTTGTGACCCCCCCACTGCACAATCGGCGCAACAAAAGGGGGGGCTCCACCCCCCTTCTCACCCCCCGGTTCACTACGTAGGTTAGTCGTGGAAAGAATATAACACAATCGAACAATCTCCCACTTGTTGTTTTCTTTCCACGGGGGGCCACAGGAGAGCTTAGTCATTTTTCTAGTCCTGAAACGCCCATTGTTTCTCTACACCAAGAGAACTCCTCAGAGCTCACAGATTTTGTCAATGAATCTGCTGTATTTTTCAAAGTGTCCACCTTTACCAGCAACACCTTTTTGTCTTCTATCATATCCCTCACAAAGTGATATTGAACATCAATGTGCTTTGTCTTTGAATGATAAGCAGGGTTCTTTGCCAAGAAAATTTCACTTTGGCTGTCACAGTCTATTCTTATAGCTTCCTGTACTAACCCCATACTTGAACGCAATCTCTGCAACCAAACTGCTTCCTTGCTTGCATGAGTGGCTGCCATGTATTCTGCCTCTGTAGTTGATAGTGCCACTACAGATTGTTTCTTACTCATCCAACTGACTGCACCTCCAAATAGGTTAAACACATACCCACTTGTAGATCTTCTCTGATCCAGATCTCCAGCCCAGTCTGCATCAACAAAGCCACGAATATCCAACACTCTGTCCAATCCTGGTCTTCCTTGGTAGCACAAATCATAATCACTAGTGCCACGCAAATACCTGAAAACCCGCTTCACTGCTGTCCAGTGCTCCTTCCCTGGTTTTGACATAAACCTGCTCAATACTCCCACTGCATGTGCAATGTCTGGTCTAGTACATACCATTGCATACATCAGGCTATTGACTGCACTTGCATATGGAACACAAGACATGTCCTCTTCCTCTTCTTGTGTCTTGGGACACAGTTCAGCAGATAACCTCACACCTACAGGAATAGGAACCTTCACTGGTTTACTATCTTGCATATTAAACCTTTACAGTATTGTCTCGACATACTTCCTCTGGTTTAACCAGAGCTTCCTCTTTGCCCAATCTCTTTTAATTTCCTTGCCCAAAATATAGTTTGCAGCACCAAGATATTTCATGTCGAATTTGGAGGACAATTGGGTCTTCAAATCCTGGATAATTTCTTTGTCATTTCCAACCAGCAACATATCATCCACATACAAGACCAGATAAATAACAAGATCACCAATTAATTTAAAATACACACAGTGATCTGCTTTGCTTCTAGTGAAGCCAAGTCCCCATATAAATGTATCAAATTTCTGATACCACATCCTTGGTGACTGTTTTAACCCATACAGAGACTTCTTTAACTTGCATGCCAGTTCTTTCTTACCCTTCACCGCAAATCCTTCAGGTTGCTTCATGTAGATTTCCTCTTCCAGATCCCTGTGAAGAAATGTTGTCTTCACTTCCATTTGTTCTACCTTAAAATCAAAAGCAACAACAACAGATAAAAGTAATCTAATAGAAGTTACCTTGGCAATAGGAGAAAAAATATCACCAAAATCAATTCCCGGCACTTGGGAATATCCTTTTGCTACCAACCGAGCTTTGTATTTCTCCACCTTCCCTTCTGCATTTGTCTTCTTTTTAAACACCCATTTACTGCCAATGGGTTTCCTTCCAGCCAGCAACTCCACTAGATCCCAAGCCTCATTTTTGTGCAAAGATGCCATTTCATCAACCATGGCCTCTTTCCAGAGTTTTCCATCCTCTGAATCCACTGCTTCCTTCACAGTTCTGGGATCATCATCAGTAACAGACAAAGAAAAATTTGAACATAAAGCAGATGGACTATACCTTTCTGGCTGCCTTCTTTCTCGAATTGATCTTCTCAGAGCCGGAGTTTGTGGCTCTTCATCTTCTAATTCCTCCTCTGTTGTAGAGTCTGATTCTTCCTCCTTTAGCTCAAACTCTATCTTCTCAGGTTCCTTTGGTTGGACTTCATGTTTAATAACATCTTTCACCTCTCTGAACACCACATCTCGGCTGTACACAACCTTCCGTGTGACTGGGTTCCAAAGCTTATAACCCTTTAAACCATCCTTATACCCAATAAAGATGCACTTTTCAGATTTACTATCCAACTTGGTTCGTTTCTCCTTTGGAACATGTGCATATGCATCACATCCAAATACCCTCAGATGTGAAAGAGAGGGTTTCTTACCAGTCCATACTTCTTGTGGAGTCTTATCCTCCAACGCTGATGAAGGTGACCTATTGACCAAGTAACATGCAGTATCCACCGCCTATGCCCAGAATTCCTATCCTAACCCGGCACCATTGAGCATGCTTCTTGCCCTTTCCATCAACGTCTTGTTCATTCTTTCTGCGACTCCATTTTGCTGAGGTGTATATGGAGTAGTCTTCTGCCGTGCTATACCACACTTCTTACAGAGTTCTTCAAATTCCTTGCTGCAAAACTCTCCACCATTATCTTCTTCTCTGTCTGATTTTCCACCAGAGCCTTAAATTCTTTAAACCTGTCAAAGACTTCAGATTTCTTCTTAAGGAAATATATCCATGTATTCCTTGAGAAGTCATCTATAAATGATACATAGTACACAGACTTACCCAGTGATGGAACCTTCACAGGTCCAAACACATCACTGTGCACAAGCTCTAATATCTGTTTCGCCCTCTTAGCACTAGAGGGGAAACTCACCCGATTATGCTTCCCATATACAAAATTTTCACAGAAATCAAAATCCAGAGAGCTATTACTCATACCTTCTACCATACCTTTACCATGAAGTATTTGAAGGCCCTTCTCTCCAATATGTCCAAGCCTTTGATGCCACAACATGGTCTTCTCTCCAGAGACCACTAGATTTTCAGCTCCACTTTCAGGAACCACAGAACTATTGCACCCATCAACAACAGTGCTACCTTGCAGCTTGTACATAGTTCCAGTCCGAACTCCCTGCATCAATACCAGTGCTCCCCGAACCATCTTGTAGGTATCCTTCTTGAACACTGTTTTTACACCTGCATCATCCAACTTGCTTACAGAAATCAGATTTCTAGCCAATGCAGGAATATGCAGAACACCAGGAAGTGTTCTAACCCTTCCACCTTGCAACTTCAACTTTAATTTTCCGCGACCAATGATTCTAGCCTTCCTATCATCTCCTAAGAAGACATCACCACCATCGTATTTCTCATACTCGCAGAACCACTCTCTATGGGGAGTGAAGTGAAAGGATGCACCTAAGTCAATCAACGATGCCTCATGATCTACATGTGTACTTGAAGAAGCCAAGTACACATCCCCACCTTCATCTGAGGTGGGTTTCGCCTCTGCAGAAGGAGCATCATCAGATCCCTTTCCTTTATCAGAAGCTTTAGATTTACAGTCCCTTTTGAAGTGCCCTTCCTTTCCGCATTTCCAGCACACCACCTTTACAAGTTTTCCTGGAGATTTAGATCTCCCTCTAGATTTAGATCTTCCACTCGATGACTTATTTTTGTTTCTATTCTGGGACCGTCCTCGTACAGACAAGGCATCACCATTCTGGCTCTCCATATTTTTCCGTCTCATCTCCTCCGTCAGCAAGGCTAAGACTATTTCATCAAACTGCAAAGTAGTTGCATTGCTACCTATTGCAATAACCAGACTACCCCACGAATCTGGTAGAGAACACAACAAACTGATGCACTTATCTTCATCTGAAATTTTAATATCAATAGACGCTAACTGACTTACCACAGTATTAAATGCGTTCAGATGCTCTGTCACCGAGTCTCCATCTTTCATCCTCAGGTTATACAGCTTTTTCCGTAGGAACAGTTTATTCACCGGAGACTTAGATTGGTACAAAGTCCCTAACTTGTCCCACAAAGCCTTCGCCGTAGCTTCCCCTGATACATTCAGCAATACTGAATCTGAGACACACAATCGTATTGTGCTCTTTGCCTTCCGATCCAACTTCTTCCATTCTTCATTGGTCACTCCTGTTGGTCTAGTACCTGGATCTACCGTGATCCACTGATCTTTATCCACCAACAAATCCTCCATCTTGAGTTTCCACAAATCAAAACTCTGACCATTGAACTTCTCGATCTCTATCTTTCCACTGCTCGCCATCTTCTTTCACCACCAGAATCGATCCCGCAGATCTCCCACTGAACAGGGTCTACCACAGGCCTGAGTGAAACCCCCAGCAACAAAGGCGTCCCCTTGAAGCCAAAACAACTCTGAAACCAAATGTAGGTTTTAACCCTGTACAGAAATTACCTGCATATGAATTCTAAAACACAGAAAATAAACAATGCGAGAGCATAACACATAAAACACATATACACTGAGATTTTCCCCTGGATCCCAAAACTGGGACTAATAGCTTTATTTTTCATTATATTCCTTTCAATGTTACAATACATATTTATACATGCCGAAGCATCCAATACCATGGACCGAAAACCATCGCGTCCAAAACCATGGACCGAAAAACCATAGGTAGGTTCAGCCAACCTAATATAGGGTCCAAAAAAAATTTCCCGGGGCGCTGCCCTGGACCCCGTAGAGGGGGGCTACCCGCCCCCCCTCAAACCCCTCGGACAAGGGGGGCTGCCACCCCCCGCTGCGCAATCGGTGCAATGAAGGGGGGGCTCCGCCCCCCTCTCTAACCCCCCGGTTCACTACGTAGGTTAGTCGTGGAAATAATATAACACAACCCAACTATTTGCACTCATCTCCTCATGCATTCGCACTTCTCATTTTTTCAGTTTCCCGTCAGCCAAGCTGGGCTGCCTTGGCTCGGACCGTGCCTTTCCTGGCTAGCACTGCGCATTTCCAGAAGTGATGCCTCTTCCTTCCCTCCAAAAATTGTGCAAATCTAGCTAAGCACTGACCTCCAGGCTTGCATTGCACAATTCTTGGAGGCAGTGTCCTATTGGCCCCAGAAACTACACAATACAATTTGCTGGTTACATGTCATTACTGACTGAAATTGTGCATTGCGTAGTCTCAGTTCTCAACAGGTTAGGCTGGACTATGTGTAAATTTCCAGCAGTCAGTTAGCCTCCTGAAAGCCTAGACTTTGCCT
Source organism: Pinus tabuliformis (assembly GCA_031772625.1). Classification (NCBI taxonomy): domain Eukaryota; kingdom Viridiplantae; phylum Streptophyta; class Pinopsida; order Pinales; family Pinaceae; genus Pinus; species Pinus tabuliformis. Next base: position 52,363,175 of record CM062809.1, read on the forward strand.
TGCGCAGTTTTGGAAGTCAGTCTCCCTTCTGACAAAAGTTACGCAAACTTCATGATTAGTCACACATGTATGTTGCAAGTCAGTTTCAAGTTCGTTTTGGTTTTCAACTGGAAGATTGCTTGCCATGAGTGTTGCCATGTCTCCAGGTATCGTAGGTGATCATCTGCCTCTCAACAGCATAGGTACAATGGTTTCCATGAGAGCGGAGTTTAAGACACCATTCATAGCACACTTGGGGATGCAGTCGATCAAGTGTCTATGAACTTGCCTACCCACGAAGACATCGAGTTGTTTGTAGACAAGGACATCAAGATATGATGGAAAAAACATCACAACAAGCAGCACTGTCAACAACAGCTGAAGGTAGCATATTGGATGCAACGAATGCAAGAAGTTTCTTAACAACACATAGGCGGAACAAAGTTGCAAGCTCAAGCAGATCCACTTGTGATGAAAACAACTTTGGAGACTCAGGTTATGAGGTGATGGCGCAACATGAAGGTCACACAAAGGCAGAGAACGGAACAGAGAAGGAGTTGCATGTGCTGAAGCAGTAACTCAAGGAAGAATAGGAGCTACATAGATGAGAGAATGAGTTGTAGCAGGAACATGTACAACAGGAGGCGAAACATGCACTCACGAATGAAACTGTGCCCTTACAAGTTATAGATCCATCACAGCAGCTAGCACGGAGCAGATAAGGTGAGCAGTGTTATTGATCGCATGCAAGGGAATGAAACAACATTCATGTCATTATGCGCACGCATGTGATCCCACCCATTTGGAACACTCACCGAGGTGAAGACAAGAAGCAAGTCTGACTGGAGCTGAACATGTACCTCGACAAGTTGATGTGCACGACCACCTACACATGCTTGGAGAGTAGCGTAGACACTATGCATCAACATGTTGCTGGTCTAGTCACACTAGGAGGACCATGCACATGCTATCATATGAGTTGGACAGAGGAGCCATATCAGTGTACCCGGATGCAATGGAGGCAAGAGTTTGCTTAAGCAAGATGTCACCATTGAGCACACGAACACCATCACGGATGACCAAGCTTGGCATCAGTTTGCCACCATCAACCATCATAAGGATGTCAAAGAGTTGGTCTCACCACAATGGTCTGAGTGTTAATGATGTGTTGCATGGCTTGCTCAAGCCATTTTGTTTCACATGGGTACATGTGAAGATTGTATGCAACATCTTGTAAAGTGTAAGTTCAAGTGTCGATAGTGGATGTAACAGTCATAGAGTAGATGAACAGTCATGAGGGTAGATGAACTGTCATAGAGGGGAATGTCAAGGGTCACCCCACCCTTTGCTATAAATAGTACCTCATAATGCATTGTATAGGCTTTTGGTCAGCCAAGCTTCCAATAAGACTATCTTAGAGAGAGCCTGGATGGTATTGCAATGAGCCTTGGCTTCTCCACTGCGCAGAGCTAGTACATCTCTTTGGAGGAGCAGGCAATTGTGGATGTAACGTTCTGCTGTCGGAACTAGTGATTGGACATGGATGTATTGTATGACTGGAACTTGCACTTCTTAATATAACAAAGCCAACAGGTTTCATGCATATGTCATATTGTATTCTAGTTATCTTGTTTACTCTAAATGGTATATGTATCTGTTTGCTTATGCATGCATGTATGGACTATTCTGTATAAATATGTATGAATCTTATTGAAATGTTTTGATTGGTTTAACCATCACTTTGGATTGTTAGCTAACTTTCTTTCTAGTTTGTGATGCATCTACGCTCGTGTGTTCCCTTCCAAGCCGCATGCTATCACAAGTTTCCAAGGGGCGCACTCACCCCACTCTCCGCGTGTTAGAACCATTCATGCACCTTCCTTGTCTTGTTGGGGTTGTCACACCCTTGCTACCAATAGGGACATCTTACTTGCCTATGTGCGAAATCGATGTCAAGGCATTATCGTATGACCCACTGCTGGGACTCCTACACCAAACGGGCTGAAGTCTAATTGGGACTTCTTATCAGGGAGATCCCCTGTGGTGGGTCCATCACCAACAACAGAACCAAAACTTGAGGAGGTGGTTTAATAACTCTATAGAGGTTTCCTTCATGAACTCTAATAACCCTAGCTTTATCAATGCTATAGTATTTTCCCAAAAATAATACTTTTCCATAAACAAAAGAAAATCTTTCCCCTTTATCTTCTAAACAAGAAATAGAAAGAAAATTCTTTTTCAAACCTAGAGCATGTAGAATGTTGTTGAGGTGCAACTTCAATCCATTTTCCAGCTTCAACGATGTTGATCCCAGGCCTCTAACATCATAGCTTTTGTTGTCACCCAATTCCACTGCATGATAAGATGACTCCTTTGATAGTGTATGAAGTTGTTTACTTTCTCCTGTCATGTGCCTTGATGCTGCACTATCAATGATCCATGCATTCTCATCATTAAGAGAACCTGTAAGAGTAGCCAAGAGTCCTTGACTTTTGACCTTGTTGAATAAGTAGTAGATGACCTTCTTGATCGAACTTCTAGTAGTGTTGATACCCATTCTTATGTAGTTTATCAAAGAGGGATAATTCATGCCAAAAAAGTGATCTTCAAATTTTCCTGACCTTAGCTCTGAAACCATGTTGAGAAATCAATGCAAGTAGATTAGGGTTTGATTCCTCTTTCTTGATAATTACTTCTGTATTATATTGGCTTTTTTTACTTCTTTATAATCTTATATTTCATCAAGAAATTACCATATTATGTGTGTATGAAGATCACAAAACAAGAGACACAAGATGTAGGCACTATGTCAGGGAAAAATCCCCCTCGAGGGGAAAACCCAGTAAAAATTTCTCTTCCTTCAATAGTAGTCTTTGAGACTCTTCAACCTAGGCAAAGACCAAACCTTCCCTCCACACCAAGTCAACCTTCCAGATCTTCGACCCCTTTGCAACAACTCTTCCTTCCTAGCAATTTCGACTATGCAAAAACTTACGGTATTTGACAACAACTCGCGACATCAATACTTTGAATACTTCGAACTAGGGCACGAAATAGAGAGAGTAGCTCAAAAACTTTGATTTTCTTCTTCTCCTTAGACTTGACCCAACTTGCACTTCTTTTAGGCTTCTTCTTCCTACTTGCACTTCTCCAGCTTCCTTAGAGATATTGAACTAGCTTGAGATGAGATGCTCCAAATGAATTTGACTTCCTTCTATTTATAGGCTCCAAGTGAGGTCGAATAGGGGTCCTTAGGCAGACTTGATATCTTCTAGGCCGACTTGGTGTGGAGGTTACATAAATTATATTTGACTAAATGCTAAACCTTTTTACACGATTCAAAAGCCCAAGAAGGGTCTCCTTAAATGTACAATGACTCTATAGACTCAATATTAATCCTAGGAGTCCAAAATGGGGACTTTGACTAATATAATGATGAACCAAGCATGAAACGCATGCTTTAATAAGTCATTGATACAATAACAAAATTTCTTTTCTTTATTCTTTTGACAAGTACATTTCATGATGACTCAAATACATTAATGAAGACCGAACCTAGTTACATTTTCCAACAGATACTAGTGATGGGGATCTCGATATAAGTAATGGTGGAACATCACTTGTGCATGGTGGTGCTACCCCACGACATTTGGAAACATGGTTTCCTTCACAATTGGTGAACACTTATTTTATAGAGAGGTGTTTAACAAATAGCTCAATTTATTGTTTTGGAGCTTTTGGTCTTTGTTACACTAAAATTTGTCACCATGACTATTTGCAGTTAGTATGGCTCCATCAACTGTCGTACTATCCTCCTTGGCAAGTCTCATACCTCTGCTCTCCATGTCAAACTCCAAGAAAGAGAGAAAGTCTTTAAAAATCTATATATCTCTGGGTACGCAGTTTCTCTTAGCCTTACCTGCGTGTACGCACCCCAAGTTCACAATACCTGCGTACTTGTACGCTCTGTCTGTAAAGGGGAGGGTGCGTACTCCTGTAAAGGTCAAAAGGCGCAAGTTTCACTCTAAAAAAGGTTACTTGTAGTCATTTCTAGAGCATTCTAGAAGCTTGTTTGACGTGTATGGAGCGCCTCCAGATGGTTCATGTATCCCTATGAAAGAGGAACTTATCCCATCAAGAGGGGAGCTATCCCATCCAAAGAGGGGCTTATCCCATTGATGGTGGACCTGAATAACTTCCTCTAGAGCACTATAAATACAGGAATTGGGCCAGAGGGAGGAGAGGTTGAAAGCTGAACATTCCTAAGGGTAGATGCTGCTGGAATTAGGACTCCCTTGTAAAGCTTGAGAGGAGAGATTCCCATCCTTTCCTAGCCTTATTTGAGAGTGGGTGAGCTGATCAAAGTAAAGGAAAACTCTTGCTGGACCCTAGGAGGGACCTGCACAACACCAAGGCTCAGGTTGTAATGGTTTCTTTTGTTTCCACTTAATACAAATGAACTCATTTTTCTCAACAGATTGTTATTCATGATTTGTTTCATATACTCCTTGGTCTGTATGATGGATATGTATTATTTTATGAGTTTATCAGGTGCTATTTAATCTTTTGGCTTGTTAGTGAATGCAAGTTTCGAAGAGAAGGAGGAGCTCATCCGGATCAACGAGGCTGGACTACTACAAAGCGTTGGACTAAAGGTATGTTAAAATCACCTGATTACTTGTATTCTCAATGCATGTTTAGAGAAAGGTAGTGTTTATTTGTCTTGTTTGTCACTAGAAAGCCTTTGCTTCTAGGGAGGTCGGTTTTGTCCGCATTATCGACTCTTTCCGCCTGACAAAATGGTGACTCCACTGGGGAATCCATTGATGTGAATGTTTTTTCCTTTGTATGAAACTTTGATCTGAGAAAAGTCGTTTGTTTTCTGGTTTTTGGCTGTTTGACTGTGTATTTGGGTGGGATAGCTTAGGGTTAAATTAGCTTTTAGTTTTTCTTGGTTTTTCTAGAAGTACGCAGCCTCTGCGTTGAGCACAGTGCGTACCTGTATGCACTGCAGCTTTGTGCACAGAGCATACCCGCACCTGTGAAAACAGGCTGCCTGCGTACCCCTGTCAAAAGCCTAGAAAATTTCAATTTTTTCTTTTTTATCTTTTAGATTTTGTTTATAGCTTGTTTTTGCTGCCCAGATCCACTGGTTACCTGTCAGAAACTTTCCTTGGTTAATTCCATTGGCATTCCTACTTTAAGCTTTCATCAATTGGGTGTTTTGAGTCTCTTTTTTGAGAAATTCTTAATTTGATTTCCTTTGGTCATTACTTGGAGGTTTGTCTCAGTCTTTTCACAATTTTGCATCTTTTTGCTTTTGTTTTTGCAAAAAAATTTCCCCCTCATTCACCGGGGGGGGGGGTGCTAAATTGTGTATGAGTGTTAATCGCCTTTCAGTGTTTTTATTTTTTGATCTTTGGAACTCTCACCCAATTTTCTCGACTTGCACTTGATTGATTCTTAGATTACATTAGAATCGTCTTGTGTTTGAGAATTCTCTTGCATAGATCACATTTGCATAATTAGAATTCTCATTTTCAGAATATGATTGAAAAATGTGCATAGATTACATTTGCATACTTTTCAAGTGAATTGTGCTTAGATTACCATTGCATAGTTTACATTCTGAAAAATCAATCGTAGATTTAGATCAGCTTTCTTTGATTTGAATTTACACAAAAATAAAAATAAAAAATGGTTTGGAATTGATTTGCATTAGTTTTTCTTGATGAAATTAGTGCATTAGAGAATTTGTTATATTTTCTCTTAGTGATCAATTTTTTGCATTGTTGGAAGTGAATGGAAACTCTCTCCTTACTTTAGTTAGGATTCATCAAATTGAAAGGATTGCATTATCATATTCGATTGCATTCAGTTGAGTTGGGTCATAACACCATTGGTTTCATATCCATTTACCCATTTGAGTAATAACAGCCTTAATAACACAGCGCTTAATTAAAATTCATCTAGTAATTTTTACATTTCTAGGGCTCTGATACACCAACATAGCTTAGGCTAGTGTCTTGGAGTAGGAGAGTAATTAACTCTCCAAGACAGCAAAACCAAACAAGTAGCTCATCTTGTGGTAGGATAAATCCAACTGTTACATTTATGCTCTGGGAAAGCTCCTCTTAAAGGAGAAGCACGAGATCGTGTCCGAACCAGTGAGGGGATCAATCCTCCTTCATTGGGAACGACGCCAGATACGCACGTACTACAAACGGTAAACCTCGGATTGACCATTGTCGAGGAGCCTGGGGTCACTTGTCGGTAAACCTTGGATTATTGTCAAGGAGCCGGCAAGGGGATTGAGCTTGTTACTCTGCCCTTGCGTGCTATCGGATCGTAGACTGTTCCCCCAGGTATATTTGTTGCTGTTGGTAACCTTAGTGACCATTATCTTTAGGGTTCTACCTAAGGTGACGGTGGAGGGAAGATCCCACTATACCTGGAGCAGACGTCGGCTAGACTCACTTGGATTTTCTAGGGGGTTCACTTCACTCGAGACGGTTAAAGTGGAGGAACTTGTGCCGGTCTATTCATTAAGCAGGTTGCCGGGGTAACTGTTCCACCCGCCACTTCTGTACTGAATTCTGCGATGTTGGATTTCATCACCAACTAGTGTTTTCGGTCTGGAAGGTTACTGTTTGTGTGTGGTTTGACTCCTAGATTTGATAGCGCGTGTTAATTTGTTTGTTTTTACTTTTAGAGACCATAGGTGTGAATTGTGAATTTTAATTGTTAGGTGTGAATTGTGAATTGTTAATTTTAGTTATAAATTGTTAATAAAATTCACTGAAGTTGAATATAATGGCAAATGTTCCGGAATTTACCAACCTAGGAACCCCTCCTAACGAGAATCCTAGTACTTTTCCTTACTTTGGAAATGTTGGTCCTCCTTATATGGCTACTTTGTCATTACCTGGATTTACAATAGGATTACCGATATGGTTATTTTCAACTTCGTTGGCCCAAAGTACTCCAATTGTTCCACCTCAACCGAATGCTTCACCTCCACAGAGTTCACCATCTCAACATCACCAACCTTCTATTGACCCTTTACCTTCTTCGCCTAATTTTTCTTCCTCCATTTCTTCCTCTTCGCCTGGTAAAAGCCTTGATGCTAGTAACCAGGAGGCTAAGAAGAAGAAGAAAGGGAAGAAGAAGAAGAAGAAGAAGAAGCAAGATAAGAAAGAAGTCAACCAACCAACCATGGCTGTAAGTGTTAGTTGTGTTGAGGAAAACTTCGACATGCATCGTAAACCCAAATACCCTTGCATGCTTTGTAAGGGTGACCACTTCCTTGTCAATTGTCCTGGTATTCCAAAGGTCTTGGAAGTATGGTCAGAAAAATCTCATCAACTTTCCGTTGATCCATCAACCAGTGATAGTCAGGTTCCAGGGAAAAAGGGTAAAGTTAGGTTTCCTTGTAAGTTATGCAAAGGGAGTCATCAAACTCACATTTGCCCTCACATGGATGAAGCCTACACATTGTTGGAAAACCTTACTGTTCCACAACAAGAATTTCCAGCTGGTTACCGTAAACTTTCTCCCAACCTACCGTCAACTGACGGAGTGATTGATCTAAATTCAAGTACAGTCGATCACACTCTTCCATTGGAGAGTGAAACTCATGTCACTCAGGTTGATGATCAATTAGTTGATCAAGTGGTCGATTCAATTTCACATTCGGTCGATCCCACTTTCCCTTTAGAGAGTGAACTTCATACCGCTCAGGTTCTTCTTGTTACATCAGATTCTTCTATGCCCGGGGGCATTTCACCTGTTTCTATAGAACCCCCTCCAAGCATTGAGGTCTTTTCCTTTGATTGGAATAGGCTGACAGAACCTCGTCTTCCTTCCTCCATCCCTTTCCAAATCATTGTCAAGGCTGGTGGTAGGGACATACATCGTACTCAGGTAGATGAAGGTGCTTCTGTTAGTATTCTATCCTCAACTGTTTGGAAAGCTTTGGGTTTCCCTCAGCTTGCGCCTATTACGCAGAATCTGAAAGCTTTTAACAAAACCATTAGTGAACCTTTAGGGATCCTTCCTAAGTTTTCTATTACCTTGGAAGGTAAAACTGTCTGTATCGATCTTATGGTAGTTCGAGGTCCCTTGGATTTCAATTTACTCCTTGGGCGAGACTATGTTTATGCAATGAAAGCTGTCGTATCGACACTCTTTCGCGTGATGTCTTTCCCTCACAATGGCAGTATTGTGACTGTAGACCAGCTTTAGTTCCCTAGTCCTGTCTCAACTACCAATAATATGACACCCCTAAATGTTCCTGATTCTAAAGTGGTATCTACCCTGCCACGGGTCAATTATGTGGCAACTGGTCCCATGTTTTCAGTTACCGATGTAAGTGAGCCTCTCACTGTTTGCTCATCTTCCTTTGATTTAGATCCGGTAATTGACATGGAAAACTCTATGGGATTACTTGAACACGATGTTCTTATCCCTTTTGAGTCCCTTGACATGTGTTCCTTCCAGAGAACTATTCTTCCTTCTGATGAAGACCTCTTGGAAGCCATGATCAAGGTGTGTCCGTTGACATGTCTTTCTTCCAGTTGGAAGCCATGATCAGTGAGTAGCGAGGATGGTTTTTTCCTGTATCAACCTCGTTAAAAAATGAAACAGCCTGCTGCGAGGAGAGTTTTTTCCTGTATCAACCTCGTTAAAAAATGAAACAGGCTGCTACGAGGAAAGTTCCTTTTACTGTGTCGACCTCGTTAAAAAATGAATCAGTGAGTACGAGGAAAGTTCCTTTTACTGTGTCGACCTCGTTAAAAAATGAATCAGTGTGTGTGAGGATAGTTATTTTCCTGTGCCAACCTCGTTAAAAAATGAAACAGGTGTTTGAGAGGAAAGTTCCTTTTACTGTGTCAACCTCGTTAAAAAATGAATCAGTGTGTGTGAGGAAAGTTCCTTTCACTGTGTCAACCTCGTTAAAAAATGAATCAGTGTGTGCGAGCATAGTTCCTTGTCTTGTGTCAAGCTCGTTAAAAAATGAAACAAGGGTAGGTTAAGTAGGTAGATTGTAGAGAGTAGTTATGAGCATAGTTCCTTGTCTTGTGTCAAGCTCGTTAAAAAATGAATCAAGGATTTTAGAGCATAGTTCCTTGTCTTGTGTCAAGCTCGTTAAAAAATGAATCAAGGTTTTTTAGAGCATAGTTCCTTCTCTTGTGTCAAGCTCGTTAAAAAATGAATCAAGGTTTTTTAGAGTATAGTTTTCTGTTAAGTAGAATGTAGAGAGTAGACATGAGCATAGTTCCTTATCTTGTGTCAAGCTCGTTTAAAAAATGAAACAAGGGTTTTGAGGATAGTTCTTTTCCTGTGTCAACCTCACTAAAAAATGAAACAACCCCCACGAGTCTTTCCAAGATTTCGAAAGTAAAACTTCATTTCATCCACCTCATTGAATGCAATGAAGCTTGGGGGGCATGTACCTCGTTTTGCGTCATTATGCTGGGGGCATGTGAACTTATAACAAGCATAGTTTTTCGTTTCAAGCTTGTGTAAACATGAAACCGAATCCGAGCATAGTTCTTTTCCTGTGTCAAGCTCGTTAAAAAATGAAACAAATCCTCCTCTACTTGAGTCGAGAGTTTGACTAGATCTCATAAATGTCAAGTTGTATATTTAGGTTAGTTTTTTTCAGTGTTTTGCATAATTTTCTTACAGTTTTAGGTCGAGTCTTTCAAATGATCTCGAACATGAACCTTCATTCCATCCAGCTTGTACTTAGTTGAATGAAATGAAGTTGGGGGGCATGCGCTCTAGCGAGTTATGCTTAGGGGGCATCAAGCACCTCTGTTTCAAGCTTGTGTAAAAAATGAAACTACTTTAAAGCATAGTTTTTCTCTATTTCAAGCTTTTGTAAAAATGAAACCTATCTCGAGTCAATTTCAGTTATTTTCAAGACTCGTTAAACTCATGAAAATCTCGAGATTATTTTGCTATCTTTCATTCTCGTGAAACAAATGAAAATGCCGAGTCCTTTCCGTCTTTTCCTGCTCGTAAATTAAATTGAAAGTCGGCCATATGAGTACATTTTTATCATTTTTTTGAACTCATTAAAACTTACGAAAAAATGAAAACCATGAGTACATTTTTATCATTTTTTCGAACTCGTTAAAACTTACGAAAAAGTGAAACCGCAGAGTCATCTTTTAAGCCCTTTTCTGACTCCTAAAACATGAAAAGATTGCCGAGCGTTTCTTTTACACTCGTTAAAACGGAATTAAAAGACGGTCCTCTTATAGCCCTTTTCTGACCGTAAAAATAGGAAAAGATTGCCGGATTTTTGTCGTTTCAAATTCGATACTGGAAATAAAACGACGTGTCCTTGATCGCTTTTTACTTTTCAGGTCAAAGACACTAATCATGAAAGTACTCCTTGGTCGCAAGATCAAGTGGTTCTCTCAAGTATTATTTTATACTTTTTCGGGCTTGGGAGACACAAATTTATGAAAAAGTTCAACCTTGGAGTCTTCTTAAGTTTTTCAGACTCTCTAAAATTGAAAAACGCCGAGTTTCTCCTATACTGGACTCGTTAAAATTTCACAGTAAAGGACCTGTTCGATTACAAACAGGAACGGACCACTCCTTCTTAGGGTTCGAATCAAAACTAAGTTGGACTTATCCGAAGGATGAGCTTATAATCAAGCATATGTTATCCTCCTCAAGCTTGTAAAAAATAAAGAGGTACTTGCCAGAAATGGTGGGGGAAAAGAGAGAAAAAATGAAAACCATGAGTACATTTTTATCATTTTTTCGAACTCGTTAAAACTTACGAAAAAGTGAAACCGCAGAGTCATCTTTTAAGCCCTTTTCTGACTCCTAAAACATGAAAAGATTGCCAAGCGTTTCTTTTACACACGTTAAAACAGAATTAAAAGACGGTCCTCTTATAGCCCTTTTCTGACCGTAAAAACAGGAAAAGATTGCCGGATTTTTGTCGTTTCAAATTCGATACTGGAAATAAAACGACGTGTCCTTGATCGCTTTTTACTTTTCAGGTCAAAGACACTAATCATGAAAGTACTCCTTGGTCGCAAGATCAAGTGGTTCTCTCAAGTATTATTTTATACTTTTTCGGGCTTGGGAGACACAAATTTACGAAAAAGTTCAACCTTGGAGTCTTCTTAAGTTTTTCAGACTCTCTAAAATTGAAAAACGCCGAGTTTCTCCTATACTGGACTCGTTAAAATTTCACAGTAAAGGACCTGTTCGATTACAAACAGGAACGGACCACTCCTTCTTAGGGTTCGAATCAAAACTAAGTTGGACTCATCCGAAGGATGAGCTTATAATCAAGCATATGTTATCCTCCTCAAGCTTGTAAAAAATAAAGAGGTACTTGCCAGAAATGGTGGGGGAAAAGAGAGAAAAATGAGCCTATTTGTTATCCTTTGTCTCAGAAGAAGCCTTATCACCACTCTTGAACACGACACTTTGCATTCACCTGGGTTTGGAAATCCTTTGCCTCACAGTTGATCAAACCACATTGAAAGTCTTCAGCCGGGTATTAACTTTGGGTCAAATGTCACCAAGCCATCTGTTGTGTCGTTATGTGTTCAAGAGGTCTCTGCAAATAAACCATTCATCTGCAAAATACCCGTCATCCATCTCGACCATCCCTGAGTCAGTCCTTACAGCTACATTTCTTCAACTTGATCTATGATTTCGTGTTGTGGGCTTGCCTGCAACGGGTCACTTTCTATCGACATCAGCACATTATCTAGAAAGATGACCTAGAAATCGTCAGTACCTTGAAATCTGCATGCATCAATGGCAGGTTTCTCGCCTTTGACGATGGTTTACATCATTGACTTTCGATCGAAGGATTCCGTGAAATGTTCGACATCAACTCATTCATTCACATCTCATGGATTGTACTGGGTACTTTGAGAACCATTGACATCACTGGTGGTCTCTCTCACGCTTGTTAACAGTTTACATCATTGACTGGTAATCAAGTGGTTTCTACCATGTTCGACATCAACCCATTTATTCGCATGGATAGAATCGTACCTTTTCGGGAAGTAGAAATGAAGACCCTGGATCTAGTTTCCACCATCCAGGTTGCGAGGAGTTTTGTATTCATTATACAGTAGACTAACTATAAACAGATGGCTGCGTCCATACTGTGTCTACAAAAGTCTATGATTATGATGTACTGCGAAATCATTCCTGTATCAGAGCAGTAGTTAGTTTGTTAGTTAAAGTTTTCAATCTGAGTATGGGAATGCCTACCTCAGCGATGATATGATCTTATATATGTATTTTGTGTTGAATACTTGTAGGTTCCGACTGGGCTCTCCACAAGATAATCCTTGAAATGATAAAGTACTTCACCCTTCCTAGATGATATGAAACCCTTATCTACTACAGGCTTCGCACTTTAGGGGGCAATCTGTTACACTAAAATTTGTCACCATAACTATTTGCAGTTAGTATGGCTCCATCAACTGTCTTACTATCCTCCTTGGCAAGTCTCATACCTCTGCTCTCCATGTCAAACTCCAAGAAAGAGAGAAAGTCTTTAAAAATCTATATATCTCTGGGTACGCAGTTTCTCTTAGCCTTACCTGCGTGTACGCACCCCAAGTTCACAATACCTGCGTACTTGTACGCTCTGTCTATAAAGGGGAGGGTGCGTACTCCTGTAAAGGTCAAAAGGCGCAAGTTTCACTCTAAAAAAAGTTACTTGTAGTCATTTCTAGAGCATTCTAGAAGCTTGTTTGACGTGTATGGAGCGCCTCCATATGGTTCATGTATCCCTATGAAAGAGGAACTTATCCCATCAAGAGGGGAGCTATCCCATCCAAAGAGGGGCTTATCCCATTGATGGTGGACCTGAATAACTTCCTCTAGAGCACTATAAATACAGGCATTGGGCCAGAGGGAGGAGAGGTTGAAAGCTGAACATTCCTAAGGGTAGATGCTGCTGGAATTAGGACTCCCTTGTAAAGCTTGAGAGGAGAGATTCCCATCCTTTCCTAGCCTTATTTGAGAGTGGGTGAGCTGATCAAAGTAAAGGAAAACTCTTGCTGGACCCTAGGAGGGACCTGCACAACACCAAGGCTCAGGTTGTAATGGTTTCTTTTGTTTCCACTTAATACAAATGAACTCATTTTTCTCAACAGATTGTTATTCATGATTTGTTTCATATACTCCTTGGTCTGTATGATGGATATGTATTATTTTATGAGTTTATCAGGTGCTATTTAATCTTTTGGCTTGTTAGTGAATGCAGGTTTCGAAGAGAAGGAGGAGCTCATCCGGATCGGCGAGGCTGGACTACTACAAAGCGTTGGACTAAAGGTATGTTAAAATCACCTGATTACTTGTATTCTCAATGCATGTTTAGAGAAAGGTAGTGTTTATTTGTCTTGTTTGTCACTAGAAAGCCTTTGCTTCTAGGGAGGTCGGTTTTGTCCGCATTATCGACTCTTTCCGCCTGACAGTCTTCATATTTTGGTGTGTAGATGGCCTATTTTGTAAATATAGCTATTTTCTCATGTTATTGCTGATAGTTGATTTTTCTAGTAAAATAGATGCAAGTAATTAGATGACCATCCAATAAGAACCAAGTCAACCCTCCAAGATCCAAGACAAAAATATCTTTTAATTTTGTCCACAAAAAGATCTGCAATGAGCTCTATCATAGGTCTTCAAGAGGGCTAAAATTTGTCCTTTGTCTTAGCCTCAAAATGATGATGCTACAAAATTAGTGCCTCAGAACTTCACAATATGCCACAAAAACGTTTCTCTATGCCACATAGAAATATACCTCAGAAAATCATCCCGAACTCAACCTCCTTTGATTGCTAGAGCAAGGGAAGATAGAAAAAATGTCTTCCTTTTGATTTCGGCCTAATACACCTTGTCTTATTCACATAGAACATAGATAGATGTGATGATCCAAAGTTTATTCTTAGAGGGATATGAATAGGCTACTTATAGCCTTCCAATCATGTGAATTGGTGTCTCTCATAGGCATGGCGACATGTCTCTTGGAGGGTCGAATTGATCAGTTGTGGAGCGAAATACAAATTTCAATTTTTCAATTTTTAAAATTTTCACACTTCGATAAGGTCATGGAGAACATGCCTTCTAAAATTATTTTGAGTATAAAAACCAACAAATATTCTTCTTTTCTTGCAAGCATGAAGAAAATGCTTTAAATAAAATTTTCTTTTACAGATATAATTTATATTTTCATCATTACAAGTACAAATGAAACATTATGAAGACCAACCATAGCTACAAAAATTCAACACTCCCTCTTAGCTAGGGAGGTATTCATAATGCCTATCCATATGTTCTTTGTATACATGATATCTCTAAGAAAAGGTAAAAATCATTGACAACATCATCATCTAGATCAATACTCTTGACCTACATCAACATCATCATCAATATGTACCACAACCTAGGTTAGCTCTCCTAACTAATGGTACTCACTCAACTAGTTGCCATGATCCGATAGGCGCCTCGCCTCAAGGTACTTCAACTAGTTCAGGGTTTCCATTACACATGGTCAAAACCTAGGGATATCCATGTCCCAACTCCAAAGGCCTCACTATAGGCCATGATGTTGAAAAGGTACCCACTCCATTGAGTGTCCGGGCCTCATGGACCATCCTCTCTAGAATGTTCATCACTCATGCTATCTCACCAATAGTTTGGCGATGCTCTTATTGTAACTAATAGTCCGAGCCATGCCATTGTTTTATATCCATCAATAATCTGGGCCATGCTGCTGTTGTCACTAACAGTCAAGCCATACCCTTGTTGATGTCACATCAATGCTCCCTCTCACTAATAAAGGGGTTCTCCACAAGTCCAAGATTGTCTCTAAAGTATACAAACTTTACTCAGGACAAAGGTTTTGTGAGAATATCAATTGTTTGCTCACTAGTGGAAATATACTAGAGCATAGTTGCTCCCTTCTGCACTATATCATGAATGAAGTGGTACTTAATATCAATATGATTTGTCTTATCATGAAACACTGGATTTTTTTCCAGCTTCACACAACTTTTATTGTCACAAAACAACACAGTTGGTTCCAACATATGGTCAAACAATATAGAGAATATATTACAAAGCCATACTCCCTCACAAAATGCAAAAAAGTGACAATATACTTTCCTTCAACAATAATGAGTGTGACAAATGTTTGCTTCCTACTCATCCAGGATATCATAGTAGAGCCCAAACTAAAACATACACTAGATGTACTCTTTTTATCATCCGCACTCCCTACCCAGTCATAATCCATATATCCTTGTAGTTGTATCTCACCACTCAAAGTATATCTCAAACAATATTCAATGGTACTACACAAATACCTCAATATATTCTTTGTTGTAATCCAATGCTCATGTCTCAGTTCCATCTAGAACTGACTCAAGGTGTTCACTGCAAAGAAAATGTCTGGCCTAGTATTCACCAAATACATCAATGATCCAATCAACTTTTGGTACATGGATAGATCTACTAGATCATACTCATAACCGCTTAGATTTCTAATATTCGTCACCATAGGAGTTTCCATAGACTTTCATTCCATCATTCCAAACTTATGAAGGATATTTATGACATATTTTCCTTACTCAAGAAGGATTTCACTAGGTTTTTGCGAGACTTCCAGTGCCAAATATTAATCCATCAAGCCAAGATCCTTCATGTCAAAATGAGAGGCCAACTCCCTCTTACATTGAATAATAAGATACACTATACCTGTCATGAACAAATCATCAACCTATAGTAGCAACATCACATGCTCACCTTTCAAAAACTTGATGTAAAGGTTTGGATCAACAATGCTCACAAAGAAACCAAGTCTTGTCAAATATTCATCAATTTTAAAATGCCAAGCTCTTAGTGCTTTCTTGAGTCTAGATAAGGTCGTGTTTAGTCTAAACCTCAAAACCTAGAGGTTTATCTATGTACATCTATTCCTCAATCACACTATTGAGGAAAGTTGATCTGTATATGAAACTGCTTGAGGATTATGATAAATTTTGCAAGTGATTAAATTAGGATTTTTAACCCTCTTATGTGAAATTCTTAAACACATAAACATGAATTAAAAGTTCTTTTTTTGCAGAAAACATGAGACAAAATCACCATAACAACAAACACAAAACAACAAATGATGAAGGAGTTCACCCCTCTTGGGCTACATCTCCTGGTCCAACTTCTAATGGTTGGGCCTCTTTAATTATGCTAAAGAAATGATGTTTACATCAAGTTACAGTGCTCAAATGGCTTCAATAATAACTCCAATAGCTTCAGAACTGTCAAAAAATCCTGTCTAGCTTCTTTATGCTCTCAAAAAGGCCAACAACTGAGAAATTATGCTTCTTTCTCTCTTTTCCCAAGTTCTCCACTTAACCATCCTACAATTCGGCCAAAACTTGGCTTATGCACAATTCCAACTCAACGAGAAAATTTGTAGGACAGATAAGGGTGCCTTTAAGCCCCCAGTCTCGAAAAATATGGTCACGTGGCACCATGCAACCATATAGGGAGCTGAAATTTCAGGGCTCTATCTAGCCCCCCTCTGGCACGTGCTATTTTTCATATGGGGTCCACATGGGACCTGGGGCTGGCCCGTCGTAAGTCTCGCGCTCCTAGTTTAATTGTGGCCACATGGCCTTGGGATGGCCCCCCTACAAACTCCATTTTTCTAAGTCATGGTCGCCGATTATATGGCTATATGGGTTGTTGCTTGTGATAAGGCTAGTTGTTATGGGCATGGATGAGCAGTTATAACATCAACGGTTCCAACAGTGGTTCCATGGTTCGGTTAAGGGTTATGCCGCCAGTGCTGACCCATGGGTTGGGCTAGGGCCTAACCCTTGGCCCAACGTCCGTCATGCCATGGTGCTAGGGTGGCCAGGGGCTAGACCTTAGCCCAACCCCTCCCCAAATGCACCAAACCTTTAACGTTAAATAAAATTCAGTCGCATTTTATAACAAGAAACAAAACACACTATGTTAGTGAAGTCCGATGGTTTTTTGGTGAGTGGTCACTTGTTCGAACCCCGGGGTTGCTGCTTGACCCTTAACAAAATTTTTGCCACCCTAATGAGGCCACGTGGTACCCAATGGTTGGCCCAAATGGCACTCTCTCATTGGCCACGTCACTAAACCAACTAATCAATAGAAACTTGTCATGCCAACCAAATTTGAACCAATAAGATAGTGCCACTTGTCGAGAAACCATAGGACCATAAAAATTATGAATTTTTAAACCAATCAGGAGAGGCCACATGGCATCCTGCCACTAGCCCAAAATGTATAGTGAGTTGTCCTTTTTACCAAAATTTGTCTGTTTGACAAAATGATCAGAACTCATTTTCGGGAGCATATGTTGTCTGTTGTTCGTGAAACAAATTGCGCCAAATTCAGAATGATGAGATCTACGTGGTCATTCTAGTTTCGAGCCATTCTAACAACTTTCAATTTTGAGCATAAAATTGATCCACCAGATCAAAAGAATCCTTCACATCCATATAATGTAACTTCCATCCCATAAAAATGCAAGATAAACAAGAGATATAATCATGGTGTACTTGGCAGTTGATGCAAAGACTTCATCGTAATATTGTTAAAATTGGCAACTAGGGAAAAACTCCATGTGGGTCATCTTACTTATGACAACTGATATTTTTCTTGGATTCCTCTCTTGGAGAGGTGTAGGATTGATCTAAATATCATCCAATTCTGACATGTACTTATGGAGATATGAATTTATTTGTATTATTTGACAAATTGTCAAGGTTAGCCAACAAGAAAATTACCCCAGCTCAACCTCAACGTGGCATTATAAATAGAGGAGGCCTCAAGTCATTTGTCACACACACTTCTCTCATGATCTCTCTCCACTTGTTTGGGTTTGGTGGAAAGAGAGGTCAAGAGGGACAAGCCCTAGCCATAGGTGAAGAGGAGACTAAGAGAGAAGCCCTAGCTGCAATTCAGATGTGCCCTAGCCACAATTCAGATATGCCCTAGCCGCAGTCAAGGGAAATTTCATATCCGTTGTCTAGAGGAGCTCCTATACATCATAAAATTGATGCCCTAATCTGTTGTCAAGTGATGCCCTAATCCACTGTCCAAGGAGGCTCTTAGTTGCAGCTAAAGGAGACTCTAATTCGTTGTTAAGGAGAGGCCTAATCCACAGTAAAGGGAGGCCTGATACACAATAGAGAAGGCTCTCATCTGCATCAACAATAAGGCGCTAATCCACTGTCATAAGGAGGCTCTAAAACCACAATCAATAAGTGACCCTTAGCCATAACAAAAGAAGACCTGTCCGCAGATATAATAAGCCCTAATTCACAGCGAAGGAGAGACCTTTAGCCACAACAAAAGGAACCCTAATGCAAAAAGAAGAATCTTGTTTTTTGTGTGAAACAAGCATGAGTTGTTGAAGGTAAAACCGCAGTGATAGAGGTTGTTCCTAGGCTTGGGTCAAGGACTATTTGCAAGGCAAAAGAGTTGTAGCATAACGTGAGGTTGTGTGTAAAAGAAGTCTGCCTTAAAGGCTCTGATCAGATCAGCATAGTTATGCAGATTGGGTGCTAGAAAGTAATGAGAGTAAGTCGAGTTCTTACACTTCTGCATTGATGATTATTGGAAGATGTTTGGTGGAGGACTGTAAGCCTATCTTGCCGCTAGGCTAGGCCACAGGCCATAGCTAGCAGCAAAGACTAGTCAAAGGGTTGCACAAGCCAGACTTGGACAGCGTGACAATAATGTAGTATCACCTTGGTGAACCACAACCTTTGAAGGTCCATATTGTTGACTGAGTGAAAGATAAGGGTTGAAGGTTGATGACCTAACTCATGAAGCAGTGACAACTAGTGCAGCTAGAAGACAACAATGTTTTGGGAGGTATATGGGTCAAGGTTTGACCATGTTTGGCTCAGTTTGATGAGCATCTTGTTGGTGCCATATGAATGATCTTCAAAGTAAGATTTTGTCCTATATGACTAGCATTGACCTCTCTGGTCAAGGATTTACTACTTCTGTCATAAAATCTTAGATTTTTATATTTGTACAATCTCTCTCTCTGCTGAACTATGGAAGAATATAAGAAGAATTGATCAAGGTTTCCCCACATTGGGGTTTTTCCCTAGATGGTGCCACATCTTGTGTCCTCTTGTCTTGGCTTGTCTTCTACTCTTTTATGTTTATGTTCTATCTGCATTTTACTATCTGGTTGATGTGATTGCTAATCTAGAAATTGATATTGGGCTTACATGAAAAATTGAAGTAAATTGCTCTAAGAATAGAACATACCTAAATTTAACATGGTATCAAAGCTGATGTGAAGACAAAGCCCAAGCAAGAGTGAAATATAAATCAACGAAGACAATTGGAAAGGAAAAAAGGCTCAATGGGTTCCTCATCCCACTTCCCGGCTGAAGACAAGCTCCAGGAAAAATCTGACTATCACGGATGGAAGATGTCTCTTGATCTGACATTGGAAGAAAAAGAAGTGTTAGATTATGTGAAGGGTAAAATCCCTGAGCCTCCATCAAATGCACCCGCTGCTACAAAGAACAAGTACACCAAGGGTGAAGTTAAAGAGAAGAATATTATCAGAGATTCCATTGACAAACATCTGGTGGCCTACATCTCTGATCTAAACACCTCCAAGGAGATCTATGACAGATTGGTAAGCATGTTCAAGGTTAGAGATTCAAATCAAATTTTGTTCCTCAAAATAAGTTGAAGGATATTAAGAAGGGAAAATACGAGGATATTCAATCTTACTTCTTAACAATCGCCGAGATCAAGAATGATCTTCTATCGATTGGAGAAATCATAACTGACAGGGAAATTACTATCACTACCATTGGAGGACTCCCACCCGAGTGGTATATATTTAGAACCATTATTCTCAATAATGATCGAATTTCGGAATTTGAAGAATTGATGTCAAGATGCATTCAAGATGAAACAATAATGGTGGAGCAAGAAATTCCTTCTAATAGAGGCAACTCCATTTCTTTCTCCGCTCTTTCCAAAAGGAGAAATAATGCAGGGTCTAAGGGTCATTTCAATGGAAACCCCGAATCTAAGGGTGGAAGGAAGGGCAGACGCTTTGCTTACAATAAGTTTTGCCACTATGCAGGGGAGTGTCCAAATAGAAGGGACACGTCACATGATGATGATCACAATCATTCCAGTGGAAACTTCAACAACCATGATTGAAGGAATTAGAGGTACAATGGCAAAGGAAAAAGGAATGCCGGACATCAAGGAAATGGTCGACCCTCCAAGAAAGAAAGGAACTCCATGTATGAAGAATAAAATGTTGTTTCTGATAAGCAAAAGGAGTATTATCTTATATCGGCCCTCTCCACTACCTCTCCTCCAGACTCTTTAGGAAATTGGCTTATTGATAGTGGGGCTTCAAGGCACTTCACCGGATACATGGAAGCTCTCTCTAATATGATAGAGAAGGAAACAAACTTGGAGATTATTCTTGGAGACCATGCCACCTATCCCGTAAAGGGTGTAGGGAATGTTACCCTTCAATTGAATCAGGGTAACACGATTCATTTACAAGAATTTCTTTATGTACCTGATCTCAAGAAGAACCCGGTGTCCATTTCGGTAATGGAAGAAAAAGGTTACAAGGTGGAATTCATCGATGGAAAGGTACATGTTTGGAAAAGGAATTTTAAAGATGCTTTTACTCTTGGTTTCAGGGTTGGAACTTTGTATTAAGTTGCAGGAAGTCCATTGGGGACCATGTCACGTAACACATCTCTTCAATGGCACCAGAGGTCTGCCCATCTTCATTGTAAGGCCCTACCCGATGTGAGACAGATGGTGACAGGGATGCCTGAGTTCAAAGAAAAGCATGAATGTATATGTCTGGGATGTACCGAGGGAAAAATTACAAGTAATAGCAAGACCACCGATGTGGAACTACCCGAGAGGTTTGAGGTTCATGATCAGGAATCTCATATAAGCAGGATGAAGAAAGCTCTCTATGGTTTGAAGCAAGCACCCCTAACTTGGTATGAAAGGATCGATAGCTATTTGATGAAGCTGGGATTCACTAGGAGTGAAGCTTATCCAAACATTTTCCTTAAGTTTGTGGATGATAGACCTCTCATACTGGTGCTTTATATGGATGAACTCTTTTTGACAGGTGCAGACCCTCTCATTTACAAACGTGAGAGGGAGTTAGATTCCGAATTTGAAATCATGGACAGCAAGCCTGTGACTACCTCGATGGAGATTAAATTTAAGAAGCTATGCAGTAGTGTTGCCAGAGCTGAATTGGGAAATGCCTCTGAGTTTCGTTAACTCATAGTAGCATTGATGTTCTTGGTGAACTCCCGTCCGAATATATGTTTTTCATTTAGCATGTTGAGCCAATATATGGTTGAGCCTCATCACTCACATTGGATTGGTGCCAAGAATCTTCTGAGATATCTTCGGGGCACAATCACTCATGGATTGAGATACATTGTTGGAAATGTGACACTGCATTGTTATTATGATGTAGTTTAGGCAGGTAGTGTGGTGGATCGTAAGAGCACTCATGGGTGCTGCTTCTCTTTGGGTTCTGCTTCGATATCTTGGTTAAGAAAGAAGCAAAATTCGGTTGCTTTAAGAACCGCTAAGGCTGAATACATAGTTGCGAGTATGGTCTCCTGTGAAGCTTTCTGGTTGAGGAAGCTCTTTAGTGAGTTGTGTGGTCATGTGCTGGATACCACCATGATCCTCTGCAACAACTAGAGAGGGATTCGATTGTCGGAGAATACCGTATTTCATGATTGCACCAAGCACATAGACATTAGGTACCACTTTATCTGGGATATGTTACATCAAGGAGAAATAAGGTTCCTTCGCATTGGGACTGATGTGTAGGTCATCGATATTCTGATGAAGCCCTTGGGAAAGGTCAAATTCTTGAATTTCTGAGAATTACTAGGAGTCATGGAGATACCCTCTCCTGAGAGTCCCGTATGATATGGATATTGAGCTTTGGGAGCTCCGGGGGGCATGGGGTACTTCTTGGAGCAATGAGAAACCATAGGGAGAGTGGTTCAACCTTCCCCTAGTGGTCTTCTATGTAGGAAGGATGAATGGTTCATCCTTCTCCTGTTGAGACAAAATCATAGGGTGAGTGGTTCAGCCTTCCCCTAGTGATTTGTTGTATACAGGGTGAGTGGTTCAGCCTTCCCCTAGGATACCACTTAGCAACATGTAGGCATGATGAGTGCTTCATCCTTCTCCTGTTGAGACATCCTACCCATGCAATCTGGGACTCATGGGAAGTGCCTCTCATCTAGCCAATGATTAGTGAAATGAGGATAGGGACAATAGTACTACCCTATGCTAGGATGATATTGATCAAGGATCAATTGGAACTGAATTCGGGTGAGTAAAAGTGGTATGTGACACTCTCTTTATTCGGAACTGATTTCGGATCAGTACGAGTGGTATGAGACACTCTCTTTATATGGGACTGACTTCGGGTCAGTAGAGAATGGTATGATACAATTCTCGATCACTTCTTCTTCTTCATATTTCAGCAGAGCAGAGCAGTGTAGGGCACTGCATTGATGGTAGAGATAGTACAAATTGGCAGATGGAGTTCTCCCTAGTTGAGAGGGAGTGTTAAAATTGGAAACTAGGGAAAAACTCCATGTGGTTCATCTTATTTATGAAGTCTGTCCTAAAGGATCTAATCAGATCAACATAGGTATGCAGATTGGGTGATAGAAAGTAACGAGAGTAAGCCGAGTTCTTACACTATTGCATTGATGGTTATTGGAAGCTATTTGGTGGAAGACTGTAAGCCTATCTTACTACTTGGCTAGGCCACAGGACATAGCCAACAACAAAGAATAGTCAAAGGGTTGCACAAGCTAGACTTGGACATCATGAAAGTAGTGTAGTCTCACCTTGGTGCACCACAACCCTTGAAGGCCTGTATTGTTGACTGAGTGAAAGATAAGGGCTGAAGGTTGATGCCCTAACTCATGAAGCAGTGACAACTAGTGCATCTAGAAGAAAACAACGTTTTGGGAGGTATATTGGGCCAAGGTTTGACCATTTTTGGCTCAATTTAATGAGAAGCTTGTTGGTGCCATATGAATGATCATTAAAGTAAGATTCTATCCTATTTGACCAGCATTTACCTCTTTGGTCAAGGCTTTACTACTGTTGTCATAAAATCTCATATTTTTATATTTGTACTTTCTCTTTCTTTGTTGAACTATTGAAGAATATAAGAAGAATTGATCAAGGGTTTCCCCACATTGAGGTTTGTACTTGGTTGGTGCCACATCTTGTGTCCTCTTTTCTTGGCTTGTCTTCTACTATTTTATGTTTATGTTCTATCTGCATTTTACTATCATGCTGATGTGATTGCTAATCTAGAAATTGATATTGGGCTTACATGAACAATTGAAGTAAATTTCTCTAAGCATAGAACATACCTAAATTTAACAAATATTCTCCATCTTTCTAGGAGAGCCCTCTTTGTTGTATTTGTCAATTCTCCTATCAGTTGTATGATTGATCTTATATATCCACTTTGAGGTTACCAAAAACTTTCCTTCAGGTCTTGGAACAATTTTCTAGACATTGTTCTTCATAATAGATTGGTATTCTTCCATCATTGTATCCTTCCATACTTTCTGGGTGGTTTCTTCCTCAAAGTTGGAAGGTTTAGAATCAATCAACTTAGTCATTAAAACTACATAACCAAAATACCTCTTTGGTCTATTAGATTCCCTGAAGGTGCCTCATGGGGTTACATGTCCTTCTACATCCTACAGTGTAGATTTGAGCCAAGTTGGTCTTTTTCTATTTTCTAGAACAACCATAGGATCCAATGGTTCACAAAGTCCCTCTGGCATTTCTTCATGCTCTTCAAGATTACTTGAGGATGTAGGAGGACCTGTAACCTCTTCTTTGGAAGCCACTTGATTCTTTTCTTCATCTTTAGTGTTTGAGTATTCTTCTCTAGATTTCCAATAAGCTACATCTTCACCAAAAGTAACGTCCCTACTTACTTCAACTTGTTGCTGCCCTGGAATATAGATTGTGTAGGATTTTGATGACTCATTGTACCCAAAAAATATCCCCTTCTTTCCAGAAGGCTCTAACTTATTTCTCTTATCCTTGGGTATATGTATGAACACTGAACAACCAAAGATTCTCATATGATCAACCTGTGGTTTTTGACCAATAAATTCTTCTTCAAGGGTCTTATCTTCTAGAATTTGATGAGGACTTCTATTGAGAATGTAAACGATTGTCCTGGCTGCTTCTCCCCCCAAGAACATTGGTACATATTTATCATGTATCATTTCCTTCATAGACTCTTCAATAGATCTATTCTTTCTTTCAACTACTCCATTCTATTGAGGATTATAGGGAACTATCATCTCCCTCTTAATCCCAACTTCCTTACAGAAGATGATGAGTTCCTTAGAGGTGTATTCTCCTCCATTATATGATTTCGGGATCTTGATTCTCTTCTTGGTCTAGTTCTCCACTTCAGCCTTGAATTCTTGGAACATTATGAAGACCTCATCTTTTGACTTCATGAGATAGGTCCAAGTCTTGCGAGAGAATTCATAGATAAATTATACATAGTATAGAGCACCTCAAAGAGATTTTATCGACATAGGAATGCACACATCAGAGTGGACTAGATCCAAGATCTATTTGGACCTATGTCCACTACTTGGACATGGTTTTTTAACATTATTTCCAAGAGAACATCCCTTATACACACCTTTATGATCCATCAACAAATCTAGCACACCTGAAACAATTTTCTTCAAGGCTGGAAAAGATCTATAATGAAGGTGTGCATATATCGTATGTCATAGCTCACAAGGATTAATATCATTATGAAATAAATATTGGGAAGGTTTCCCTAGGAGTTTATACAATCTTCCTTCACAAATCCCAATAACCCTAATGAAGCTTATAATAGAGCCCTTGTCCCACACAAGGACTTTCCCATCACTGAAGGCTACTCTATCTCCTTTATCTTCTAAACATGAAATTGAAACCAAATTCTTTTTCAAACCTGGAACATTGAGTATGTTGCTCAAGTAAACACCTTGACTCATTTCCAGCTCAATATATGTTGTCCTAATTCCTTCGATTGCATAGCTATTGTTGTCTCCAAGCTCCACCTTTTGAGTCAATTTCCC
The DNA here is from genome assembly GCA_031772625.1 of Pinus tabuliformis. Classification (NCBI taxonomy): domain Eukaryota; kingdom Viridiplantae; phylum Streptophyta; class Pinopsida; order Pinales; family Pinaceae; genus Pinus; species Pinus tabuliformis. Next base: position 52,388,386 of record CM062809.1, read on the forward strand.
TTCCATCAATCTTGTAAGATGATCACAATATCTCATCATATGTCTTGAATATCCACTATCGATCAACCATATGTTGTTTTCATCTACAAGAGATCCTACAAATGTGTTATAATATAAGTGATATTTATCTCCTTCAAATTTGGGTGTCTTGGAATGTTCATCAAATTCTGCCGTGGTGGCATGCTGATTTCCTCTCTTCTTCCTATCATAGAATCTTTCAAGAAATTGAGCTTTCAAGTAACCAAATTTTTTGCAATGGAAACATTGAATTTTTGACATATCTTTCTTCCTTTGAGGATTAGGTCTTCTATCAAAATCCCTCTTCTTCTTATGAAAACTAGACTTCTTTCTTCCTCCAACTTTCTTGGAACGAGGCACATAGGTTTGAGATTCTTCTTCTTCCTTTGGTTTTCTTTCTATAGACAAAATTCTTGATTATTTTTTAGAACAAGTTGCCCATCTTTCTTCGAAACATGGAGCTTCCTTTTGGCTGCTTATGCATTTTGCAAACAAATCTGATGAACGTGGTAGTCCATTAAGTGTTGAAGTCACAAGTTCTTTGTCAGAGACAATTTCATCAATAGCTTGTAGTTGATCTCTCAGTTGAGAAATTCTCACAAAGTATGAAGCCACTGTATTGTTCTTTGTCATTCTTATATCATGAAGTTCATTTCTCAAACTCATGACTTGGCCAATATTGTTGACAATATACAAATAATTTAGGGCATCATACATCTTCTTTGAAGTGTTAAGCTTTGAGATGTATGGAATTAGATGATCCTTGATAGAGTCCATAATAATGCTCATGGCAGTGATTTCATCTTTCTTATATTTCTTCTTTCCTGCTTCATCTGTAGGTTCAGTCCCCTTTCCTTGCATAATTTCAAAAATATCTTACCTTGTGAGAATCAGGTTGATTCTTGTCTTCCAAGCCCTAAAGTTAGTAGCCCCTCGAACTTGTTCTATGATTTCATAGTAGAATCCATGGATGCAACTTGATTATAAAGATCTTTTTCAAGAGTGATCTCGATGCACTTTCCTTCATCAACGCTATGATACAATATTTATTTTTCTAGTACAATAGATGCAAGTACTTTATTTCTAAACTGTGATACTTAATTCAAATGATATAGATATTTTTTGTGTGTGGTAGTATGATCATTAAGTAATTATACTTCAAAAATTCAACACGATATAAATTAGAGCAATGAAGATCACAAATGAAAAAAGAGACAAGAAGATTTTTACCCTAGGAAAACCCACCATGGGGGAAAACCCCAACCAACCTATTCATTAGAGAATCAATCCCACAAGAGATATATCACAGTCAACTAACCAGCAAGATGACCATACACCAAGAACCAAGTCAACCCTTCAAGATCCAAGACAAAAATATCCTTCAATTCTTTCCACAAAAAGGTCTGCAATAAGATCTCTCATAGGTCTTCGTCGAGGGCCAAAATTTGTCCTCTATCTTAGCCTTATAATTTGGATGATTCCATAGGATTCATGTCTCATAACTGCGCACTATGCCACAAAGAAATATACCTTAGAAAATTGTCTAGAACTCAACCTCCTTTGATTGCTAGAGCAAGGGAAACTAGAGTGAATATCTTCCTTTTGATTTCGGCCTAATACACCTTGTCTTTGCATAGAGCAGAGATATATGTGATGATTCAAAGTGTGTTCTTCGAGGGATACAAATAGGCTACTTATAGCGTTCCAATCATGTGAATGGGTGTCTCTCATGGGTAGGCCGACATGTCCCTTGGAGGGCTTACTTCATCACCTGTGGAGGGAAATACAAATTTGAAATTTTCAAATTTTCCCACTTTGATAAGGTCACGAAGAACATGCCTTATAAAATTTCTTTTGAGTATAAAAACAAATAAGTATTTTTGTTTTTGTAAAAGCATGAAGAACATGGTTCAAATAAATTTTTCTTTTACAAATATTATTTATATTTTCATCATTACAAGTACAAATGAAACAATATGAAGACCAACCATAGCTACAAAATTCAATAGTTAAATAACCTATTTCATTCCATAAGTTAATGGTCTACTTTCTATTACATGAATTAAAATTCTTTGTTTGTAATTGATAGAATTTAGATTCTAGATGGTTGGTGTTGAAATAATTAATTATTAATGTACTATAGATGCCATTTCTATCTTGATTTATGTACAAATATGTATGCTTTTGTATATTCTATAACTAACATTAGATAAATTTTGAGGTCTAAAATGGGCCTCCTAAGAAAAATTTACAACCAAAGTAAACTTTTTAAGAACCAGTAAGATTCAAGATGATGATGTCAACCATGGGGGATTGATTTGAAATGGGGCACTAAAGGCTTTCTTGTCAGCGTACAATAACCTCTCCCACTCCAAAGCTTAAACAATTTCCAAGATCTATGCTTATGATTGATAATTTGTAGAAGTAAAAGAATTTGAAGTAGGTGTATGTCTTTGTTTTCCTTTAAACTGTTTGAGTGCTTATATTCATTTGCTTAAACTGAAATAAAACACATAACAGTAAAACAATGTAGAAAATAAGAAAACCACATAAGGCAACGATATAATATGGAGTTCACCCTGATATCTTGGGCTACGTCTCCTTGAGCTCTAATCAACTCGATTAGGATCTTTGGGATTATGGCTTCAATTCTTTTACAAGTGCTTCAATCAACTCCATTGATTTACAATTGAAATAATGGGCTTAGAATGCCATCTTACCCTTGGATGTCCTTGTTCTGCAGATAGTTCTAGGTTTCTCTGGACTTGAATCCTTCAGTCAGTGCTCTGAGCTTCTTGAGCTTCTGGCTTCTCTGACTCCCTTAGAGTTTAGCATTTTTCTTTGGAACTCCTTCTCCTGTCTTCAGCACACCTTAGAAACCAACGACAACTCAATCATTCGATCTCTTGCTGTGCTGCAACTTCACTGCAGCCTCATGGCTCTTTAGAAGTCTATTGGAGCTCTCAGGCTCTGCAGCTCTGCAACTCTGCTGCGCTCAGGCTCTCTGGCTCTACAACTCTGCTGCACTCAGGCTCTCTAGCTCTACAACTCTACTGCGCTCAATCTCTCTAAGGAATCACCCCTTTGCCATCACCCCCAACCTCTCGTGGCTTCTCTGTCTTTCTCAAGATCTCTGTGTTATCTTTCGGCCTCCGTGAATCCTCGGTTAACTGTGTCCTCTGTGCTTTTTGTAACACATCAGTTACAATTTGCCTCTATCATCGAAGACTGACTATTTCATTACAAGAAGCATTTTTCCATTGAAATGAACCGACGAGCATGGGCAACCCGATCGTTTGGCCTTCTTGTGCAATCATCCTGAATTCCAACACGTCATGGCAATACACAGAGAAATGCACGAAAAACACATTATTGGTCGTTCAGCTGGACTTCAAATAATATAGAATCACATCTATATCCCTTTCGGGTTCGTAAAACAACTCGTTCATCGTCCATCATCTGATCAGTGATCGATAATCAATGGCTGATGATCATTTCGGGTGGCCCACTTGCACGGAGATTACCCGCCTAAAAAAGCAGTTTTCTCTCTCCTGTGGCGTGCTACGTGTTGGCTGGTGTATGGAATCGGGTGAAGCCCTTCCAATACCACTTACTGCCTGAAGCCCGCCTGAAATACCGTTTACCACGGAACTCAAAAGGTTCTCTATTGTATTCATAAATCCTTCAAGTCCGCTGCCTAATGAGGTTTAGCGATAAACAATGTTTAACCTCATTAATAACATTTTCCGCTTTTAACCCTGTTCCACATCTTTGATGTCGTGAGCCAATCTCTGATTGCCACCTCATCTGCTGGGCTAACATTACCAGAAACCTATGACTCTATCCCGAGTTGCCACATGTCCTGCTGACGTAGCCATTGACTCTTTGGCCCGCAGTTTGACTTGGTTCCATGACCCGTAGTCTTGCCTCTCCGATTTGCGATCACCGATCGCATCTCAACTGTTGATTCCTTTTGATTCGACGACTGACAATGCTCATTGCAATGGGCCCATCACAAGTCTTCACGCCTTTGGTTAAGTCCTCCCTTTGGCTTTTTACAATGCGATAAAGTGATAAACGCATATTGCAATGCCTTAAGGCCTATGGTTAAGTCCTTCCCTTTGTCACATTTGCGATGTGATATGATATTGCCCGATTCCTTTTTGACCAATCAAACAGGGCCACATGGCCCAATCCCAGCCTGCCATGTGTCAGCAGTGGATTGGCCCATGAGCCTATACCAAAAATCAACATTTTCAATATAGTTGAAGATTAATGAAATTGCCTCCTTTTCTAAGGACATTGGACAATTTTCATTTTAAAATAACTCCTTCATCCGGAGTCAATTTTGGTCCATTTAAATTGCGTCAGATTCAGAATGGAGAGATCCATGCAATGAGACTATTTCCAAGAGCATCCTTTGACTTTAATTTTCCTCTGTGAGAAATATTTTTAGACTTAGAAGTCTATTCTAGATCCATTTTGGATCACGCCTTCCCACTAAAAAGCTTATGGACTCCAAAAGACTGATATACTGATTTGAACAGTAACTGAGAGTACCTCACCCTATTCTTTCAGCCTCCATACACTTGTCTTTCTAGATGTGCTGGTCCTCATAGGAAGAACTGTCTTCCTCCTTGACTTCATGTAGAACTCCTGCTGAGAAGGTTATAGAAGGTAGTTTGAACTTCTCTTCCTTGATCATTGATCCAAGGTGGCTCAAACAAATGTGAAGTTGCATCTTCTTCACAAGAATTTACATTTGTACCTGTTACAAAAATTTTCTATTGACATCTTGTCAAGAACAATAGAATTACAGACAATAACTGGATGGCCTAAACTCTTGCTTCATCAAAAGAAACAGATTTCACATCTTGTGAACACCTCCATGTCTTTACATTTGAATACAAATGATTGACTAGATAACAAGCCAATAAAACATGCCTTTAAAACAATTGACCCTTCAAGTCAAGCATGTAGAAAAAGAACTTTAGGATTCTTTTTCAAAGATGAAACACTTCATCATTATCTCCATCTTGGAGACCAAATCAACTTTTTCCAAGTCAACATTACATGCATGTTTACAAACAAAGTAATCAACCCTTGAAGTTAATCACACATACATGTTTAAATACAAGGAAATCATCAACATCCCTATGTTCATGCATATCATGCTTATGCATGCATTTCATCCTTCAACTTTCACTTAAGCACACTGTACTTTCTAAGCTGAAATGAATATGATGTTGCAACAATAAAGTGAGTTTCCTACTCATCTTTTTCCATTCACCTTCTTGGTAAAACCCTGCAACTTGCATTCCATTAACAAAGAAATGCATTCTATTGATTTGATGCATTTTCAAAAGACATGCAATCTTAATTGGATAAGAACTCTAACCATTTCTTACCAATCCATTTCAAAGGTGTTACCTTTGTCTTCACATCAGCATCAACATGTGAATCATCCTGAAACACATCAATCATGGAATCTTTATTTCCATTCCTGCCATTTTCTCTTTCCACCTTCTTCAAGTTTCATGGAAGCATTATCGGATTCAGAGTCCAACATTTTGCAGTAATATGTCCTTGCTTATGGCAGTAAGTGCAACACATATGCATCTTCTTGACAACATGATTTGCCTTGTCCAGTGGAACTTTGGCTTTTTGCTTCCTTTCCTTCAAACATTTCCTGTATGTGGCCATTCTCTTCCAACATCTAGAAACACTATGGTTATCCAAACCACATAAGGAACATGCAATCTTCACACTCTTGAGGTAGAAGACCTGAAATGAAACTCCTTCTAGGAACTGTTTCATTTTCCTTCATGGTAGCTTTGGAACTTTCTCCATAATATTGTCCATAGCCAAGACCCAAATACTTAGGCCTTTCTTCAACCATTATTGGCTCAACAATACCTTGTGCATGTTTGCCCAAGCCTTTTCCTTCATAGCCCATTTTGGACATTTACTTGTAACCTATGCCTTTGGTATGTTTTTCAAAAGAACCAATATAAACATTCTTACAGGAATTTGAAGAAAAACTGGAATTATTTATCTCTTCTTCAAGCGGATACTTAACTAAGGCTTCTTTGGCAACAAAGAGCTGTGTCTCCAACTCATGCATCCTTTCTAGGTTCATATTTGCAATTTGTTAGAAAGCAACTACTGCTCTTCCTTCATGGAATTCAACTGCTCTCGAAGTTCAACACTCTTTTCTCTCACCATATTCATCATGATGAACAAGTCTTGCTTCATGTCTTTATCACAGGATCTTGTGATGAAGGAAGAATTCGAGGACTCACTTGTAGAAGTAGTCATTATCAAAATGAACAAAAGAACTTCAAACAAGGTTAACAAAGAGCTTATTCAAGCAACCTTTTGCAACAAACCTCTTGTGCTTCAAGGATTGCTTTGAGGTCCTTTGGGATAATAAGAATGCCTTCAACCCTTCTTCCTTCTTGTCCTCTCCTGGACTTAGCTAACAACAACTTTCTCTTCACCTTTGCAAACTCAAACAATAGTCAGTTTACAAAAAATCAAACAATCAATCCTCGACTGTTTAAACACCTTTCAATTTAAGCAAGCAAATATATTGCTCTGTCAATCAAGCATCTTGCTTTGATCAATCAAGCATCATGATACCACCTGGTCTGGTATAACTTGCTCTGATATAACCAGTTCTGATACCACCTTCTTTGAAGGTCGGGTTAATCAACCTAATGCTTTGATACCACTTGATCTGGTATGGGGCACTAAAGGCTTTCTTGTCAGCTTACAAGAACCTCTCTCACTACAAAACTTAAACAATTTCCAAGATCTATGCTTATGATTGATAATTTGCGGAATTAAAAGAAATTGAAGTAGGTGTATGTCTTTGTTTGCCTTTAAACTGTTTGAGTGCTTATATTCATTTGCTTAAACTGAAATAAAACATATAATAGTAAAACAATGCAACAAATAAGCAAACCACATAAGGCAACAATATAATGTGGAGTTCACCCTGATATCTTGGGCTACGTCTCCTTGAGCTCTAATCAACTCGATTAGGCTCTTTGGGATTATGGCTTCAATTCTTTTACAAGTGGTTCACTCAACTCCATTGATTTACAATTGAAACAATGGGCTTAGAATGCCATATTAACCCTGGTTGTCCTTGTTCTGTAGACAGGTCTAGGCTTCTCTGGACTTGACTCCTTCAGTCAATGCTCTGAGCTTCTTGAGCTTCTGGCTTCTCTGACTCCCTCAGAATTCTGCATTTGTCTCTGGAACTCCTTCTCCTGTCTTCAGCACACCTCAGACGCCAGCCATAGCTCGATCATTCAATCTCTTGCTGTGCTGCAACTTCACTACAGCCTCATGGCTCTTTAGAAGTCTATTGGAGCTCTCTGGATCTGCAGATTTGCAACTCTGCTGCGCTCAGGCTCTCTGGCTCTACAACTCTGCTGCGCTTAGGCTCTTTGGCTCTACAACTCTGCTACTCTCAAGCTCTCTGAGGAATCACCCCTTTGCCATCACCCCCAACCTCTGGTGGCTTCTTTGGCTTTCTAGAGCTCTCTGTGTTATCTCTCGGCCTCCACAAATCCCCTGTTAACTGCGTCCTCTGTGATTTTTGTAACACATCAGTTATAGTCCGACTCTATCATCAAATACCGACTGTTTCATTACAAGAAGCAGTTTTCCATTGAAATGAACCAGCGGGCACAGGCAACCCGATCGTTTGGCCTTCCTGTGCAATCATCCTGAATTCCAACAAGTCATGGCAATCCACAGAGAAATGCATGAAAAACACATTATTAGTCTTTCAACCAGACTTCAAATAATATAGAATCGCATCTATATCCCTTTCGGGTTCGTAAAACAACTCATTCATCATCCACCGTCCGATCAATGATCAATAATCAATGGCTGACGACCATTTCGGGTGGCCCACTTGCACAGAGATTACCTGCCCAAAAAAGCAGTTTTCTCTCTCCTGCGGCGTGCTACGTGTCGGTTGGTGTATGGAATCGGGTGAAGCCCTTCCAATACCACTTACCGCCTGAAGCCTGCCCGAAATACTGTTTACCACAGAACTCCAAAGGTTCTCTGTTGTATTCATAAATCCATCGGGTTTTCTGCCTAATGAGGTTTAGCGGTAAACAATGTTTAACCTCATTAATCACGTTTTCCGCTTTTAACCCTGTTCCACATCTTTGACGTGAGCCAATCTCCGACTGCTACCTCATCCGCTGCGCTGACATCACCAAAAACCTGTGACTCTATCCCGGGTTGCCACATGTCCTACTGACATAGCCATTGACTCTTTGGCCCATAGTTTGACTTAGTTCCATGGCCGACACTCTTGCCTCTCCGATTTGCAATCACCGATCGCATCTCGACCGTTGATTCCTTTTGATCTGACGACTGACAATGATCATCGCAATCAGCCCATTGCAAATCTTCACGCCTTCAGTTAAGTCCTCCCTTTGGCTTTTTGCGATGCGATAAAGCGGTAATCGCATATTGCAATGCCTTAAAGCCGATGGTTAAGTCCTTCCCTGTGGCACATTTGAGATGCGATATGATATTGCCCGATTCCATTTTGACCAATCAAACAGGGCCACGTGGCCCAATCCCGGCCTGCCATGTGCTAGCTGTGGATTGGCCTGTGAGCCTATACCAAAAATCAACATTTTCAATATAGTTGAAGATTAATGAAATTGCCTCCTTTTCTAAGGAAATTGGACAATTTTCATTTTACAATAACTCCTTCATCCGGAGTTCCTTTTGGTCCATTCAAATTGTGTCAGATTTAGAATGGAGAGATCCATGCAATGAGACTATTTCCAAGAGCATCCTTTGACTTTAATTTTCCTCTGTGAGAAAGATTTTTAGACTTAGAAGTCTATTCTAGATCCATTTTGGATCAGGGATGATTCATCATTTTTGGAGTAAAAAGGAAAAAATATTAAAAAATAATAAAATAATAAAACTATTTTTTCAACTTGTATTTTCAACTTATCTATTTAAGGTTTTACTCAAATTTTGAGCAAGAGTACTCGTTGGATACAAAATTTAATTCCTCATCCAAGGAGTATCTATGTTGCATACTTTAGATGGACCCTGCTACATGAAAAATCAGAAATACATGAAAAACGTGATTACCTTGCTACATGAAAAATCAGAAATACATGAAAAACGTGATTGCAATCACGTTTTTCATGTATTTCTGATTTTTCATGTAGCAAGGTCCATCGAAAATATGCAACATGGGTACTCCTTGGATGATGAATCAAATTCTGCATCCAACGAGTATTGCCACTCGAAATTTGAGTAAACCCATAGGGAAATAAGTTGAAAATATGAGTTGAAAAAGTAGTTTTTTCATTTTTCCCCCTAAAATTTGATGATGTAATCTATTCTTATTTTATTATTTCAACTATTATTTTATAATTTCTTTAGGAGGTCCATTTTATACCTCAAAATTCCTCTAATGTTTGGTATTTTGGATGTTTTTTGAATATATATATATATATAAAGAAAAAAACATCCAGAATACCAAATTAGTTGCAGAATATACAAAAGCATACATATCTGTACACACACATGCACGCGCGCACTTTTCTTCCAAATATTTTGGAAAAATTGACATTTTCGATGCTTCACTTCTAAAAAATGCACCCGCTTCATCCCTGCTTCATGCAACATTGGGCCATTTGGACTAACCAATGCACCCAATACTTTTATGAGGTTGATGAATGAGGTCTTGAAACAATTTATTAAAATGTTTGTCATCGTGTACCTTGATGACATTTTTATTTTTAGTAGATCCAACGAAGAGCACTTAGGGCATGTGAAGCAAGTGTTCGAAAGGCCGAAAGATGAGAAGCTGTAAATTAACTTGAAGAAGTGTACCTTCTTGAAGAATAATTGGTTTAGTTAGGTTTGTGGTTTCCAAGGAAGGTTTGAAGATGGATCCTGAAAATGTGAAAGCCATTGTGGATTAGTCAATTCCTAGTTGTACATTTGATGTAAGGAGTTTCTATGGTTTGAAAAGTTTTTACCAAAAGTTTATCAAAAACTTCAGTTGGATTTTGACACCACTCATTGAGATATGAAAAAGGGAGTTTCCTAGTGGATAACAACACCATCAAAGTCCTTTGAAACTTTGAAGAAGAAGGTAACTGAATAGCTACAATTGTATTAGTCTTGAGTCAAGATGGTAAGTGAGTAGCATTATTTAGTAAGAAGTTGAATGATGCTAATAAAAAGTAATCATTTTATGATCAATAATTTTATGCCATTGTTCAAGCCTCGAAGAAATGAAGACACTATTTGGTACCAAAGGAGTTTGTGTTGTTCACTAATCACGAGGTATAACAATACATAAACATTCAAGGTAAGTTGAATTAGAAGCATTTGAAATGAGTATAGTTTTATAAAGTTATTCATATGTTTTAAAACATAGGTCCAAAAAATCTAATAAGGTTGTTGATGCATTAAGTTGGAGGGTGATGTTAAATATCACGAATGTTGAAGTTGTTAGTTAGGGTAGCAAGAAATAATTGTACGCAAAATAATATATTTTGCATAGGCATGGAAAGTATGCATGAACCATGGAGTATGAACAAGAGACCATATTTGGATTTCCACATCCAAGAGGGTTTCATATTCAAGCATAAAGAATTATGCATTCCACAGAGTTCTTTGGATTGAACTTCATTAGAGAGTTGCATGGTGGAGGATTAGGTGGGCATTCTGGAGTAGATAAGACCAAGGCATTGGTGGATGAAAGGTGTTTTTGGCCTAGTATCAATAGTGATGTTAATAATTTTTTGAGTGTTGTAGAATTTTTCTATTGGATAAGGGGAGAAGCCAAAACATTGGGTTATATACTCCTTTACCTACACCTAAATATTTGTGGGAAGACATAATCATGGATTTTATTTTGGGACTGCATAAGACAAAGAGAGGTCAAGATTTAGTTCTCATACCGTGTAAGAAGGCCAATGATGCTACACATGATTTTGTTATATTTGTAGGAAATTGTAAGGTTGCATGGGTTGCCTAACAATATAACTTCAAATAGATATCCTCAATTCCTAAGACACTTTTGAATGACTCTTTGAAATAAGATGTGATATGGATTGGATCAATATATTATTTTTAGTCCATATTGATGCTTTTAGAGTGGAAAATTGGGAGGAATCAGCTTGCAAGGTCACTTTTATTCGCTGTCCCAATTTGGAAAATTTTGGGTGAAAAACTTTAGGAGCCATTTTGAGCCCTTAAATGACCACTTTTTGTGGTGCCAACCTTACTATGGAACTATATTCCATAATTTACATGTCGATATCTTTCCAATGGTGCAAGAATCATTCAATCAAAGCTCATATGAGAAAGTTATGCCTCTTAGAAGTTGACTTAGCGAAATTGACCATCATAATTCAAGAGGGTGCCATGTCAGCCCCAATTACTAATGGAAAAAGGGATAGCCACGTGGGAATCACAGAGAAGAATATAGAAGGTTCGAGTTGTAACTCATATTGAGGATTAGATGGGTCAAATTTAACTCCTAGTTGGCTAACAAGTTGTGATATAACGAGGCCACTAGGAGGAAAAGAGTTTCCATTCTATTTGAGTGCTTTTTGTTCCATATATGAGCAGAGTAACTGAGAGTGGATATAAATAGAGCTAACAAATAGGTTTTGTATACTATAGCATCCCATGGGCCATACAATTTCACTTCTTTGTACTTGCATCCATTTACATTTAGAAAAAAAGACAACCTTGTAGTCTCACTATATTTTTTAGTCTTATATAATTTTATATTTCTTTTATTCTATATAATACTTTAGACCTTAATTCGTTAATTTATTATTTCTTAGTTGGGTTAGGGGAGAGAATAACTGAACTAGTCTACTTCTTTCCTAATATTTCTTAGTTGAGTTAGGGGAGAGAATAACTGAACTAGTCTAGTACTTTCCCAATTAGTCATGGTACTAAGAACCTGTGATTTTGTTTGATTTATTTTACTTTTCGGTTATATATATATATATATATATATAAAATAAATTTTTAATGAATATATATATATATATACACACAAAATAATAAAATTTTAATATATATATATATATTCATTAAAATGTTATTATTTTTAACCATTGTTATATTTAATTTAAATTATATTTATATTTCATTGTTTATTTATTATTTTATAATTTATTATTTTTAAAGTTGGGTTGGTTCTTTTTCTTATTATATATATATATATATATATATATATATATATCGTTTAGTTTTCTCAATCAAGGTTTATTATTCTTTTACCATAATTATAATTAATTAAAACATATTTATATTTATTGAGATATATTAGTTTACTAAATTTATTAATTTATTATTTTTTAGGTTATAATTTCACATGAGTTGGTTTTTTTTTTCTTATTTTTTATTATACATTTTTTATTTTTATATGTTTTTGAACATATGATTTTATTTTATGATTTGATTTTATATAAAAATTAAGGATATACTTTTCTTATACTTATTTTTATCTATTTTATATTTTTATTTCTATTCTTTAATCACTATTAACTAATTTCTTAATTAATAAGTTTTTGAAAGTTTTTTGGAAATTTTTTTTTGATTAATTTATTATTATTCATGTTATCATTCTTATAATCTAACTCTTGGGAATTAGTTCTATCCACATCGTTACATTATTTATTCTCATACTATGATCAAACTCTCCATCTTATTGACAATAAACCACACCAAGTAGTTCAAAATGTGTCTACACAATAATTTATATGTGATTTTTTAAAAATATATAATCATAATATTTTATCATGTATAATGTATTAATAAAAAATATATATATATATAATTTAAAAAAATATATAATATTGAATATTTATAACAAGGAAATAGTGATATAATGTGAACACTTAATAGAATAAATTCATTTTGTAATTAAAACAAAAAAAAATATAATATTAAATTGAATATGCATTTAAATATTGAAGATTCCAAACTTTAGCATTTTATAATAAATTATTTGGAACTTAAAATAAGATATAACAAATATATATATATATATATATATATATATATATATATATATATATATATATATATATATATATATATATATATATATTCCTTTATCTTTATTTCGTACTTCTTTTGAGTGTCCTTTTCCTTTCTAATTTGGTTTTATTTTATATATACATATATATATATATAATTCTTTTTTGTTTTTTTTGTTTTTAAAACCCTTTTCATGGATTTAATTTCATTTTTGGATTTTGATTTTAATAGACATTGATTTATTCTAACTTGGTTAGTTATTAATTCATACCTCATTGATTCCTTTGGCTCTTTATTATTTAATTTTGACCAATTGTTGTTTGACCTATAATAAGTTGGTCTCTTTTCTTTTCTTTTTATTCACTTTTAATCTTTATAACTTCTATTTAAATATATTTTTAATTTTTGTTTGTTTTATGTTTATTATATTGTTCTTTATTAATAAATAAATTTTCCTTCAAAAATAGCCTTTAGAAGTAATTATCTCTACATCACCCTACTTATTTATCTGATGCCATGATTTGATTCTCCATCTTTACCATGACTTGATTCTCTATCTTGTCCTAACAATGACCACACTGGATGGATTGAAACACTGGATGGTTCGAAACACGTCCAAAAATGATCTCTAATGTGATTATCATTGAAAGATTTCTTAACACATGATATGAATCATAGAAGCCTAAATTCAATTATTAAATCAATGCATTGTTAACTATAATTTACAAATTTATAAAGTATTTGTCTTATATCTAATATGAAAGCATATATATTGTTGATATTTGATTTATAGTATAGTCATACCTTTGTGCATTTTAACACTGGAAATCAGAGTAGAAAAAGATAATGAAAGCATTGATAAATTAAGTATCATCTAAGTATTGGGGTTAAAATGTTGCCTTTTTTTCTTCAATATTTTATAACTAATTTTTTTAATTGTAGATTATGAATTCGGCCATTCTTGAGTACATTAAATATTTAAAAAACCACATAAATAAGTACATTTTGATGTATAGGTCCCAAAAAACATATCTATAAATTGGTTTGAGATAGAAATTTCAATTTCTTCTGTGTCAAAAAATCAAAATTCTAAAACATATTTGGGCCTTGAGTTCACTAATCAACATAACCCTTGAGATTCCATACATATTGAGGATTACTTGGAAAGAACAAAAAAAAAATCAAAGGATTAAGAAGATAGACTTCCCAACTCTCAAAGTTAAGGAACTCTATTTTTTCTTGTTGTTTTTTAATTTTTAAATTTTAACATAGTTACCGATCAAACAAGAAAATGACCTAGTACCCGTTTTTTTGAGGTAGCAAAAAATCACGCGATTTTGAAAAATGATGATTTTGGAATACACTTCTTTCTTGGAGCATATTTTTGCCACTTTAAATTTTTTTATGTATCAAATGTGAACAATATTTTTTAAATGTTAGTGATTTTCATGTTGATTTTGAAAAGTGTTGATGCAACATCAACACATTTTTTTAGAGGGCTTATTTTTGACACTTTAAATTTTTTTATGTATCAAGTGTGAACATTTTTTTTTTGTTAGTGATTTTCATGTTGATTTTGAAAAGTGCTCATGAGCATCAACCCTTTTTGTTTAAATGGCTTAGTTTTTACATTTTAAAATTTCTAATCAATTAAGTGTGGATAATTTTTTTTCACTGTTGGCGATTTTCATGCTAGTAATAAAACATAAAAATAAAAACATGAAAAAAAACTCAAATACAAAAAAATATATAAAAAAACAAAAAACCCATGAAAATGTAAAAAAAAAAGACATAAAACGTAAATCATGACAAAAATAAAAATAATAAAAACATGTTAGTAATAAAACATAAAAAATATATAAAAAATAAAATAAAAACATAACAAAAATAAAAACATAAAAATAAAAATAAAAATAAAAACATGACAAAAAAAAACATGTTAGTAATAAAACATAAAAATAAAAATAAAAAAACATGACAAAAAAAATCAAATACAAAAAAATATATAAACAAGGAAAAAAACAAAAAACTTATAAAAACATAAAAAAAACCAAAATTAACTCATAAAAATAAAAAAAATGAACAAAAATTTTATATATATGTGTGTGTGTGTGTGTGTATATATATACAAAAAATAAAAATAAAAAAAAATTGATCAAAAAAAATCTAAAACATTTTTTCCTAAGTAAAAAAAAAAAATTAAATTAAAAAATAAATAAATTAAAATAAAAATAAAAAAATCTTTAAATTAAATAATTAAAAAAAATTAGGAATTATTTTTTAAATTAAAATTATAAAAATAAAGAAATAAAATAAAATGAAAAAATTAACGAAAAAAAAAAAAATTCAAAACAATTAAAATATAAAAACAATTAAAAAAAACAATATAAAAAAACATTGAAATAAAATAAAATAAAATAAAAAACAATAAAAAAAAAAACAATTTAAAAAAAACAATTAAAAAAACAATATAAAAATAAAATAAAAAAACTCCAATTTAAAAAATAAAAGCAATTAAAAAAAATAAAAATAAACCATTAAAAAAACAATTAAAAAAAAGAAAACGATTAATTTTTTTTAAACAATATAAAAAACAAATAATTAACATAAAAAAAAAACAATTAAAAAACAAAATTTAAAAATACCGCAAATACCCCACCCCACGCCCTCCCTCACCCCCTCCCCTCTCCCTTCCCCCTCCCTTCTCCCCTACCTCACCACTCTCGACCCTCCCTGTCAAGCCCATGAGTTAGTAGTTGGCGTGCGACAAGTTGGGTGGGTGCGTTCCCGATTAAATGCGATGAGGTGGGTGTGCAATGATTCGGCGGTGAGACGAGTTGGTGAGTGGGTAAGTCGGTTGTGACGATGGGACGAGTTGGAGAAGTGCGACGCGCTGGGGCGGTCGTTTAATGGTGCCCAGGGCACGAGCATGACAAGGCAACGAAGGTCGAAAAACTGAAATTCAGTTAAGTGTGCGAACTTTATGAAGGCGAACTTATATTGCACATGTGGACCCAGCTCGACAAAGACATGGGCGAGCCGACGTGAGTTGGGGGCACGTTTCGCTGAACTGGCAGGTCGGCTTGGGTAGGGTGACGCATGACATAATCGTGTGGAAGCATATAAGAAGGCAAACACATGGAGAGGAAAAGACAACAGTTTCCAAGTTCATAAGTGCGAGCTCAAGGTGAGGGCGAGCAAAGGGTGGACATGGAGAAGGTGCAGGCGACTCTTGACCGTAGCACCGAATCAAGGAGACGAAGTTGCAGAAACGGGCGGCTGAACGGTTGGGTGAACAACCAGCTGAACGAGTTTCTGAACGGGGGTTCGAATGAGTTTCTGAACGGGTGTTCGAACGAGTTTCTGAACGAGTGTTCGAACAACTTTCTGAACGAAGTCCTGAACGAGTTTCTGAACGGAGTCTCGAATGACTTTTTGAACGAAGTCTTGAACGAATTTCTGAACGAAGTCCTGAACAACTTTCTGAACGAAGTCCCAAATGACTTTCTGAATGAAGTCCTGAACGA
Organism: Pinus tabuliformis; assembly: GCA_031772625.1. Lineage (NCBI taxonomy): Eukaryota > Viridiplantae > Streptophyta > Pinopsida > Pinales > Pinaceae > Pinus > Pinus tabuliformis. The sequence continues at coordinate 52,405,005 of CM062809.1, forward strand.
CTTTCTGAATGGAGGCTGAACGAAGGGCAGATGAACGAGTTCTGAATGGAGGTTCTGAACAAAGTTTCGAATGGAATCCTGAATAGAATTCTTGAACAGATTCCTGAAGGAAATTATTGAATGGGTTTCTGAACGAAGTTCTTGAACAGATTCCTGAACGAAATTCTTGAATGCGTTTCTGAACAAAGTTCTTGAATGGGTTTTTGAACGACGGGTTCTTGAATGGGTTTCTGAACAATGGGTTCTTGAACGGTTTTGTAACGAGTTCATGAATGAGTTTTGATGAATGTGCGACGAGCGATAAGACCGGTGGGTGTTCCGAACGGTGGTTCGGGCAAGGCTGCACGGTGCAGGCCGAGTTGTACATTTTGATAGAAATTGTTGAAGAGAAGTTGGGGTTCTCTCACAAAGACTGTAATTATGTTTTATGAAAGATTGATATTATCATTGTGAGCAGTCTCATATTCAGGGATTTTCACCTCCCATTAATTATCCGTTGTGCACATGTTTAAATGGTAATAATGATGAATATGACTAATTTAATTTTTTTCCGCTATTTATATGAATGTTATACTTAGAAAAGTGAAAAATAAAAGGTGTAGTCTACACTTGTGATTATTGTTAAAAAGAAAATGGGTGGTGGTGTCGCAGCCCCCTTTGTGCGATTGAAAGACTACCACCAGGGTAGGGGCATGATAGTTGGTATCAGAGGTTTGATTTTTCTCAGGGCTTCGTTGAAGATTTGAAGAGAAGTTGATCCCACTATCACTTTGTGATAGTTGGTATTGGAGCTTGATTCAGTTGAACCAGGCTTACAGGTGAAGTGTTACACTTCGTGACAGGTTTAGTAGGGGTGAAGCATTATGCTTGGGCCAAGCGGAACTACAAGACATGGCAGGTTTGGAAGAATGCCAAGGGAGGCTCTTACTGAACTTATACAGGTTGAAGCAGATGAAATAAGAGAACCCACAGATTCGAGATGAACTTGAAGTCTTGGAAAGGAATGTTGAAGACGAACTTCTTCGACTTTGTTGGGAAATGGAGCAGAATGTAGCTGCATATTGCGATGATGAAGGAGAGGAAGTCGTGATGTATGAGGATGTTGCAGATATGACAACGATGGAGGAGGAACTTGAAATTGATCATGTTGGACTAGGATTGTGCAGTTTGCAGACATTGGTGGATGAGGATACTCACATGGAGGAGCCTCATGGTGAAGTAAGTATTCCTATTGTTACTTGTGTTTCATTGGGGATTTTGGTAGATGGGCCATATGCAGGGAAGGGCAAAGCCAGTTTGCCGATGCAGTGGAAGATCTTACCATGGATGTCTATGATGAGACCTTGTATTCAGAAGCAAGGACCATTGACTGTTGCAGAGCTTGTTGGGGCTATTTGTGACCTTATGGCAGAAGGTGCAAATGTTCGTGACAAGGGAGAAACGTGATGATCATTGTGGAGGAATGGGTCATGCTTTAGCCATATGGAGAAATTGGCTAAGTGCTCGGCATGACTCATGGACTGATTGGAGAAGGGAACACACTTGAGTTTGATGATACTTGGGTGGAATTCTCGTGGCCGAGACCAAGAGGAAGCCTTGGTGGAACCTTTAGTGGGGGAGCTATGATGGAAGAGACTCATATGACTTGATGATATATATGGTTTGGGTTACTATAGGCACTAGATCGGATTGTAGACTTGGATGAAGATGACTGTTGTTGTGATGGATCTACTTAGCTGGAAAACATGGGCAACTTGAGTCATGGACATCGAGTTGGAGAGATGGAGCATGACAGTCTTATGCAGGGACATTATGCAAGAGCACTTGTAGAGGTGTCACTTATGGGAATCCAATAAGGAGTGCCAAGGCAGGGATGTTGTGCGGATGGATTTATTGATGTGACATGGAGATATTTTACTTATGAGCCGATGGGGATGTTATGCATTCTTGTACAACAAGGCCATGGACTTGGTGCAGTTATGAGCAGACTATGGAGTATTCCTACTACATGGGGAGCTGAGGAATCTTGCAAAGACCTTTGGGGGCCGAGACATGTATGCTTGTTAGGATGTTGGTTGGAGATGACTCATGGAGCTCATGATGACATGAGGTTGTGACTTTTAGTGACTTCATATTATGGTGGACTTGGAGGGTATAATGCATTAAGGAGTTGAGGTCAGGGACTTTGATGCAGGATGGGGTGCATAATTCTGAGTACATTTATGGGTGTGCTTGAGAGAGTGACTTGATGTGGAGGATTGATACGAGACACTTTGGAGTGATGGAGTTATAGCGATGAGGATGCCTTGGTGGCGACACTTGGGCATGGGTTGAGCTGAGACTTAACCACTTTTGATACATGGGAGATGATTGGTCTATGATCATGGGCAGCACATGGATGGTGAGATAAGTGTATACTTGTTTCTTTGGCAGACTTGAGGGATGACACATTACATATATGATGGAGGTTGCTTCATGGACCTGAATGTGGCACATTGAGAGTCAGTTTGATGAAAGGATCTCTTCATTTTGAGGAGATGGATCTTACACATAAATGGATGATGATTTTGGGATAGATGCGACTGATTTGCAGCACAGTGAGACCAACATCATGGACAACATGTTGCATATGAGATGGGGGTTACTTCATGGACCTGGGCATGGCTTACATTTTGATGGAGATGGGGATGGATTCTTGATCAAGTTGATGTTGTGACAGGGTGCTAGGAGAAATGCTCGATGATGGCATGAGGAGGTGCATTCTCATGGTTTGAGCATGATAGTTGGACTGATCACCCAACTAGTTTGAATCATGGGGTACGTCAATGTACTGAGATGTGTTAGCATTGAGTTGGAGTATCATGACAATAGTTCACACGATGACGATACATGATGGGGTCGACACGATATGTTGCAGTGAGCATGTAGCTTGAGTTGGAGGGACCAACCTTCCACGGTGGGGCAGCATGTGGAGATTGCGACGGATGTGGTTGATGATCATGGATTGAGGAGACTTTCCGATTCATGAAGACATAAGCCTTTATGGTTTATGCGATGACGGAGCAGAGGTGGGCAGCGTGGACATTTTGGATGTTGGAGCTAGCGACACTTTGCGATGTCGTATGATGGTGTTGTCGAGGACGACAACCATTTAAAGTGGGGAAGTATGTCAAGACCACGAGTCGGCGGTTGGCATGCGATGAGTTGGGTGGGCGTGCTCCCGGTTAAATGCGATGAGCTGGGCGTGCGACGAGTCAGTGAGTGGGTGAGTTAGTTGCGACGACGGGACGAGTTGGAGAAGAAAGACGAGATGAGGCGGTCGGTTAAAGGTGCCCGGGGCACGAGCACGACGAGCCATCGGAGGTCGAAAAATTGAAATTCGGCTAAGTGTGCGAACTTAGCGAAGGCGAACTTATATCGCATATGTGGACCTAGCGGGGTGGAGACATGGTCGATCCGACGTGAGTTGGGGGCACGTTTGGCTGAAATGGCAGGTTGGCTTGGGCAGGGCGACCCATGACATAATCGTGCGGAAGCATATAAGAAGGCAAACACATGGAGAGGAAAAGACAATAAGTTTCCAAGTTCATAAGTGTGAGCTCAAAGTGAGGGCGAGCCAAAGGGTGGATGTGGAGAAGGTGTAGGCGGCTCTTGACCGCAACACTGAACCAAGGAGATGAAATTTCAGAAACGGGCGGCTGAACGGTCAGGTGAATGACTGGTCGAACACGTTTCTGAACAAAGGTTTCTGAACGGGCGTTCGAATGAGTTTCTGAACAGGCATTCAAACGAATTTTTGAACGAAGTCCTGAACGAATTTCTGAACGGAGTCCTAAACGAATTTTTGAATAAAATCCTAAACGACTTTCTGAACGAAGTTTCGAACGACTTTCTGAACAAAGTCCCGAACGAATTTCTAAACGAAGTTCTGAACGACTTTCTGAACGAAGTCCTAAATGAATTTCTAAATGAAGTCCTGAACGAATTTCTAAATGGAGGCTGAACGAAGGCGACTAAACGAGTTCTGAATGGAGGTTCTGAACAGAATCCTGAACGAAATTCTTGAATGGATTCCTGAACGAAATTCTTGAATGGGTTTCTGAATGAAGTTCTTGAACCGGTTTCTGAACGACGGGTTCTTGAACGGGTTTCTGAACGATGGGTTCTTGAATGGTTTTTTGAACGAGTTCGTGAACGAGTTTTGTTGAACGTGAGACGGGCGGTAGGACTGACGAGCATTTCGAACGATGGTTCGGGCAAGGCTGCACGGTGCAAGCCGAGTTGTACATTTTGACAGAAATTGCTGAAGAGAAGTTTGGGTTCTCTCACAAAGACTGTAATTGTATTTTATGAAAGATTGTTATTATCATTTTGGGCATACTCATATTCAGGGAGTTGCCCCTCCCATTAATTATCCATTGTGCATACGTGTAAATGGTAATAATGATGAAGATGACTAATTGAATATTTTCCGCTGTGTATATGAATGTTATACTCATAAAAGTGAAAAATAAACCAACTATGGAATGTTAGGCGTAGTCCACACTTGTGAGTATTGTTAAAAAAAAACGGGTGGTGGTGCCACACCCCCTTTCGTGCGGTTGAAAGACTACCGTCAGGGTAGGGGTGTGACACTCCCCCTCCCCCGTGTAGCCCCCCTTCCCCCACCTGACCGCCTTCTGCCCCTTACCCCTGCGCACCCCCTACCCTCCCCACCCGGGCCCCCAGCTAGCGGCCAAGAGGCCGTAGGCCGATTCCCAGAATCGACTTGCAACCTCTTGGCTGTTGGCTAGGGGCCCGAGCTTTTTTTGAAATGACCATACCTGTTATAAGAAGAGCTTCGGCGTAAATCACATATAGAAAGACCTTTGTCGACGCGTTTCGAACCAGCAAGTGTGGCTCATCACTTGTCCTGACGATGAGCCACACTTGCTGGTTTGAAACGCGTCGACAAAGGCCTTTCTATATGTGATTTACGCCGAAGCTCTTCTTATAACTGTTATGGATCACAAAGGTCTCAATTCAACAAATGACCATCCCTATTAACATTAATCAATTAAATAAAAAAATGTATTTTTTATTCATTAAATGCATTTCACTTTATAAAAAAGGGTTGTATTTAGTACTAAGAGAAATTCTCCATTATATCATAATTAAAATTATAAAGTTAACGTGAAGAATAAAGTCGATAAAGTACATCCATGATTTTGACTTTGTAATGATTGAAAATCTTAGCTTTTAAAACCTACTTTCATTGTATAATAATCTCTCCATTCTTTGGATTAGTTATACCAACTATTTAATGATAACTCAATGAGAACACGTTTATGGAAACGTTGATCTTTTTATGGACAATTGTGAATATATCAAGCATCACCATAACTCCAATTATGAATTATGAAGTCAATAAATAGAGTTGTATAACTACGTGAACACACTTCAACCACGAAATTAGTACAATGGCATCAACGTTATCATCTTATTAGTCACTATCATCGTAGGGAGTGTAGAAATTAGTTTTAAGTTAAAATGTTTTGATTTTTATGCATGACAAAAATATTTGTGTAATGTTCTATAATAAATTTTTATTATAATTTTTTTTTGAAAATTAACCAATTATTTTATAATTTGTTACAAAGTTTTATTGGACTAATTACATGTAGTTAGATGTGAATTTGTTTAAAAAAAAAATTATTATTAAAATATTTTTTGATTGGTTATAGAGTTTGATTAGAATAATTACTTGTAGTTGGACTTGACATTAAAAAAATACATAAAACTTTAACACATTACATATAATTATTTTATTTTATTTTTTTAATTATTTAACATTTTTTAAATATGTTTTTATATATATTTTTTAAATATGTTTTTAAATATATTTTTTAATATTTTTATTTTTTATTTTTACAAGTTAATTATTATTATTATTATTATTTTTTTTTTTACATTTTTATAGTTTTGGTTTTTTTTTTTTTTTTTTTTTGGTCATGAATCGTCCTCTTGCCACCCCTAGCCAGTTGGGTCTTGGGGCCGCCAGAGGTTTTTTTTTTTTTTGGTTTGAAGGTTTTAAGTTTTTTTAATGTTGTATTTTATTTATTTATTTTATTTTTTTAATTTTTATTTGGTTTTTATTTTATTTTACTCTTTTTTGTCTTTTCTTTTTTTAAAATTTTACATGGTATTGAAAGAGATTGATTCTGACCGGAGTACCCTCCCAAGGCCAAGGGGATAAGTAGATCAACCGCCCTGCCTACCCACCCACTAAGTCTGGTTAATTTTTATTACATTTTATAGTAATTTTTTTTTTTTTTAAATGTCATTACCATATATTTTTTTATATTTGATTTATTTTTTTCATGTTTTATTACTTATGACTATTTTATATTTTTATTTTTTTTCAATATTTGAATTTTTGTTTTCTTATGTATCTTTCATATATATATTTTTTTTGTAGGGTATGTGTTGATGCTTGTCTAGCAACCCGATCCCATTATGTGCAATTTGATAGTTGATTTTAAATTTTTCGTTATTATGAATCAAGTTTGCTCCCTAATGTGTTAATTTCAAGGTTGGTTTTTAAGTTTTCATTACAATGGGTTGAGCTCACCTACACTGTGTGTCACTTTGATAGTCGATTTTTAAACTTTTTTGCAATGTATCAAGTTGTCTTAGGCTAAGATTTCAAAATTGCTATACATTTAGCATTTTAAAAAAATTACTATTGTTATAATAACTCTTTCATTAATGTGTTCATTTTTAAAGTTTTTTTAGTCATAAATTTTTTCAATAATGTCATGCTTGAAATATTTGGAAAATTTAAGATTTTTTTGTAGTCATAATCTTTGGTTTTAATTCCATGGTTGAAAAATTGTCAGATTTTAATGTTTTTCTAAGTCGTGATATTTTATCTTTAATGTTATGGTTGAAAACAATTATAAATATTTTTTCTTAGCACCATGCTTGAAAATTGTTGGAATTTTAAGGTTTTTCAAAGCAGTGATATTTTAAATTTAATTTCATGCTTAAAAATCATTGGAATTTTAAGGGTTTTCAAAGACATGATATTTTATCATTAATGCCATTCTTGAAAATCATTGGATATTTAAAGTTTTTCAGAGTCACGATATTTTGTTTTAACGTCATTATTAAAAAATGTTGAAAATGTACCGTGAAAAAAAAACGTTAGTCCGACATCAACACTTTTCGATTTCAAGGTGTTTTTTGCACCAAACAAAATGGATTTTATTTTTATTTCCGTTATTTTTAAAAAATATTAAGAATTTACTCTGAAAACGTTATTCTAGCATCAACACTTTTCGATTTCAAGGTGTTTTTTCATGTTTTTTTGGGATTTTTGGGCTCGAGTACCCGTTTTGAGGTAATAGTTCCCATTTGATCGGTAACTATGTTCTTTTTTTTTGTCGATCAAAGGCTTCTATTAAATCGTCAAAATATTACAGTATGCTTTTCCAAAATTTAGTGTTCTTTCAGCCCCACTCCGACTGGATTTGTGGACCAAAAGAACAACACAAAGGTTTTTTACAAAATGTCAAGAGCTGCTTAAAACTGAGAACAAGAAAGACCAATATGCACAAAATATCCCTAAGATAAAAACACAACCCATAAACATCAATTAATAAGAAGATGATCTGGATCATTACCTAAAGGATCTGGATGCCCGAGTTCCCCATGAACATGAAATTTTGCATGTGTTAGGTGCCCTTATATTTATTCCATACACTCATCTAGTAGCCTTTGGCTTCGTTGGAGTGACACTAGGAAATCTTACATGTTTCAATGATTGCAATACAAATTGTTAATGAAATTTAAAATTTCATTGTGATCATCATGCCTATTTTGACTCAGTTGTTCTAGGAGAGAAATGACTTTCCGCAATTGTGCTTCTAACGTGTCTAAGGATGCAAGAAGGAATACATGATCAAGTGACTGATCAAGGGTATGAGTCATCCCCTCATCAATATTTGCATCCGAAACACCTTCTCCCTCCACTATTGTGACTTCTCTTCTATGTTTTTCCCCTCTGCCCTCATGGTCCTATCCCTCTCCTCACTCTACCCATTTGTCTAAACATATTTACCACCCCTCCAATCCATTGTTCCCAGTGCTAAGCCTCCTTTGATGCACTACTAACCAGAAAAATCCACCAAACCCAAGCACACAACTACAAAATTCTAGGATTGTAGGATTCACACCTCTTTTGTGGGTGGCCACCTCCAACAAGTGTCATCTCCAAGCCTTACTACATTACTATCACCAAAAGACCACAATAACTCTCCTCTATCAATTTCATTACCAATCCCAACAACTCGATTTTCAAAGCAGAGTTGAGGTTCTCATAATCCTCAAGACATGTCACAAAGCCCAATTTTTCATGCCCAGAGAGAAGGATCCCATCCACCAACCTAGATCTGTGAGAATCCTCTCACAACAACAACCCTTGAGTAGAGATGCACCACCAGAAAAAATTTGGGAACATCACACCAACTATCTTGCCACCCTCTATCGTTGGTATCGATTAAATGGCCTTGAAGTCTCAGTGCAACCTCCCACTCCAAAGTCTCTAACCTTGAATTCCAAGTGAAAGTAACTAATGCACAAACACCACTACAATAGTATTGACATACTCGTAAGCCTAGGATACCCTTAGCAGGGAATTGTAAAGCCTAAAAACCAACACAACTATTATACACCTCCCTCTAAATACAATGCAAAATCACACTACAAAAGCTAAGATACCCATATTTTTCAAACTTACCAGGGTGACTAAATCTGAGTGTCTGATCAATGTATCCACTCCCATAAAATAGTTATGTGAGCTCCTCTCACGTGTCTTGCTAACCCTTTGCAACGTAGCCTCCAATTTAATTCCTCTCCAGGGTCTTAGATCTAACGATGATAGCCTCCAACAATTCACCAATAAAATCCTTGATTACAAACAACAACCAGTATCACTCTGACCCATGATCAAATACCTTTTTCCTGACGATGGGTCTTGGTGTAGACTCGAAACGTCGATATTCAAAAATGATTACTATGGAGCAATTTCCAGCATCTCAGATTCAAGTTTACATAGGTTCGAGTCCTGCACAAAAGATTCATTCTCCCGGCCACCTTCACAACTGCCTATGCCCAAACTCATTACAACAATTCAACTACCCTCTCACATATAAACTTAATGTATTCCATTGTGAAACAACCATGTTATGAATACATGTGTAGCACATGCCACTTGTGCCATGGTTCAAATCTTGAGGAGGCGATGAGGCATGGTGTTTCTCCCCTCATAATTCCATTCACCCACCCCCATCGGGGCCTCTTTGTCCCTCTCCATGATGCTTCTCAACTGCTCGGTCCAGTTATTGATATTTTGTGGTGGTTAGTTCTACATAATTTCTAGGCTAGGATCCTGACTACCCTAATTGGAAATGATAGAACCAAAGATTGGATTTTGTTCACCAACGGATCAAGACAACATATCTTAACTATCTTTTGAACTGGGGATCCATTGATCATTTTTTTGACTGCATTTATAATGACTTAATGTTTTAAACATTTTTTTTTTTAATTTTTTAATTCAATTTAATTGAATTTTCTACATATTATTATTTTTTAAAACTTTTTGTTTTTTTGGGCTTCATTTTTATTTTTTAAAATTTTTGTTTTGTTTTTAAAATTTTATTTATTTATTTTTGGTGCAGGGGGTTGTGTCGATGCTCGACTAGCAACTTGACTCCACTATGTGTCATTTTGATAGTTTATTTTTAATTTTTTGTTACAATTGGTTAAGTCCACCTCCACTGTGTGTCAATATGATGGTTGATTTTTAAGTTTTCATTGCAATGTGTCAAGTTTGCCCCCACTGCATGTCAATTTGATAGTTGAATTTTAGGTTTTTGTTGCATTGTCTTAGTGTCGATGGCCAAAATTGTCCTAATTAACATTTGGGGGCCACCCAGCTAGGACCCCAAGTTAGACTCTTTTCTATTTGGGTTGGTGGTTCTGATTGGTTTTAAATTGGGTCCAGTTACCCGTACACATAGAGGATTCACTAGGGTAGAAATACCATACCATGTGGGTTCATATTGGGGGATATACATTGAGGAAAAAATGACATAATATATTGGGGGATATATAGGGGGTAAATGGTTTCTATATTGGCACCTATAAAAAATGGATCTCAAAGTTAACGAAAAAAATAAGGGGGTATAAAAAATATTAATGAAAAAATGGAAACCTACAATATCTGGTGAAAGTAGGGTTTTTTTGAATGAGAAGGTGTATTTGGTTCATATTAGTAGGGGGTTAAATAATGTGAATTTTAGAGGTATTTTCCAATATTTAGTCAAATTAGGGGTGTTTATTTAGTATGCCATGAACACACATGACATGTCAGAGGTTCATTGAGTGAAGCCCCTGTGCCCATAAATAAATTGCTCCAACAAATAGAGACTTGAAAGATGTGAAAGCTATAGGGAAAGACTAGGAGTGGATTGCTAATACTTAACAAAAATAATGAACTAAAATATAAACTAAACTATATCATATACTAATTAATCTGGGTGCTGATATTTAATGTGAAAGAGAAAGATACCTTATAACTAAAAATATAGATTTCCAAGCTATACCATTAATTAAACTAATCTTAAGATAAATTAATTCAATTAAATAGTTAATTGAATTAATTTCATAAAACATTCATATATAATTTCATTCCTCTTACACTTATAATTAATAGATAACAATATATCAAAAGTGACAATATCTCAATCAATTAATCATAAGCATAAGCAATAATGCATAATATAAAATTCCAATTATAAATTGAAAGAAAACAAAGCTGATAAAAGTACCAAATCAACTTTTCTCCTCTTAAACATGGAATCAATAAGTGGTTCAAAGCTTATATCAAAGAAATAACAAAGTACATAAGTGTAACAAGGATTTTCTTGTAAAATTTTAGAACCCTTAAACCTGGGCTCGAGAATGACTTAAATAGGTTTCCAAACAAAAGAGAGAATATGTGCAAGTCTAATATTCTCTCAACTAAAGTAAAAAAAGCTAGAATAAAATGTACATTAGTTACAATTTATGAAATATTCAACTCAAAGGAACAATTGCAGATGAGGAGCCAGTGGGCATTTGTCAATGCTAATAAAGGAAATAAGGGTGAGGTTAAATGCTTGCTTTACAGTGGAATACCTGAGCTTGCAATGAAGGAAATAATTGAGTAACCTATTCAATAATGACCTTGGTTACTTGTAGGTAACCACTAGGTTTAATGAGGAATTCCAAGGTTATCTCAAAATCCACCTTTGACAGTTGTTCAATCCTTTTACTGCACTCTGTTTGGTCATTTTTCCAATTTACTTTTAATTTCTTTGCCTCTGGGAGAGTATCTTATTGATCAAATGATAATATTTTTACTTCCTTAAGTGACTAAATGATAAATTGAACAAATGAATTGGAAAATATTTCAGCATCTCTTACCAATCTCTTTACCAAGTGTATCTCATCTTTCCATATTCGAAGCACTGTAGCCTTTTTCATTTCACCAATCCTTGGTAGGTTCGGATAAAATATTTTAGGATCATCCTGCCATTGTAATAACTCATTGAGCTTATGCTTGGTCTCATCATATTGGCTTTCCATATAAAAGACAACATCAAGGAAATATTTGACCTGTTTTGCTTGAGTTTGTATCATACTTAACTTGTTACAAAGGAGTTGTTGTTGATGTGGAAGTTGCTGGTTTAATTCATGAGCTTCATGCTTGAATTTAATAAGATCCAAATAATTTTCCCGAGTTTGCTTTATCCTTTCTTAAAATTTCACTATCTTTTCATCTCTCTGTGTAATTTCAGAATTCACCTCTAACCTGAGAAACCTGAGCTTGATTTGTGCTTGAAACTATGAATATTCCTACTCCAGTTGTTGTATTCTTTCAACTTTCTCCTTGATGAATTCTTTGACTTTGGATGCTTTATCAACACTAGAAAAACCATAAGCTCCTGCATATTGGGTCAATTACTCCAGTTCTTCATCAAGAGTTGTTGATGTTTCTTTCCAAACTACTTCCAATGAGGGTGCTTGCATAATAATTCTTGTTGTTAAGAATCGTGTCTTCATAACTTTTCTATTCTTCCTATTTTTATTTAAAATGGTATTGTGTTTTTCACTCTAGAATACCTCTATTGGAGGAATTTCCTCAATGTTCAACTAAATTGGAGTTGTTAGAGATGTTGGGATTGTTTCCACTCTAGGCCAAGAATTAATAGGTGTCTTAACAATAACACTTGGTTTTGTAATGGTAGTTTTTGAGGAATTAGGAGAGACATCTATTGAATGTTGTCCAAAAATGGTTGTAGCACTTGTTTTTAGCATTATTGTTTCTCCCACTGGTCTAACTGACTCTGAATTAATTTCCAAAAATGCCTGCCAATATTTAACAATATCATCTATCACTAGGCATTTTGAAGTAGTTTGTTCTCAAGAATCCATAAATAAATTGTCAAGCCAAGAGGTAACTCCATAATGCGAATTGTGTTTTTGCATTAAAATTTCTCGTGGATATATACATAGAGGGAGATAATCTTGGGCTTCACCTCCCAGTGTCTCTTCATATTCCTAATATCCCTATTTTCTATTTACATTATTTACATGAATTTCATAATCCCAAAGATTAGGTGTCAACATTCCCCCCCTTAATATGAAGGGATGTTGGTGAGTCCAAGCATGATTCTAAATCTTTCAAAATTTTCTCTTCCAAGCACTTTGGTGAAGATGTATGCAATATGCTCATTTGTGGAACAATGGAGTAAATGGATTGTCTTGGGCTCAACATGATGTTGAATCAAATGGTATTTTGTATTGATGTGTTTTGTTCGATTACGTAACTTTTGGTTCTTGGCCAACTTTAGTGCAAACGTGTTGTGAATCATGAGAGGAGTTGAATGCATGTGTTTCTCCTGCAAATCTTCCAGAATTTTCTTGAGCCACCCAATTTCTTTTGTTGCTTCAACTGATGCCACATATTCAGCCTTAGCTATGGAATCTACTGGAACTGATTATTTGCGTGATCTCTAGGAGACAACTCCTGATCCAAGACTCATAGCATAACCTGAAGTAGATACCCCAGTTTCTTTGTCTCCATAAAAGTTTGAATCAGAGTATCCAATCAAGATGAAGTCGCCCACCTATGTATACTTGAGACCAAAGTCTTAAGTTCCCTTCAAGTACTTTAGAACTATTTTTATAGCAGACCAATTTGCCTCACAAGGCTTTTTCATTATATCTAGAGAGGATTTCAACAACAAATGAAATGTATGGTCTGGTAGTAGTAATGTATTTGAGATTTCCTACAAGTTGTCTATACTTTTTTGCATCCTCAAATTCTTTTCCTTCAATAGATGTGAGCTTCAAGTTCTTTTCCATTGGAGTAGTCAAAGGATTGCACTCAGTCATGCCAAACCTGTTCAACAAATCTCCAATGTACTTCTTCTGAGAGAGGCATATAAACTTCAAATGTTGTGTTAATTAAATACCAAGATACATAGCCCAAGTCATTCATTTCAAAACCTTTCCTTAATTCCTTCTTTATAGATGCAATGTAGTTCTCATTGTTCCCTATCATCCAAAGATCATCTACATACACCACAAGATATACAACTGTTTTTCCAACTTTCTTGACAAACAAAGTTGCATCATCAAGATCATAATGTTTGAAGTTGAGTTTCAGATGATGTTCATTTAACTTTTCATACTAGGCTTGGGGTGCTTGCTTGAGGCCATAAAATTATTTCACAAGCTTGCATACTTTGTGTTATTGGCCTTTCACAACAAATCCTTCTTGTTTTGGGAAGTTTTAGTGTCTTTGGATAAACGACTAAATCGCTAGACTAGTAGCTAAGTCTAGAACAACAGTGAAAAGCATTCTCTACTTTTTCTATAACCAATAGATTAAATAAGACAGTAAAGAAGCCTACCTGAAGCTTTCTCTTACTCCTTATCTCCCTTGACCAATTCTGTCGCTCCTTCCCATACTTAATCCAATTGAAAAGTACCTACACACAAACATAAGACAAAAACCAATCAAAGCATATGATAATGATCAATTGATTAAACATAAAATGGAATCAAGTACATAATACACATATGAAAGAAACAATAAACAATACAAACATATGGAAAAATCTTTGAAAACTTTATTAGTAAAAGGAAGAGTTACAACCCAATTTTCTTGATTCAGTGCCACTCCTCCAATTCAATCCCATCCTCTCCTCATAACAAGCAAGACATTTTGACATCATTACAATACTTGAAACCAACTCAAGTCTCATACTAACAACATCTCCCTATAATTCAATGATTTCTGGCCCCTGATCACTTAGATGAGTGGTCTTTTTATAGGTGAATGAAGGAAGTTATGCCATAAATGGTGATAATGAATGCTCTCCCAAACTTAGGATTTAGTTCCATGGAGGAAGGGATAAAGGGATTGATGTTCCTTAACTCCCCCCCTCATCCAATTTTGAGCCCAAAGGAGTGGATTGCCTTAGGAAACTTCTAGAGGAACCCAATGGATAAGAATATTCCAAACCCCAATGCAGATTTCGCTCAAATTCACCCAGCGCACGCTGGTAGTGTACTGGGCTACACTGCAGCGCACCCTGGTAGTGTATCTACCTGTGCTGATCCTCTTAGAGACAATTTTGGGATGATTTCAGTCATATAACTTCTTGGGAAGCCAGGCATTTTGATGGTTGACTTCTTTAGGGCATGTAACAACTGAATTAGGGTTTGATGGGCCCTAAAGCATTGATCTATAAGATGGGAGTGATGCGCCCAAATGGATATGTAACAGTTGCCCCCTAAAGCATGAAGTCGAAAATATATATGCTGAGTGAAATGATTTACTATGTGGAGAGGAGGTTTTGAAGTAGAAGGTGACTTGCATCAATTACAATACATATCATGATAATTTGATTTTTTCTCATGAACTCCCTGAGGTAAGGCATACCCATGCTCAGCTTATAAAATTTCATTACAGGTACAAATATAGTCATCTACAGATATATACCCATGAATGGATGACAATTAATGTAAGGCCATTGTACATTTGATTTAGTACTCCTGAAAATATCACAGCCCAAATGGATGAAACAAGATCCAGGGTCTTCAAACTCGTTCAATCTTTCGCTCGAGTACAAGTCTAACCATGTGAATAGATGATCTGAAATTGAACATGGGAAGATATCGTCTGATTACCAGCCAATGATGTAAGCCATTAACATACGTGAGAGGAGTCACCGATAATTATGATGACCCTCAAGGTACTACAATACATTTCGCATGGTGTGAATAAATGATTTGATGTTGAACACCATACAAAGTCTTTCGGTCGAAGGCCAGTGATGTCAATCTATCGTCGGAAGTGAGAAACCTACCATGGATGTATGCAAGCCTCAAGGTACTGAAGGGGTGTTTCTAAGTCAACTTCTTGGATAATGTGTTGATGTCGACAAGAAGCAACTCATCGCAAGAGGGCCTTGATGTATCCCACATCAACGACACGAAATGAGGTAAATGATTTTGGAGATGAAAATCAATTGACGACAGAAGGTTTAGGAATGGCGGTCATGAAAATGAAGGTTTACGGTATTGCAAAGGATGAATTTTGAATTGAATGACTTCTCTTGAACATGTCAGCGACACTAAGATGAATTGGTAGCATTGACCCAAAACAAAGTAATGGATGGTATGATATACCAATGGTGTGATAACCATCAAGCTGAATGACCCAACCCACATAGTCATGGTGATGAGGTGAAAGTGTCATGTTCAAGAGTGACTTGCTACCATAAAGTGTTCTCCACTTTTTCCCATTTTCCCCAGTCATTGCTGACCAGTACCTCTTTATTTTTATCAAGCTTAAGGAGGATAACATATGCTTGTTGTATAATTCCACCCGAAGCCATCGCTATTTTATGCTTTAATGAGTCTAGCGAAGGTGAAACTCGGTCTTGTCTAGATGGACAAGTTTGTCGCTATTTGATGTTTTTAACAAGTTTAATGACAAATATAAATCGGTCTTTTTCATGTTTAGAGAGTTTGAAAAGGTACAAAAAGAAAACTCCACAAGTTCTTTTTCGTAAATTAATCTCTCAAGTCCGAAAAAGTGTAAAATAATACAAGAGAGATATCATTTCCAATCCGTTAACGAGCTGGAAAGGACAAGCGCTCGACAATATTTTCATATTTAGAGAGTCTGAAAAGAGCTTAAAGAGGACTCCATTTTGAGGAATGAGTGGTGTCTAGGGTAGCAATTGGTTCCATTAGTGTTGGAACTTCTCAAAACATGTTGATTTATGTGAAGAGGCTAACTAATAAGACCACTCATTGCAACTGTTCCTCAAAAAAGGTAAAACAACCAAGTGAAAGCGTATGATCGGCCACAGCGATGGTGGTGATGGAGTGAAACAACTAAGACTCATTTGATAGAAAAGACTGATAGAATGGCAATCACAAGGGTTAAAATGGATATGGGTTCATTTTTACACAAGCTTGAACCATAGGGAACTATGCTTGGATTTAGTTTCATGTTTAGACAAGCTTGAAATGAAAAACTATGCTTGAGATTGGTTTACATGCCCCCAACATGATGAAAGGGAGATTCTCTTGTAACCAGATGGAAGTCGCTGCGGTGAAGTAGGATGGTTATCCAACACCTTTTTGGCTTCGTCCAGATAGGGACAAACGTGAATGGGGTGATTCCCTTCACATAACCTACAGGGAAACTTAACTTTACCACTAGGTGCATGCCCCCCAAGCTTCACTGCATTCACCTAAGTAGACTACTTGTGGCTACCAGGTGGATGGAATAAAGGTTCATTTATGAGATCAAGTGAAAGACTCGACTGGGATTTTACGAGATCTAATTAAAGACTCGACTTGGAACTTGGGACCTTGTTTCATTTTTTAATGAGCTTGACACAAGACAAGGAACTCTGCTCAGATTCCTTTTTTCATTTTTTAATGAGCTTGAAACAAGATAAGGAACTATGCTCAGACTCCTTGTTTCATTTTTTAACGAGGTTGACACAAGACAAGGAACTATCCTCATGGGCCTGTTTCATTTTTTAATGAGGTTGACACGGTAAAAGAACTATCCTCATGGGAACTGTTTCATTTTTTAACGAGGTTGAAACAGTAAAAGAACCATCCTCGTATCCCTGGTTTCATTTTTTAATGAGGTTTACATAAGACAAGGAACTATCCTCATGGACCTGTTTCATTTTTTAAAGAGGTTGACACAATAAAAGAACTATCCTCAAAGACCCTTGTTTCATTTTTTAACGAGGTTGACACAAAACCAGGAATTGTCCTCCTGGACCTGTTTCGATCACAACCCATAAGAGGTTATGAAGGAGAGATTTGGTTCCAATGCCCCCAGTACATGATGTACAACATCACTGAATTGATCGTTAGTTGATGTAGGTGTGGAACGGGTTGCCACATAATTAACCCGTGGCAGGGATGATACAATTGGTACAAAAGGACCATTTAGGGAAGATGGTTGACTAGGAGCCATATTTGGAGCGAGAAATGAAAGCTGGTCAACAGTGACAATTCTGCCTTCATGCAGGAAACAAATCACTTGAAAGAGTGTTGAAACAATAGCTCCCATATCATAAACATAGTCGTGCCCCAGAAGTAAGTTGTAATCTAAAAGGCGTAGGACTACCATCACATTCAAATAAACGATTTTTCCTCCCAAAGTAATAGGTAACTGAGGGAGGATCCCTAATGGTCGACTGGTTCCTCTGTTAAAACCCTACATATTCTGGGTAACAGGCACAAGTAGCGGCGAACCAAGTTCTTTCCAAGTAGTTGAGGAAAGGATGCTCACTGATGCACCTTCATCTATAATAGTGCTAGATACAATCATATTACAAACTTGTACTATGATCTGGAAAGGCACATAAGAAGGAAGACAAAATCCAGCTAGTCGATTCCAATCAAAGGAAGTGACCAGACTACTTGGAGGGGGTACCATAGAAACAAAAGAATTAACCCCTTGAGTTACGAGAGCAGGAGGATTGTCCTCCTGTCTTGATGGAATAGGAGGACTGCCCCCAAGCTCATTAGAATCTGAAGAAACAAAAAGAACTTGAGTGGTATCATATTCACTCTCTTCGGGAAAGGTACGATTAGCTGAAGGTGAAATCGGGTCAACTGTTACCTCGACCTGTTGATTTGGGTCGGGTATAGACTCATAGGATTCACTTTTAGAGAGAGTGGGTTTGACCGACGGTTGATTTTGGTTAGTCAATTCATCAACTAGTGAAGGATTTAGGGAGAGTTTCCTGTAACCAGATGGAAGTCGCTGCGGTGAAGTAGGACGGTTATCCAACACTTTTTTGGCTTCATCCAGATAGGGACAAAGGTGAATGGGGTGATTCCCTTCACATAACCTACAGGGAAACTTAACTTTACCCTTCTTTCCATGAAATTTACTATCACTAGTTGATGGTGTGTCACCAGCATGATCTCGAGAAGTTGATGACAAAGGATGATGTGAAGGAGAAGACCATTCTTGTAAGATTTGAGGAATACCAGGACAATTTCGAAGAAGATGGTTTCTCGCACAAAGTTTGCATGGATATCAAACTTTGTGAGGCTTAACGGATGGTTTTTCATTAGCAGTTGCATTCGAAGAAATGGTTGCTTGGTTGGCCCCTTGTTGAATTGGCTTCTTCTTCTTCTTCCCTTTCTTCTTCTTCTAAGCCACTTGGTTACTAGTACCAATACTTTCACTAGGAAAAGAGGATGAAGGGGAGGAAGAAACAACCAAGGAAGAAGGAAAAGGGTCAACGTTAGGATCAACTGGAGGTTGATTTTTTCCAGTTGGAGGAGTACTCGATTGTGAAGAAATCAAGACATTTTGAACCAAGGATGTTGAAAACAACCATACTGGCAAGCCAATGTTAAGTCCCGGAAGGGACAATGTAGCCATATAAGGAGCACCAATATTTCCGAAAGAAGGATTCCCACCAAAAGGAATTCCTTGATTGTTGGACTCCAGATTTGTTGCCGTATGTCTCAACCTAAGATCAACTAAGGAGCGAGCGTGGAGGATTTTATCTGTGGTAAATTAATTTAATTTTAATCAAAGTAACAAAACAAAACAAAAGAGGGATGTTCTAGGCAAAATGATTACCAAGTAACTGTGAACTGCAAAATACCTCCTGGCGAACCAAGGAGTACGGGCAGGAAATCTCCTTGAATGCTGTGTTCGGTGTATCACAATGTACAAGGTGGTCGACTCGGTTACTTAAGGATTGATAGCAACCTATTTTTGTCCTCCCATATATACCAGAAATTACGTGGAGGCCCAATTTGTGTAAGCGCTGTCTAATGCAAAACTGCACAATAAGATCATTCCCATATACTTTACGTATTGTAACACCGCCCTGTATACCCAAACATACGGGGACGAGCTACGATATACTCACGTACATGGAATGAGGTATCAAACTTGGGATGTATTGCAGACAAGTTAGTGACAACTGCTTATTTTACGATGCCGGAACACGTCTCTAGCCTAGACCTCTAAATGTTTTTCGTTAGGTGACAATGCTCCATTACGTAGCTTCAGATAAATTTTAAGTTGGTCTTCTTTAGAATTTGCCTTTCAAGGTTCACCACGTGATGTATGTTTTCAATTCCTAAAATGCAACTAATATGATAAGCATTCTTTCCATTCAATTTAACAATGAAAATCCTTAGCTAGTAGGGATAGAGCAATCATATTTCTTTTGATCAAAGAGCAAAGAGCACAATCTAAATGAAAATTCCCTACACTATTCCTATCAGCACACATTAACTTTTTCAATGCAACATGCATGTATTTCTTTTTGATTTCTCTTAATGTGAATTAACAAAAAGGAAAACTAATGCACAATCGATCAATAAACTCTTTTCATAAAAATGATGATTTTGCGACAATTTCTTTTCAAGGAAAGGAAGACTTTAAGACACTTTTGTTTTCAAAGAAATGAGGAATTACGACACTTTCAACGAAAAGACTGATCATATGCACACATCAATCAATCTATCTTTCAAGAATGAGGACTTTATGACAATTCAACTTTCGAAGGAAAAGACGATTTTACGACACTTTCTTTCGACAAAGATCAATCAACCAAAAACTAACTTTCGACTATAGATTGAAAATGAAAAAGTAAATACATAAGAAACATTTATCAATCATAGTCTATGTAGGGCTAGGTAAGGAGATGAAAAACTATTTTAAGAGACAAGACATCATTGACATCAACAAATCATTCAAACATGATAAAATTTGTAAAAAAATTTAGTTCCTAGATGGGAAACTGATCCTCAAGGGATCAACGCAGACTGCAATGAGAGACAGTGCACTTTAGTGCACTGGCTCTATGCAGGAAGTGCATTATAGTGCACTGTGTCCTTCATTGGGCAGCGCTAGTGACAATAAGCCATTTCTGAAGGCAATTTGACATAGTTTTGACTCAATTTTCAATGAAATAAGACTGAAATTCAATCAACGACCACAAGTACAGTATGTAGAAATGTCTTGAGAGGATAATAAACTACTAAATGGATGATCGCTCCCCAGTGGAGTCACCAATTTTTTTTGGGAAGTTTTAGTGTCTTTGGATAAACGCCTAAACCCCTAGACTAGTAGCTAAGTCTAGAACAACATTGCAAGGCATTCTCTACTTTTTCTATAACCAATAGATTAAATAAGACAGTAAAGAAGCCTACCTGAAGCTTTCACTTACTCCTTATCTCTCTTGACCAATTCTGTTGCTCCTTCCCATACTTAATCTGCTTGAAAAGTACATGCACACAGACAGAAGACAAAAACCAATCAAAGCATATGATAATTATCTATTGATTAAATATAAAATGGAATCAAGTACACAATACACATATGAAAGCATCAATAAACAATACAAACATATGGAAAAAGCTTTGAACACTTTATTAGTAAAAGGAAGAGTTACAACCCAACTTGCTTGATTCAGTGCCACTCCTCCAATTCAATCCCATCCTCTCCTCATAACAAGCAAGACATTTTGACTTCTTTACAATACTTGAAACCAACTCAAGTCTCATACTAACAACATCTCCCTATAATTCAATGATTTCCAGCCCCTGATCACTTAGATGAGTGGTCTTTTTATAGGTGAATAAAGGAAGTTATGCCATAAATGGTGATAATGAATGCCCTCCCAAAATTAGGATTTAGTTCCATGGAGGAAGGGATAAAGGGATTGATGTTCCTTAACTCCCTCCCTCATCAAATTTCGAGACCAAAGGAGTGGATTGCCTTAGGAAACTTCTAGAGGCATCATATAGACAATAATATTATAAACCCCAATGTAGATTTCACTCAAATTCGCCCAGCGCACCCTAGTAGTGTACTGGGCTGCACTGCAGTGCACCCTAGTAGTGTACTGGGCTACACTGTAGCGCACCTTGGTAGTGTATCTACCTGTGTTGATCCTCTTAGAGATAATTTTGGGATGACTTAAGTCATAGAACTTCTTGGGAAGCTAGGCATTCTGATGGTTGACTTGTTTAGGGCATGTAACAACTGAATTAGGGTTTGATGGGCCCTAAAGCAATGATCTAGAAGATGGTAGTGATGTGCCCAAATGGATCTGTAACACTTCTGGCTGGGACATAAAAACATTCTCTTTCAGATCTCCATTCAAGAAAGCAGTTTTTACATCCATTTGATGGACTTTCCAACCATTCTGAGCTGCCAAAGAAAAGAGTGTCTGGATGGTAACCCATTTTGCTGTGGGGGGCAAATTCTCCTCATACTCAACCCCTTCCTTTTGTGTAAAACCTTTTTCCACAAGCCTGGGTTTGTGCTTGTCAAGTGAGCCATTAGCTTTATACTTGTTCTTGTAGACCCACTTGCAACCAATTGGTTTGGTTCCCAATGGAGGATCAACCAGCTTCAAGTGCCATTCTTTATCAAGGCATCATATTCTTTCTGCATCGCTTCTTTCCATTCATCATGAGAAGAAACTTCTTTGAAGGAAGTTGGTTTAAAATTTGTATAGTTCACAACCATAAGAAACATCCATATCAACAAGTGAATCAGAATCGTTTACATCACCTCCAATTTTCCTGGTTGAATTTCTTGTTCCTGTCTTTCCAACCTCACTAGGATGAACACTTTCAAGTGTCTTTGTCAGCCATTTTGGAGGACCTTTCTGAGATGGCCCAGGCTCCTCAGTTGACTGAATCAAGATTGAGTCTCCCAATTCTATCAATCACATCACTCAAATTGTCATCAGTGGCTGGAGCTTCATGTGGGGGAGAGAGTGCTTCATAATAATATTCCACAGATTGATTCATTATAGGAATCCCCTCTTCAATATGTGGAATCTGATTATCAAATTCTTGAAACGAATTTGCATGTCCAAATATATCCAAGAGATCAAGATGTCGCTCAACAACATTGTCAGCCTTGGAAGATTCAAGAAAGATCACATCTCTAGATACAACAAACTTCTTATTAACTTCATCATAGAGATGGTATGATTTAGAGGTATTTGAATACCCCAAGAAGATACACTTATGGCTCCTTGTACCAAATTTGTTTCTTTGTTCCTTAGGTATCAAGGCATAACAAGTAGAACCAAAGATCTTAAGATGCTTTACCAAAGGAATGTGGCCCTACCACATTTCATAAGGAGTCTTTTTTCCAATAACATTAGACAGAAACCTATTCTTTACATACATAACACATAGAACTACATAAGCCCAAAACATCAAATTTACATTCTTGAAAAACTTCATGGAACATACCATATTTAAGAGTGTCCTATTCATTCTTTCAGCTACTCCATTCTGTTGGGGATTATAAGGCATAGTTGTTTGATGTTTGATCCCATGCCGATGAAGAGAGTTTTCAAATTCATTTGAAGTGTATTATTTTCCATTATCAGTGCGAATAGAGCCAACATGAGATTGTGCATCATTTTCAATCAGTGCATGAAAGTTCTTGAATGTTTGAAAAACATCAAATTTGTTCTTCAATAAATAAACTCAAGTAGTCATCAATAAATGTCATCATATATTTATTTCCATTTGCAGAAGAAACAAACATTGGGCCACATAAATATGATTGGATAAGTTCAAGTTTTCTATGTGCTCTGGAATGAGAATCATGAAAAGAATGTTTGCTATGCTTTCCTAGAATACAAGCATCAATGTTTGCTATGCTTTCCTAGAATACAAGCATCACATTGCTTAAGTTTCCTAGGAATTGTAGGAAAACAAGTAACACCACTTTTCTTCAACATATGAAAGTTTTCATAATTCAAGTGTCCAATTTAATCTAGCATGCCATAAAGGACTTGATGGAAATTTACCTTCATCATAATGAGAATTGTATGAGAAGTTTTGAGCACGAGCAGAGGTACCTTGCAACTTCAGAAGTCTTTCTTTGTCTTTCCCCGTAATGGAAAGTGAGTGATATGATGCTTTTGTGACCTCTACCATGCCATCAAACATATGAATAGAGTGTCTTTACTGGAAGATGTGGACCAAAGACAACGAGTTTCTCTTCAACTTTGGGAGGTATATAACATCTTGTAGAAGAATGTCTGGAAGACCAAGAAATTTTAGCCTGATGGTGCCAAGCTTTGATGGATTGAGTTTTGACTTGTCTGCAAATTATACTACTCCATCAACATTGTCAGTAAATTCTTCAAAACAATCTCTCCTGAAATTCATGTGGGAAGTTTATCTTTAATCAAGCAACTAATCATCTTTCCACGAAGAAAGTGAAGCATTGAACAAGTCTTCATTTACTCCAATATTGCAATGTGCCACAACATAATGAGTGGATTTAGGTGGTTTACCTTTCTCTTTGTCATGGGTTTTACCTTTGGCTTCATTTCTTTCCTTCTCAATTCTGTCCCAAGGCAACTTACATGTGGATGCATCATTTCCATTCTCTATTGCAACGTATGCAATGAAGATCAGACTTTTCTCCTTAGAAATGTTACCCCCTTGCCTCTAAAATTTCTTCTTCCTCTACCTCTTTGGCCACCTCTTCCTCTGGAAGAATATTGAACATGATTCTTCTCTTTATGTGAAAGACACACAAGTTCTTCAAAAGACTGAGGAGCTGTCTTCTTCCCAAAATCCTTCTCTCTCTCAGCAAAATTATTCTCAAGGGAGTCAAAGGTAATCTCCCTGAGGTTTCCACTTGCTTGCAATGACTCAAGATAATTTGAATAAGTGGGATATAGTGCCTTAACATAAGCTATGAGAGGAATGCCTATTTGAACACGAGTGGTTTTGATATCATGCATAATAGATCCTACTTCTGATGTTAAAGCAAGAGGGCCATCATTTTTCAATTCAAGACTGAACACTTTAATCATCAATTAGACAACTTCAACTTCAAAGTGTGAGTCATACAGTTCCTTCAACTTTTGTAAGGCTTCAAAAGAATGTGAAAATGGTGAAATATGGTGAATCACCTCTTCATTTATAAATGTTTCATTCAAGGCATAGGCCTTGTTGTTCTTGTTTTCTGAAATGGCGATCTCCTTATTTGAGGTTGGATTTACAAGTTCATTATCCGCTTCTCCTACACAAACTCCTTTCCACAACTCATCGAAAATGAGAGTGTGTTTTATCTTTCTTGACCATTCAGTATAGTTCTCTCTTCTTGAGAGAACTAATCCAATAATTTATATCAATGAATGCATTAAAAATATGTGTATTGCAAAAAAAAATTGTACTTATGGTGGCAAAAAAATGCAATTTCGGTGGCAAAAAATGCAATCTGATATTTATTGACCAGAGGTATTATTTGGGGTAGTTGTTAAATGGGAGAAGGAGTATGTGGGGGAGGGAGTATTTGGGGTAGGGAGTATATGGGGGGAGGTATTAACCAACGAGGATATGGAAACGTAGACAACGTATATGACAATGAAGCAGATTCAAACCATTGTAATGTATTCAAACTAGGAGTGGGATGGTATGGGTGGTATGCCGGTATTATATGGGAGAGCGGTGAATAGTGAGTGGTATTATATTTATACCGATGAACAGTAAGCAATATTATATGGAAGAGTGGTATTATATGAGCTTTGAACTGGTTGTAGGGAGGAGCGTGGTCTGTAGTCAAACCACAGGGGGAGTGATATTACAGTGGACCGGAGCCAAGGAGTGGCAATTGTGTATTTTTTATATTCAGAGATGACAATCGAGATACCATCGGAGGCTGATAGTGCAGGTGAGGGTGGTCGACTATGAGAGTGAAGAATATGTATGGTGGAGGGGAGGTATTAACTGGGAGGGGTGTATGTCAAACAACATATATATGGTGGTATGATTGTCAGACAGTTTGGAGCTTGGTGTAGGTCTTAACATGGAGCCACGAGGATTGAGCCATCGAGACAATACACAATGGTGTATTGTATATATGTAGCTCTTCTACCAACATCAGTACCATACAGTCACGAAAACAACACCACGGTGTCTCTACCCCCCTCAGTTACAACAGTGCCTCAATTCCATAATAAAACTAGAATGTGAGTTGATTCAAAAATGAAGAGAAAAAAATGAATGTCAAAAACCATCATCACTACCAGGCAAAACAAGTTCCAGCCCACAAAAAGACAATAGCAAGATTAACATAGTCAAATAAAAAAGTTTCATTGGCTTACTAATTTCTTTAGCTGGTGGTTCTCCTTCTCACACGAAAACAACACTCCCACATTCATCCAATGTGAATTTTATGTTGCAGAGATGTGCATTCAACAAAACTAACATAGATACAAATGGACAGAGAATATGAGAGACTACAAAAATGGGGAAGATTGCAAAAATGGCAGAAGGGGATTACAAGGGTAAAAATGTAAAAAATGGAGTTGGCTCTAATACCATGTCAGGCTAGGAGGTAACTCCATAATGCGAATTGTGTTTTTCCATTAAGATTTCTCATGGATATATACATGGAGGGAGAGACTCTCGGGCTTCAACTCCCAATTTATCTTCATATTCATAATCTCCTTATTTTCTATTTACATTATTTACATGAATTTCCTAATCCCAAAGATTGGGTATCAACATAAATTTTAACAAGAGAGGTAGTTTGAGGAGTGGCTTGTTGTGTTGAAGAAATGATATCTTTCTTTGATATACCTTCTCCTTCAGGCAATTTAAGAAAATGTAGAGGCAAAGTAAACCTTCTAGAGTCTTTGAAAAACTAAGAAATGTTTATAGTTGTCTGGGGATAGTTGTGTAGATTTATTGCAAATAGATAAGTAAGAAGAATCTCCACAAAAAAAATTCATCATGCTAATTAGCCTCATGAAAATATTTACCGATATTTGCGTCAATGGTTAAATTCTCAACCAACTTGGAGGGATCATCTGGCTTCACAAGAATAGTAACTAACTTCAACTCATATAAAGGATGCAATTCCTTTTTAGCATGAACATACTTCTAGAGGGTAAACATACCAATCTTCAAAGGGAATTCGAGCCAAAGTTTCTTGGAAGCTTTCTTTAGTTCAAGGGTAATCCGAGTTCCAACAATTTGATAAGCAACTTTTCTACACAAAAGTTTATCTAGAACATATAGGTGTAAAATGTGTGGCTTACCATTACTTCCCAAAATGCTAATATAAGTAAATATTTCTTCTTTGAACCAATCCCCAATTCTTAATAAACAATCCATCACGGATTTAGACATTCATGGATGCTTGGAATTGAAAATGGCTCAAAAAATGGGAATCATAACAAGGTGATAGATATGGTAAAATTGATTAAAATAATTCTATTCACATAAAGTATTATGATAAATGTGGATGTGGAGAGGATCAACAAGTTTCCATTTCCAGCGCATAGCTAGACTGTCTAGGGAGAAATAGGTGGAATCCATTACAAAGGCATGCATATAAAAAGGAGGGTTATGGGTGATTGTCTGCTTGGAGCAGAAATGAAGAATATGCTTGGTTAAAATATTAGACAATATTTGGGCCCAATTAAAAATAAACCCTTTGGTGGCCTTATGAATAAGAGGGACTCAATCCTTAGGGAACATCAAAACATTCTAATAGACAAAGAGTCTACAAAGCATGGAGGTGACATAATAAAAAGGAGATTTTAAAGGTTGAATAGAATAGAGGCCAAAGGACTCTTATTTTTGCTTGTTAGGGTATCTTCTCAAGTCTCTCATAAAACTAGGGAGGTCCTTCTCCTTACTGTTATATTCCTCTTTCATAAAACTATCTAGAAACTGGGAATTATATATAAGTTGTGGCTTAAGCAATTGATACATATCATGAAGGCGGGTTGGCTTGAAGGAATTATCGATAATCATCCCTTGTGAGGTGATGAAATATCATTTAGTAATGTCCATGTTCTCGACCACCTAGTGAATCATATCAATATACAATAGAAACCTTAGATAAGAAACAATTCTACGCAGGCGACATTTAGTGGCATCCTAAAGTGTTGCTTCTAAAGTTTTATTGCCTCCTTGTTCTGTAGTAGCCACAGTTGGCTTTGCATAGTCTTCTACTGGTAATTCCTCCTCCAATAAATTGTACATTGCATTCTAGAAGGAAATAATGAAATATGTTTTGCATACAATATCCAAGAAGAGGAAAGAATCCACCAACTTTTCATCAATAATCTACCGAAATGGCCCAATTGGTTGCTATGCAGGCATTTTCTTCTATAGTTTCGTCATTCCATTAGTTGCTAGAGAGCTTACTGTTATACAATATTTTGTCACACTCCCCATCTTGTATCCTGAAGTGTAAAAATTATGAAATATGTCAGTGTATTCACCATGAAACATGTTCAGAAGCATCCCTGAAAAAAAGAATAAAGCTTACCTTGAAAGAATTTTGAAGAAACTTGTAAAAGAACCTTGTTTTCAGGATCAACGCTTTTTGCATCACTAGTGACCCGTGCTGGTACCTTATTGCATTATACTGTTCTAGTGCTCCCAGCATGGTTTTTATCAGGAAAACCCATGCCTAACCTCTTCAGGAAGTTTTTCCTAAAGTGGAGGAGAAGCTTCTCTTACTAGAAGTCTCGAGAACGATGAGCTGGTTACAGGTGAATAAGGATTGGAATGAGATCTCCCATTCTTGGTCCTTGATCCTACTTTCATGGATATTTCCCTTAAGATGTGGAACCTCTCCCTCCTTTTATGGATCCTTAACTCCCTCTCCTTCCCTACTATCCACAATTGGTTGGCTATTGCTTCATTTCCTTCCTAGTGCTAAACTATGCCTAAATGCTGCCCATTTACCTAAGGAGAAAGGAGTGTTGGAAGGTTAAGGCTAGGACTTGGAAACTCACCTAAAGGAGGCTTCCAACATCAAGGCTTAAGTGGTTGTAATGCTCCATTTACCATCTATTAATAATACATTATGTGTTTTCTTTCCATAAATGTGTCAATCATTTCTCATTTAGTATAATACTCCTTGATTTGTTATATGGTTTATATCATAATGGTTTTTTCTATGTATGTGTTTGATGTCTCCACGTGATTTTCCTTGCAGGTATTCATCCATAACGACGAAGAGGAGATTGAGCTTGGAAGTGGAAGAATCAAGGACGACACCAATGAACATTAGCATCAGAGTGAGGTAGGTCATCTATCCTCCTTTGTGTTTTCTAGTATAAACTAGGAAAGTTTACACATATTTGTCTTTGTTTGTTGCTAGATCCTCCCATAGGACTAGAGGGATCATTTTTGTCCGCAGAAAGGATTTCTTGCACAACAAAATGGCGACTCCATTGGGGAACTTATAACCCTTCAAACCTCCTTTTATGTTTGGTCTTTTTGATTAGTTTGGCCAACCTCCTAGTGATCTGTAACTTAGGTCCATTATGGGTTCGCATTCTAAGTAGTATGTTCTTTAGAGTGTCAAGTTTGGATCTCTCTTTGAGTTTCTTTTCATTTTCCTCCAAGTCTTTCTCGCCCAACGTGTTTTCTCCAGAAATAGTTGCGCTGGTTTTACCCGTTACAATCACATTGAAGACCTTGTTAGCTTGTTAGCACAGGTTTTTACCATTAAAGTTACGTTGCAAACCCCTATCAGCGCGGATTCGAACATTAAAGTAGTGCTGGTCCAAAAATGAGAAATTTTATGGTTTCTACCATAAAGATCTAGTGTGTCTTGATCTCTGAAGTGTCCTCCTGCTTTGTGTGCATAAAACTTTCCAATATTTTTGTTGATTTCTCGTTTGAAAAAGTCCATCCCATTGTTTGAAGTAGTGAAAGTGAATTTTGGTTCGGTCTTTAGTTCTTTTGATCAATTGAATTTACTGTTTTCTACTTGTATGTGTGGAAGGAATACTGATTTGCTATTGGTTAAAGCATTATTATTTATTTTGGAAACCATAAAAGAAATGGCATTTGCATTTGCTTAGCTTTCATCTCAAAGTTTACTTTTCGAAATTGCATTAGATTTCATTTCATTGAAAATTCATTTTTGGGATTATCATTCAGCATAGATTACATTGCTTAGTGTTGAAAGCTAAAAAGTGCATTCTCATTCATTGAAAAGAAAAAGTGAACAAATTCAGGTAGGTGAATTTTCATGAATTGAAATTCATTTTACTTTTGGAGGGTGCATTGGAATAATGAAAGTGAAAGATCTAGTTAGGAAGCTTTGCTTGTTTCATACTTGGTTGTTGTATCAACGTTTGAAACTTATTCCCTATGCTAGATAGCATTTAAATGAAAAGAATCAATTTTTCATACTAGTTGCATCGTAGGTGTGTTCAGATGACATCGATTTTTTAACTTTGAAACTGAAACTTAATTCAAGATCAACTTTAAAATTTATCTCAATTAACCTAAGGAGCATTTGGAACATTAATTAAAGCATCTAGAGGCCTATGCTAGAGACATGTTCCAACATCGTTAAACATAGAAGGTGTCATTGTTTTCCAGCGTTGCATTTCGGGGGTGAAATTTCTTTCCACGTACGGAAGTGTATAGGAACATTCTCCAGTACTTTCGGGTATATTGGAGGTGCTCCATGCATGGTAAGTATATGAGAAAGTTCTCATCGAATGGTTACACATTAGACAACACTACTACAAACTACATTCCCATGTACCGTCGAGTATATTTTGGGAGTCCTCAATAGGTTGCTATCCATTCATAGGTAACTGAGACTTCCACTGTGTCTATCGTGATACACCGAACATTTAGGGAGATTGGATTTCGTACATTGAGTCCTTGGTTCGCCAAGATGTATATTGCAGTTCATGGCTACTTGGTAAACCTTTATGCCTAGATTCCCCTCTTTGATTTATTTTTGTTGTTAATTTCTGAAATTAATTAATTGACCACGGAAGAACATACTTCCTGTGAAAATACTCCTTAATATAACTTAGGTTGAGACTCATGGCAATAGTTCCTGAGTCCACCAATCAAGGAAACCCCTTTGACAGGAATCCTAGTCCTTTTCCTTCTTTTGGAAATGTTGGTGCTCCTTATATGGCAATGTTGTCCCTTCCTGGATTTACCTTTGGTTTTCTAGTTATTTATTTATTTTTTTGAATCCTGTGGTTTTGAATGTATGAACTGCTTCTCAACTAGATTCTCCTTGACCTGAACAATATAAACCTCTAGTTGATCCTAAAGTTGACTCTTTACCTTCTTCGCTTGTTCAGTCTTATTCCTCTTCCTCCTCTTCGTCTAGTGAAAGCCGACAAGTTAGTAACCAGGTGGATAAGAAGAAGAATAAAACGAAGATTAAGAAGAAGAAAAATAAGCAAGGGGCCAACCAAGAAACCATTTCTACATATGTAAATGATGTTGAAAAGTCTTCCAATCAACCTCGCAAAGTCAAATTCCCTTGCAAGTTGTGTAAGGATGATCATCTTCTTAGAGATTGTCTGGGTATTCCCAAGGTATTATAAGTGTGGTCTAAAGGCTCACACTTGCCTTTGTCCTGAACCTCTGGAGATCACACTGGTGATAAATCCTCAACTAGTGATAGTAAGGTCCATGGGGAAAGGGTAAAATCACATTTACCTGTAAGTTATGTGAATGGAATCATTCTATTCACCTTTTTCCTTGTATGGATGAAGCCTAAAAAGTGTTGGGAAACCTTGCAAGTTCTCAACCTCGTCTTCCGAATGGTTATTGAAAGCTTTCCCCTGATCCTCCACTAGTTGACCAAGTGATTGATCCGAATTCATCTCTAGTCAATCCCACTCTCTCTGAATTTGAATCACATGAGCCTGTTCCCGACCAACCATTGGTTGAGAAAACGGTTGACTCGATTCCACCTTCAATTGACCGTACCTTTCCCATAGAGAGTGAACTTCATATCACTCAAGTTCTCCTTGTTTCTTCAGATTCTAATGAATTTGGGGGCAATCCTCCCATTCTCGTGGTACTGGGTGGTGATCCTCCCATTCCCATGACACCCCCTCCAAGTAGTATGGTCACATCCTTTGGTTGGAGTCGACTGGTAGGATATCATCTTCCTTCTTATGTGCCCTTTCAAATCACAATACATGCTTATAATATACCCGTACCTAGCACAATCATAGATGAAAGTGAATATGTTATTGTTCTGTCCTCCACGACTTGGAAAGCTTTAGGTTATCCACAACTTGTGCATATTACCTAGAATTTGTTGGCTTTTAGCAGAGGAACCAATCAACCATTAGGAATCCTTCCTAAGTTTCCTATTACTTTGGGAGGAAATATCTTCTATATCGATGTGATGGTTTTCCAAGGCCCTTTGGATTTTAATTTACTCCTTGGACGTGACTATGTTTATGTCATGGGATCTCTTGTCTCTTGTCTCTTTCATGTCATATGTTTCCCACATGAAGCAAGAAATATCGCTATTGATCAACTTTCATTCGTTGGTCCTAATTTGACTCCCAATCAACCATCTTGCCTAAATTCTCCTTGTATGCAAGTGGTGTCACCCCTGCCATAGGTTAATTATGTGGCCACCTGTTCCATGCCCACGTCTATAGATGATCTAACGAGTGATATAGTGCATCATGTATTAGGGGCATTGGAGCTTGATCTTTCCATTAGATCCCTTGATAGGTATCCCTCCCAGAGCGTTGGTCTGCCATCTGATGAGAATCTCTTGGAATCCATGGCCTCTTATGGACCATGAATCAAGGTTCTTGGAGCACAGTTCCTTTTCTTGTGTCAAGTTCCTTAAAAAATGAATCAAGGTTCTTAGATCAGATTTCCTTGTCTTGTCTCAAGCTCCTTAAAAAATTAATCAAGGTTTTTGGAGCACATTTCCTTTTCTTGTGTCAAGCTCCTTAAAAAATGAATCAAGGTTCCTGGAACACAGTTCCTTTTCTTGTGTCAAGCTCCTTAAAAAATGAATCAAGGTTGCCGGGGCAGAGTTCCTTTACTTGTGTCATGTGTTGAAATATGGCAACAGGAATATTCAAATTTAATGTGTCCTTGAATTAAATTGTGAATTAAAATCAAATTTAGTCTTAACAACCACTTGGAAATAATTAATTAATTTATTTTAAGAGCTATCCCTTAAACTAAGGAGATAAGATTGAGTTATATTTGAGTTGTAATTAGTTAACTCAGTTTACTGAGTTAAGTCCAGTTAAATTAGTTCCAAACTATTTGAGGAACTAATAGTGAGTTAACAGTGAGTTGATGCATGCATGCACTCAACTAGTGCTACTCTAGTTAATTGAAGATTCCCTATTTAGAAACTCATGCATGTCTATTCTGAGAAAGACCTATTTGAGATTAAAGTCAAGGATACTGTACTATCACTTGCATGTGTTTTCTCATGGAGAAAACTCATGCATGCAGTCAAGGATTTATCCTTGAGGATTGCGCAGTTTTGAGGGATGAGTTTTCCACTTGGTAACAGGAGAGACATCCACAAGGAACAATGCAAGGAAATAGGATCTTGGAGGGCAGAGAGGAAGGCTAGAGAGAAGCCAAGATTGCCTGTGAGCATATGTGAGGATTGTACTGAGAGCTGGCTAGCTGTGAGAGCTAAGGCTTTGTATAATTCTTATGTATTTCCACCTTGTATGATAATACAATAGTGTGGGGTTTTTAGCGGAGGCTTTCCCCAAAGTATTTTTATGTGTATTATGCCATTGATTCTTCTTCTTCTAGTTATATTGTTTAGCTCAACCTTTAAGCTTCTGCAAATTGATAGTAGAAGTAGGTTACAATATTCTTCTTTGATTTATATTGCATTATCGAGTTAACCTACCATCAGATTTTCTACATGGTATTAGAGCTGGATTTGTAGAAATTTTCTACATGGTATCAGAGCTATATTTGTAGAGAATTTCTACATGGTATCAAATCTATGAACAGTATACTGAGAAGAGAATTTGAAGTTTGAAGTTCGGGGTTGTAGGTGCAAATCGAATTCATATCATACTTCAAGGTTGGAAAATGGCATTCTATGGCTTGAGACTCGAGTATGCCTTGGAAGGTAACTCGAATTACATAGCAAGGAAAGATAGAATGGAAGCTGTATTAGAAGACAATGGCTTGAAGGAATTCATTGATCAAGAAATCCCAAATCCAGCTTCAACTAATGCACAAAAGTTGGCTGAGTGGAAGAAGTGTGTGGCGAAGGCGAGACGGATCATCCTTGAGGGAGTTCGAGACCATATTGTCTTGAGTCTCCATGGGAAGGATACTCCATTTTCAATGTGGAAGACATTGAAGGACCTCTACCAGAAGAGTAGCGACCAGAGGAAATTGGCACTCAAGGATAAGCTTCAAGAATCAAGATGGAGAAGGGCGATACTATTTCCACATATCTGAACAAGCTCACCACCCACAGAGATGAGCTTGGCAGTGTGGGAATAACTACTGTCGATGATGATATGGTGAGCCTCGCTCTCCTTGGCCTTCCAAAGAGTTGGAATAGCTACAAAGACTCTGTGAATGGAAGGGAGAAATTTCCGGATTGGGAACGACTATGGTCGGATCTTATGCAGGAGGAGATCAAGAGGAGCACACAAGATGGTTCTTCATCCAAGAATGATAATGAAGAAAATTTGGCCTTAGTAAGTAAGGCAAGGAAAGGGAAGGGGAAGGCTTCCCATTTCAAATCGAATTCTTCTCATGGAGGGAAGAAGGGTGACATGTCTAAAGTAAGATGCTTTAATTGTCATGAGATGGGACATTATGTGACTAATTGCCCATCGAAGAAGTCCAAGAAGGGATCCTCGGAAGGATTGTAAGGTGAGGCATTAGACTCTTAGTTCGAAATGGACTTTACCCTCATTGCATGCATGGTGTCATCGATGAAGGGTTGTGTCTGGTATCTTGACAGTGGAGCCTCATTCCACATGACCGGTGATAAAAATTTATTTAGTGCCTTGGAGGAGAAAGACCTCA
This sequence comes from Pinus tabuliformis, assembly GCA_031772625.1. Taxonomy (NCBI): domain Eukaryota; kingdom Viridiplantae; phylum Streptophyta; class Pinopsida; order Pinales; family Pinaceae; genus Pinus; species Pinus tabuliformis. Next base: position 52,439,466 of record CM062809.1, read on the forward strand.
AGATGCGCATAGAGATGGGTGACGATGGAAGGTATAATGTTTCAGGAGTGGGCACGGTTGATTTTCAGAGGGAGCATGGAGCTTCTCTCACCTTGATAGATATGATGTATGTGATTGGACTGAAGAAGAACTTGGTGTCGGTCACGATGTTAGAGGACAAAGGCTACGATGTTGTCTTTAGTAAAGGAAAGGTGTTCCTAAGACAGATAGCCATGGGTCAGACCAAGAGGATAAGGATTAGGGTGAAGAATATCTATAAACTAGAGGTAGATGATTGTGCAGCATTGAGTACGAAAGTAGAATTGGTGCAAATCTAAGACATTGGTTAGTTGTGGCACAAGTGGTTGGGCCATTCGCATCATGGGGCTTTGAATATAATCAACAGATATCTATAGGACTTCCCAAAGGTAAACTTGAGCAAGTTGACACATGCAAAGGTTGTACCTTGGGAAAGTACACCAAGTCTTCCTTTCATGATTGAGACAGTCGACAGAGGCTATCTTAGAGTGAGTTCATACTGATTTGTGTGGACCATTCTCGATGAAATTCATTGCGAAGCAAAGGTATTATGTTATTTTCATTGATGACTATTCTCGTAAATGCTGGATTTATTTCATGTAGAGGAAGGACCAAACTTTCACAAACTTTTGTGAGTTCAAAGCTTTGGTCAAGAAAGAGTCAGAGAAGAAGATCAAGGCATTAAGAAATGACAACGGTGGAGAATATGTCTCTCAAGAGTTTAAGGACTTGTGTGCAGTGGAAGGAATTAAATGAGAGTTGGCGGCACCTCATAACCCACAGCAGAATGGGGCGGCCGCGAGGAAGAACAGAACTATTGTAGGGGAAACACAGGCAATGATGCATGACCAAGGCCTACCACTTCACTTGTGGGCTGAGGCATGCAACACATCAATCTATTGGTAGAATAGAAGCCCACATCACATACATGGGATGAAGACACCAGAGGAAGCTTTCTCCGGTAAGAGACTAGATGTGGGTCACTTCAGGATCTTTGGCTCATCGGTATATTGCCATGTGACAAAGGATGCACAGAAGAAGCTTGAGCCAACAACAGAGTTGGGGATATTTGTGGGGTACATTGATACACCTCACAACTATCGAGTGTACTTGCCTACCAGTCGGAGGACAGTGGTTCGCAGAGATCTCAAGTTTGATGAGCAGAAGGCCATGCGAGTTTCCCTTGAGAGGGAGCTCCAACTACAGGTTGTGGAGGAACTGTTGGTTCCTAAGGAGGAGGAGCCTCAGACTGATGTGGAGCAGCCACATGCAGAGGTTCCAGGAGTGGAGACATCCACTCAAGTAGAGTCTTCTAGAGATGGATGGAAGCGCACAAGAGAAGCTGATAGATTGTTGGAGGATGTGAGAGAGAATGTGGGAGCACCATCTTCTCAGCGTAGATAGAGGAGGTCACCTGAGAGGTGCACTGGATACATGGCCGTTGCTAGGGAATGTGTTAAGACCAGGCCATCTTCCTTTGAGGAAGAAGTGCAGCAACTGATTTGGGTTGATGGTATGGTGGAGGAGTATGACTCCATAGTTCATAACAGTGTTTGGGACGTGGTTCCGAGACCGGAGAACAAGTCAGTTGTGAGTTCCCGTTGGCTTTACAAGGTAAAGCAAGCTGTTGATGGTAACATGGAGAAGCATAAGGCAAGATTTTTTGCCCGTGGCTTTTCACAGGTTGAGAGGATCATGTTGTTGTAGTATATTTCGACAGAGGAGCAAGATGCTGACATTTTGACAAAGGCATTGTCAAAGTATAAATTCGAGTTCCATAGAGATAGGATCGGGTTGGCAGATAATCCCTTTCTTGTTGAGAGGGAGTGTTGAAATATGGAAACAAGAATATTCCAATTTATTTTGTCCTTGAATTAAATTGTGAATTAAAATCGAATTTAGTCTTAATATCTACTTGGAAATAATTAATTAATTTATTTTAAATTAATTAGTTGGAGAAATTCAAGTTAGAAGTCTTTCTGAAGTCATGCAAGAGTTATCCCTTAAATTAAGGAGATAAGATTGAGTTATACTTGAGTTGTAATTAGTTAACTTAGTTTGCTAAGTTAAGTCCAGTTAAATTAGTTCCAAACTGTTTGAGGAACTAATAGTGAGTTAACAGTCAGTTGATGCATGTATGCACTCAACTAGTGCTAATCCAGTTAACTGAAGATTCCCTCATCAGAAACTCATGCATGTATATTCTGATAAAAACCTAGTTGAGATTAAAGTCAAGGACAGTGTACTATCAGCTTCATGTGTTTCTCATGGAGAAAAATCATGCATGCAGTCAAGGATTTATCCTTGAGGATTGCGTAATTTTGAGGGATGAGTTTTCCACTTGGTAACAAGAGAATCATACACAAGGAACAGTGCAAGGAAATAGGAGCTTGGAGGGCAGAGAGGAAGGCTTGAGAGAAGCCAAGATTATCCGTGAGCATCTGTGAGGATTGTACTAAGAGCTGGCTAGCTGTGAGAGCTAAGGCTTTGTATGATTCCTATGTATTTCCAACTTGTATGATAATACAATAGTGTGGGGTTTTTAGCTGAGGCTTTCCCCAAAGTATTTTCATGTGTATTGTGCCATTGATTCTTCTTCTTCTAGTTATATTTTTCTACTCGATCTTTAAGCTTCCGCAAATTGATATTCGAAGTAGGTTATAGTATTCTGCTTTGATTTATATTGCATTATTGGGTTAACCTACACAGATTTTCTACATCACGCTCGTTAAAAAATGAAACAAGGTGTCATGAGCATTATACTTTTCCTTTTTCAAGCTCATTAAAAAATGAAACAAATCCCCTTACAATTCGAGTCTTTGATTAGATCTTGTAAAATCCTAGTCCAGTCTTTCACTTAATCTCGTATATGAACCTTCATTCCATCCACATATTAGTAACTAGTAGTCTACTTGTCTAGTTAATTTAACGTCTTAAATTTCTCTACATAAATTATCAATCCGAGTATCATAAACTAATGAAGTGTGGTGCACCATATGTGCTTAGTTAACCCTTTTTCTTACTTCGTTGTTTTATATTTTATGTTGTTTTGGGGTTTTGTTTTTGTTGGTCTCCTAAAGTATTCTAATGCAATGGAAATCCTAGTTTAAAGTTTTAAGAATGCTTTTAAAGGTCAAGTGTGGATGTATAGTTGAAGACAAGGTTTATGCTTCTTATGATAATTTCCAAACTTAGCACTTCAAAAGATCTCAAAACATGCTATCTATAAAATCATAACTTGAACAAAAGTGTAAACATGTAGCTACATAAATCAAGATAAGGATGAAGTACTGAAAATGAGGTTACTATCTCTGTTGTCCATCTAATTACAAAAATAAAATCTAAACTACTGCACTCAAAACCAAAAATTGTAGACTAATGAAAGAAAAATAAAATTAAGCCATGTCACCGGAGATAACGTCAAATAACATGAAGAATTGATATCTAAATTACCTACTTGCAGATTAATGAAAGAAAAATCAAATTACTTCACTTATAATCCGATAGCTCGCCAATTAATTTCTCGGGCTAAGCCATGGCACCGAAGATAACGTCAAATAACATGAAGAATTGATATCTAAATTACCTACTTTCAAATTAATGAAAGCAAAATCAAATTAATTCACTTATAATTTGATAGCTCGCCAATTAACTTCTTGGGTTAAGCCATGGAACCGGAGATAACATCAAATAACATGAAGAACTTGATATCTATACTAGCTAATAGTAGCAAACAAATCTCACTAAAATCAAAGCATAACAACTGAAATTTAAAATCTAAAATTCAGCAGAGAAGCAAATCCCATATCACTACTTGATGCAAAAACTACATTAAAAAGCTCGAGCAAAAACTAATAAGCAAATACAAGAACATGTAAAGAAAAACTAATCTACAATCAACCGGTTGAACATACTTGCATGAATTAAAATTGCATGAATGGAAACTCTAAACTATCAAACTTGAAAGCAATAAAATGACATACATAAATGAAATCAAAGCAAAATTACAAAATAAAATCTACTCTACCTTACATTCTAATATCCTTCATGACATTTACTTCACATCTCCTTCCATGTTGAGAACATCAAAGCTTTATTCAAATTCTTCAAAATTACAAAGTACAACAAAGCTCTCCAAAGCTTTCCAAAGCCATCAAGGAAGAACTACAAACTCCAAGTTAAAGAACTACAAAGCCAAGCTAAGCTAACAAATGAAGGAGAGAAATCTCCTATTTATACAAAAAGATGAGAAGCCATATCATTAATGAGAGTCCATGAATATCTCCCTCTACCTCTAGAGTCCTAATCAAAATAGGAATTGATAAGACACATGTCTTCTTAGAGTTTCAATACAATTAGGAGATGTGACACATATCCTCATGATCTCATGATAAGCTCCACTCAAATTCGAATTTGGCCTTAGGGTGCCACATAAAAGTCTTCTAGAGGCCTCCTTTTAACTTACGCATGTCAACAATCTCAACCCACTTGTTAGGTATAAGCATATGCACATTATTTTCTAATTTTTAACCACAAATTCACTTAAAAAGGCTTAGAATTAATAAAGTTTGGAAAAACATAAATGTGGCCCAATGATAATGAAAGTGGGATGAATGTGGTGACATAGTAGTGAAATGGAGGTGATATAATGGACATAATAGTGAAAGTGTACTGGAAATGAATGACATTTTCAAGACCCAACACTACTTAGGTGAATCAAATGAAACTTGGGGAGCATGTACCTTGAATTGAGTTATTAAGTTAGGGGCATGCAAACTTATCTCAAGCATATTTTTTCTTTGTTTCAATCTTGTGTAAAAATGAAACCAATCTCAAGCATAATTTGTCTCCATTTCAAGCTTGTGTAAAAATGAAACCAATCTCAAGCATAGTTTGTCTCTATTTCAATCTTGTGTAAAAATGAAACCAAATCCAAGCATAATTTTATCCTTGTTTCAAGCTTATGTAAAAATGAAACCAAATCCAAGCATAGTTTTTTCTCATGTTTCAAGCTTGTGAAAAATGAAACCATGTTCAAGCATAATTTGTCTCCGTTTCAAGTTTGTGTAAAAATGAAACCAAATTCAAGCATAGTTTCCCATGTTTCAAGCTGTTGGGTAGCGAAGGCCCTGCGTAATGGTTTTGGGGCTCAAAGACCCCAATTTTGGGTAAAAATATGGTAAAGGCTCTGCAAGGTGCGCGGAGCATGAATTGTAATAAGTCAAGTCAAAGGGTTGTCCACCCAAAAATAATGTAAGAAAATAGAAAGTGAGTTGGCCTGCCCATGGTCTGCGAACCATGGAAATGTATAAATAGAGCAAGGCTCTATGGTTATAAAGTAGTTTTTGAGTTTTGATCTTAATGTTATGGGTTTATGAAGGCACTAAGTCCGAGTTAAGGGTGTTGGTAGATAGATAGAGGCTTTGCAGTTGTGTGCGCAGAGGCTTGGTAGAGTCCCCAGCTGTGTGTGCGGACTCCTGTAGCTGAGTGCACAGGGCGGATCTGGTTGTATTGACAGAGGATAAATAAAGATAAGAATTTCTGAATCATTGTGTGCTTTATCGTGAATCTATCTGTTACTTATGTTCTAGCTTTATGCACTGTCTTTAAGAATTATGATTACACGCACTGGGTTTTATTGTTAAATGTTTGCTAAAAGACTGTAATAAGTAGAGTAGTTCTATAATAAACTCGTTAATAGCAAAGCACATAGGAGCAGATCTATAACAGTACAAAGTAGCACAAGGGCACAAAACGGTTTGCGACCCCATCCAGACCACATCAAGACATCCCAAGGGTGCGGAAACCTGGTTCCAGCACCCTCCCATACTACCTCGGGTGAGACTTCAGTCCATGCTCCATGGATTGTTGCCGAAAGGGCCAACAACAGAACCATTTGTTGGCTTGTTGGGGCCTGACCCTGGTTTAGAAGTGGGCTGGCTTGTTGGATCAGTCACTTATTATGCTCACTTCACTACAGGAAGACCCAACCTTACAGCGGTTGGAAACAGAGGCAAGGGAGCTACAACAAGCCTATGATAATGTCAGGGGGACCACGCAAACAGTTGTTATTACACTGTGCTTTGCCAAGATGAGGGCGGCTCAGGCTCTTAAGGTACAAGCTAACGCTGCTCGGAAGAAGGAAACAGTGATTAAAGAACGTATCCATCCTTGGCTGGATGAGGCATTCACGGTTTCCACCACCATCGAGCGATTGATGACACACATGCAAGCAACATATGAACCTGGACAAGCAACTAACACTGATACTGATGCATCGGTGGCTCGCATAGAATAGGTACAGCAGATGGCGAAAGATTTTGTTGCAAGTGTAAGCGAAGCACATAAATTGCTGAATGACCTCCGTGCGAAGATTGCCGCACTAGCTGAGTGACTTGGGACGAGTCACAGTGATTTTGTTGGGGGCTTGTTGGGTAGCGAAGGCCCCGCGTAACGATTTTGGGGCTCAAAGCCCACAATTTTGGGTAAAAGTATGGTAAAGGCTCTGTGAGGTGCGTGGAGCATGAATTGTAATAATTCAAGTCAAAGGGTTGTCCACCTGAAAATAATGTAAGAAAATAGAAAGTGAGTCGGCCTGCCCATGGTCTGTGAACCATGGAAATGTATAAATAGAGCAAGGCTCTATGGTTAAAAAGTAGTTTTTGGGTTTTGATCTTAATGTTATGGGTTTATGAAGGCAATATTCTTTTTGCGTCTGTAAGTCTAAGTCAAGGGTGTTGGTAGATAGATAGAGGCTCTGCAACTGTGTGCGCAGAGGTCCGATAGAGTCCGCAGCTGTGCGCGGACCCTTGCAGCTGAGTGTGCAAGGCGGATCTGCTTGTATTGACAGAGGATAAATAAAGATAATAATTTCTAAATCATTGTGTGATTTTTCACGAATCTATATGTTACTTATGTTCTAGCTTTATGCACTGTCTTTAAGAATTATGATTGCCCGCACTGGGTTTTATTGTTAAATGTTTACTTAAAGACTATAAGAAGTAGAGTAGATCTATAATAAACTCGTTAATAGCAAAGCACATAGGCGCGGATCTATAATAGTACAAAGTAGCGCAAGGGCACATAACGGTTCGCGACCCCATCTAGACCACATCAAGACATCCCAAGGGTGAAGAAACCTAGTTCCAACACCCTCCTACACTACCTCGGGTGAGACTTTGGTCCGCGCTCCGCGGATTGTTGCTGAAAGGGCCAGTAGTACGGGATTTGTTCAGCTAAAACACTTCTAAACCTGGGTCAGGCCCCAACAAGCCAACACAAGCTTGTGTAAAAATGAAACCATTCCCATTTTACCTCTCGTGACTGTCGTTTTTATCAGCCTATTTTTGTTAGATGAGCCTTGGCTTTTTCATTCCATCATCACCTTCTCTTTGGCCGATCATATGCTTTCACTTTGTTGTTTTACCCTTGCCTGAGGAACACCTGCGATGAGTGGTCTTATTAGCCAACCTATTGACCTTTACATGTTTTGAGAAATTCCATCATGACCAGAACCATTTTCTATCCTTTCATACCACTCATTCCTCCAGGTGGAGTCCTCTTTCAGCTCTTTTCAGACTCCAAAAATATGAAAAGATTGTCGAGAACTTGTCTTTTCGAACTCGTAAAAGTAAATGAAAAGACATCTACTCAATATAAGTTTAACCCTTTTCTAGACTGAGATAGACTAATGTACGAAAAAGGAATACCTTGGTCACACGTGGCAAAGAGGTTCTATTGAATATTGTTTTCTACCTTTTTGGATTCGAGAGACTGTCTACGAAAAGGGACATCTGGAATTTTCTTTTGGCCTCTTTTTCAAACTCTCTAAACATGAAAAAGATGTCAAGTTACCCCTCCGTCAATTTCGTAAAACTAAAACGATGAAGGACTTGTCACCATGACGAGACCAAGCTACTCCTTCCTAGGGCTCATTATAAATACTAGGATGGATTCATCTGAAGGATGAACCTATATGACAAGCATACAGTAGCCTCTTCAAGATTGAGATTAAAAATAAAGAGGTAGTTTCTAGAAATAGTGGGGAAAAATGGAAGCAAACATATATCCTGTATTTTTCATAAAAGGCATCATGTCACTCTTGAACATGACACTTATATGTATCTTGTGTTGGGTTTGGGTTATCCTCACTTCGTTGCTTGCCTTGCTGGGTTTGGGGAATCCATTTGTCTCTCATTTGATTATATCCTATTGTCACCATGACATATGATCTATTTTGAGTAAAATGTTGCCAAATTCCAGAGTTGTGTCACCGATATGTTCAAGAGAAGTTCCATCTGCAAATTCAAACCACTTATACCCTATTTTAATTTTTCTGCAACAATCCTGTATCATTCTTGCCAACTCTACAAAATCCTATGTTTTGTGTTGACGATGTGGGAAACATTATGGCCCTCCTTCGACAGATTATTTCCTATCAACTCCAACTCATTATCTAGGAAGGTGATCTAGAAACTCCCTTTCAGTACCTTAGAGCTTGCATGCCTCAATGTCAAGTTCTTCACATTTGATGATAGGTCCACATCATTGGCCTTCAATCAAATGATTCTACAAGTGTTTGACATTAGCTTCATTATTCACACTCATGGATTGTGTTGTTGTACCTTGAGAACCATCATCGTTATTGATGGTTTCACTCATACCTGTTAATGGTTCACATCATTAACTAGTAATCAGGTGGTTTCTATAATGTTCGACTTTGACACATCCATTCACATGTTTGGATTCATACTTTGGTTGGACTGAGACGGAGATGAAGACCTTAGGTTTCGTCTGATAAATCTAGGCTGCATGGAGTTATTATATATTCAAGATTTTACACATGATCCCTTCTATTCAGATGGTTGCATCCATTTCGTGGATCCATACACATGATCCTTTCTATTTGGATGGTTGTGTCCATGTCGTGGATCGATACACATGATCCTTTCTATTCAGATGGTTGCGTCCATGCCGTGGATTCATGTATTATTAGATGCATACTTAGAGATGTATTATTAGGAATACTTGCATCAGAGATGTCAAATATCTTGTATCGTGTTTGATTTTAAGGTCTCTTAACGGTGTTTATCTGGGTCCTTACCTTGACTTGTAAAGCATTTCAACCATCACTTCCCGTTCTGCCTTCATTCTTTAGGGTGCATCTGTAATGCAATATTTTGTCGCACTCCCCGTCTCATATCCTGAAGTGTCAAAATGATGAAAGCTATCATTGTATTCACCATGAAACATGTTCAGAAGCATCCCTAAAAAAAGAAAAAAAAAACTTGCCTTGAAAGAATTCCAAAGAAACTTGTCAAAAAACCTTGTTTTCAGGATCAACGCTTTTTGCATCACTAGTGACCTGTGCTGGTACCTTGTTGCATTATATTTTCCTAACGCTACCAGCATGGCTTTTATTAGGAAAACCCATTCTGAACCTCTTCAGGCAATTTTTCCTAAAGTGGAGGAGAAGCTTCTCTTACTAGAAGTCTTGAGAATGACGAGATGGTTACAAATGAATAAGGATTAGAATGGGATCTCCCATTCTTGGTCCTTTATCCTACTTTCATGGATCTTTCCCTTAAGATGTGGAACCTCTTCCTCCTTTTATGGATCCTTAACTCCCTCTCCTTCCCTATAAATGAGATCCCTACTATCCACATCTGGTTTGCTATTGCTTGGTTGCCTTCCTAGTGCTGAAATATGTCCAAAGGTTTCCCATTTACCTAAGGAGAAAGGAGTGCTTGAAGGTTAAGGCTAGGACTTGGAAACTCACCTAAAGGAGGCTTCCAAAATCAATGCTTAAGTGGTTGTAATTCTCCCTTGACCATCTATTAATAATACATTATGTGTTTGCTTTCCATAAAGGTGTTAATCATTGCTCATTTAGTATAATACTCCTTGATCTGTTATATGGTTTATATCAGAATGGCTTTTGCAATGTATGTGTTTGATGAATCCTCATGATTTTCCTTGCAGGTATTCATCCATAATGGCAAATATGAGATTGAGCTTGGAAGCGAAAGAAGCAAGGACGACACCAACAAACGTTGGCATCAGAGTGAGGTAGGTCATCTATCCTTCTTTTTGTTTTCTCGTATAAACTAGGAAAGTTTGCACATATTTGTCTTTGTTTGTTGCTAGATATTCCCATATGAGTAGAGGGATCATTTCTATCTGCAGAAAGCATCTGCACAACAGTTACATAGGAATTTTGTTGTAACAAGGAAAAATAGGGTTATCACATTTTTTCATCGAGCTATTACCATAAAACTCATAAATTAAATACAAATTGCAGACATCCATATAACTTAAAATTTTCCCATGTAGGAATAAATCACCTAAAAGGTGGTAAGTGCAAGGCTTTTATTATAGGAATGTTTTTCAATTTTCCATGTCAAAGTGACAATTGTACAAGGATGACAGATAGAATGATGTGATGTAAAGGTGTTGTGCACTGACAATCAACCTGGTAGATTACATCTTCCCGGGAGCTAAATCCTGAAAGGAATGAAGGGTGTGCATTTAGGACATCATCGAGATGACCAGATATGGGATGGATGTGTGTCGTAATGAAAAGTAGTGCGAGGCTATGTGAATGGCACGTGGTTGAGCTAAATCACCATGGAGGTAGGATTACAAGGAAAGAAAAAGTCACAAGGACCAATTAAAAAACTCAACTAGGGATGCAAGCGGGACCTACAGGTGAAGACCTCATGGTGAGTTGTCCTAGGAGTCTATCCTCGAATCTTTTGAATGAAAGTGTAGATGAAATATCTGAGGAAGGAGGACCAAGATGAAGTAGAAATAAGACAACATGGTAAAAAGCGTGGAAGCTAAGTTTCAACGGAAGCCACGTGAATGAGGAGGGACCCGCATACACCATGGTGTATGATTACATCACCTCATAAGGTTATCCCCAATAGGATAAAAAAGTGAACTTTATGATAGCTCTGAGGAAGAGCCTCTGGGTGACATGGAAGAGTGGCAGTGTGGGAGGTGAATTAAATATTATAAGTTAAGATGCATGGTAGAAAGGGCTCAATCGTAGCATATACTTATGATTGCTAAGTCACTCAGAAAGGTGATCCCTGGGAGGATTAAAAAAAATGCAACTTATTAATGAACCGGAGAAGAACCTCCAAACAATTTGTCAAGCATTTAGAGAATAACACCCATATTTTCAATAAAAAGGTTTTATTAATACAAAACACCATAAACTTTGGTTTGATTGAATTGCGCTTGGTTGCGGTGGTTCTAGACTATGGACTTAACATATTTTATTAAATAAATTATGGATTATACTTTAGGCTAAGTTTATTACTCAAATATAAAATTAAAGGGTTTTCTTTTCAATTTTTTAAAGAAAAATTAAGGCAAATATAAATCTAAAAATTTAAAGGATCCCCATTTTTATTATGGTATCAATATAAAATGTGGGTTGTTGTTTGATACAACAATTAGCCATACTGGGTGAACCAATTATATTTTTTTATATATTAATGAAGAGAACAAAAGAAATGATTGCATGAGGAGATGAATTATAACTTAATAAAAATTCATAATGAAAATTTTATGATCATTAAAATAATAAGAAAGAAAAACTTTTACTCATACCTTTTGATCCTACCTTTATCCAAAAGGAAAGGGGTATTTTAATTAATTTATTCAAATAAGAATACAGGCTTTTGATATGATTACTAAGCATAACTTGGTACAAATTATGCATGCTTTAAGTTCAACTTTTTAAACTCATCATCGCTTCCCTGCCAATAGGACTATTCAGTACCACATGACGTTACCTTTGTATCATGTATGCCTTTACCTACTGATAGCAAGCTTGTTTAATATCCCAGAAAGTTTACATACACTTCGTTCAAATTTTTGAACTCATTATCACTTCCCAACCAATAGGATTGTTCAGTACCACACGACGTTACCTTTGCATCATGTATGCATTTACCTGCTGCTAGTGAGCCTGTTTAATATCCCAGAAAGTTTACATACACTTCCCATGACATCTTATATTTGCATTGTTAATCTTCGTTATATTATAATATTTGAAGTTGCATATTTAGCAATGGCAGATTAAGAAGTTGGGTGATAAAGAAAGTTATTTGGAAACAATGCATATCATGGTATTCAACTAGATATTCATCTTATCATCTACCATTCTCATTGCACATTAAGTATGTAAAGGGAAATTAGATATTCATCTTATCATCTACCATTCTCATTGCACATTAAGTATGTAAAGGGAAATTAGAGCTTTTGGAAAAGGAAAGACTTCAAAGTATTTTCCAAAGAACACTTTCTTATATAAGATGAATTAACCATAAAATTTAGCCATGACATCAAATATAGTACAAATTTTGTAATTTGTTTGCAATCTTTTAAATAATAATCCTATATATTTAAAGGATATATAAAAAGGATAAGAGATGCAACATGTTGCGAAATTATTGTCAACAAATAAACAATTAGAAAACTGGATTTAAAAATAATTATTTACATATTTATAGAAAAGTTGAATGTTTATGAAAAATATTTTTTCAAAATCTTCTCATTCACCAAAAGGTTTTCTTCAACCCCTTCGAGGGTTTGCAAAAAAAAATGTGGAAGTGTTGATTTTCTTGGAGATCTGAAATGGACTAAGCGAGAGTTTCTGGAATTTGGCATGATTAACTTTATCTTCACGTCCCTTGTCCCATTTCAAAACCAAGTCACCAACATTAAAATATTTATCACGTAATGAACTACTATAAAACCATTGTTTGATGAATTTTTGGTGATTGATATAGGTTTCTTTAGCATTTTCTCTTATTTCCTCTAGCTTAAAGATTTTTGATAAGCGTTATTGTAGGATAGATTTGGATTGTTCGTGTACTAGGGCTAATTAAGGCAATGCAATATTTGGAGGTAAAATTGCCCCTTTCCCATAAACTAAGAAGTAAGGAGAAGTGTCTATTGGTGCTTGTATGTAATTTTGTCAGCCCATAAAGCATATACGAGAGCTTTATGCCAATTTTTTTTATTATCATCAATGGTTTTTTTAATGATGCTTAAAATATTCTTATTGGTTGATTCAACTAAGCCATTAGCCTAAGTATAATAGTTAGATGAATATTTTAGTTTAAAACCTATTTGGATAGAAAATTTAGTTAGTGCATTGGAAGAAAAATAACTAGCATTATCGTAAATTAATGTGCTCGGGAGACCAAACCTAGTGATTATAAACTGATCAATAAAAGAAATCACTTGTTTATTAGTAATATTTTTGAGATTAATAGCCTCCACCCATTTTTCGAAGTAATCAATTGAAGTGAGAATAAATCTATGTTGTTTAGAAGAATTTGGAACAATCTCACCAATTACATTGAGGCCCCATTGCTCAAAAGGTTGGTCGATGATAACATGCTTCAAAGGAAATGTTACTTTCCTATCTCTTCCAACAGAATTCTGGCATATTTTGCATCTTCATACATATGCATGAGCATATTTGAAAATCATAGGTCAGTAATATCATACATGGAAGATTTTATGAGTTGTTATATCATCTCCAAAGTGACCACCTGCTCGACCATCATGTAATTTTTGCAAAACATTGTCAACCTCATATTTTTCCAAACACGTTAATAACATGGAATCATAGTTTTTTATAAACAAAACCCCATTCATAAGTTTTATTGATTTTATTTTAATCTCAAAGAACATTCTTAGATTCTAAATGTAAGGGAACTGCGCCATGAGTCAAAAAATAGATTAGGTCAAAAGATTGAGAATTAGAGGTGTTAGGGGTAGCACATACCTGATGTAGATATTTTGATTCATGATCTTCTAAACTATTTTCTAATTTTAAATCAATAGTCTATGTAACCAACTTACACAATCCTTGAGCTTGAAATTTTTTTGGTAAGCTTAATTTCTAAATATTATTCTTGTAATGCAACAACCTAATGAGTTCTTCTTTCACCAAGGTCTTTCTAAAATAATAAGTTTCAATCAAAAAAATATGACACAATTACCTTGGTGTGCGATTTAATTAGAAAGGGTCTAAAATGCTTAATTGATTTGAATACTACATATGCTTGCTTTTCAACGTCTAAATATTTTAACTTTGCTCCTTGTAATCCTGAACTATTGAATGTTATAGGTACTTCTGCATCTTGATCATTTTTTGTGTCAGAAAAACTGCATAAGATTGATCAAAAGCAAAAGTATATAAAATAAATTATTTATCATAATATGGTGAGAACAAGGAGGGAGCTTGTATAATGGCTTGTTTAATAGAGTCAAATTCTTGCTTTTCTATCACACTCCATTTGAAAGTTGCATTATTTTTAATCATATTTTTAAAGGAAATACTATTTGTGCAAAATCAGGAAGAAAATGCCTCAAAAAATTAATTTGGCCGAAAAATTACTACATTGACTTCATGTTATGAGGGAGTGCAATTTCTGATATGGCTTAAACTCTATTAGGGTATACTGTTATTCCATATTTGGAAACAATGAATCCTAAGAGTTTACCATATGAAAGAGAAAAGAATGACATTTTAGGATTCAAAGAGATACCATATTTCCTATAACGTTCAAAATTTTGTTTCAAATCATGAATATGATCTTTTCATTTTTTGTAAAATATGGTAATATCATCAAGGTAAACAACCACAATTTTATTTATTAATCCTCTAAAATCAATATCTGTTTTTCTATGGAATGTTGCTCCAATATTGCTAAGACAAAATGACATCTTTTGGTAAGCGTAAGTTCCCCATTTATTCCTAAAAGTTATTTTTAATCTATCACCGAGATGAATGAGGATTTCATTATATCCTGAAAATACATTAAGAAAAGACATCAATTCTGAACCAACAATAGATTGTAAAATCTGTTCCATGGAAGGCAAATGGAAATTATCTTTTTTAGAAGTTATGTTTATGTTTCTGAAATTGATACAAATTCTTATATCACTGTTCTTTTTCCTTACTGGAACTAGATTTGATACCCACTTAGAATGCCTAACTAGAAAGATAATTTTGGATTTCAAAAGTTTGTTCAATTCAAATTTAATTTGAGGCTCGAGATTGGGATGAATTTTCCTCAATTTATGTTGGACATGCTTTTCATTGGGTAACATTGGAATGGTATGCTGGATGATCGAGGTATCATAGGTCTTAATGTCATCATAATTCTAGGCAGATACATCCTTATATCTTCTGAGTAAATGAATAAAACCAAGTCTCTTGTCTGGTGAGATCCCAAGCCCTAGGTTTACATTTCGAGGTTTTCCTCCGAGCCAATATTAATTACCTCATATCTTAAGGTAGAACTAGAAGTTTTGCAATTGGTAGGTCTCTTAAATCTATCCTTAAGATCATAAAAATCATCCAACTTTGCTACATATTTAGGGATTGAATTTTTAACTTTGTTTTCATTGGCTATTTTATTCAATTCTTTATCATGAGAACCGTCTTCGGTTTCCTGCTCATCATATGTTCCCTCAAAAGTGAGGAAACTTATGATACATTTTTCATCTTTAAAAATTCTCTAGTTAGAGACATTACTAGGTATGGAGGAACTCAACTGAGAAGCGATATGGGTTGAAGTCTTCAGGTGGTATGAGCCTAGAAGAAATGTTTACTAAAAGATTTGTGCCTGTGTTTTGTAATCTTAGGATGGGACTAATATTGATTGCAAAAAAAACGGGAAGTAAATTCTTGTACAAGTGATTGCTAATGCTTTAAGTGACTAGAAGCACAATGGATAGTGTTTCTTACCTATTTAATACAATCTCTGAGTCACCAAAAACCTTTAAATATCTGACGTCTAGGCTTATTTCTTTTCTTAATCCTTGCACAAGTGCTTCATATTTAGCAACGTTACTTGTGCATTCAAATTCTCATCTACAGGTGAGCATAGTATTTCCCCATTAGGGTTAATCAGAATGCACCTTGCATCTACACCATCATTAGACTCGAGCCATCAAAATACAAGGTCCAAAATAGATTATTTACAGGTCTATTTATACAAGAATCTACAATATTTATACAATGAGAAGTACCAGTTTGCGAAAAATTCTCGAATTCTAAAATGATAGAAGCAAACGGGTAAGGAGATAATTGAGCAGGAAAATTACCAAAGAATGATTTTGCAAAATAATTTCCCAAGGTATGACTAGTAAAGGTAATGGGTTCATTTTCTTCTTCCACATAAATAACAATATGTTTCATGTGTTTTTCTTAATCAACTCTAATATAATTAGGCTTACCATTGTATGGTAGCCAAAGATATGACCAATCAGTTGTAAAATAACCCTTTAACTTTTTGACGAGTCTCTACCCAAGATAAGACCATAGGATTAAGGAATATTCACTATTTACACATCAATAATCTAAGATTTCAGGTTGGGAGGCTAACCTAATTAATACCTATTTTATTTCACCTAAAACCCTAACTTTTGATATATCAAGTTGGGAAATTTGAATGATTGATTCTTGTGGTATAACATTCAATTTCAAGTAAACAGAATATGGCATGATGTTGGATGAGGCACCAAAATCGAATAAAAAATTATTTACATTCTTATAAAAGATTTCAAAAGTAAACAAAAAGGTTGTTGTAAGAGAATTAGACCTATTGCATATAAGAATTGCATTTGCTTGTTTCATTTTAGTCTTAGTAGTCACAACAATAATTGGTAGAGGATATTTTTAAGTAGCATTTAAAGCATTAAATAAGATTTTTTGTTGTTGTTTAATTTTACTGACCTCACAAAGTGAAATATTAGCCTTTGTATTATTCATATATTCTATGCTATCAGAAATTACAAGAGTTTTAGGAGAAAACTTATCTAGAGTGGCACTTTTAGTAGTAGGAGGTGGAGAGCTAGGAGTTGGAATATGAATTTTCTTCGTTATAGTAGAGGAAGAACTTGCAAGATAACCTTTATTGGATGAAGGAATGTTTGCACCAAGATTTTTATTAGTAGTATATGTACCAGAAGAGCTTTTACTTCTATTAGTATTAGGAAGAGATTCCTCTTCATCCTCTTCTAAAATAGAAGAAATGAAATACTAAGAAGAATCTGCATTGGATACTTCTTCTTCCTCTTCCTCCTCCTCGGTTTGTTCAATTTTTTCTTCTTCTTACTCTGCCTCTTCATCTATTGCGAAAAATTAAGTTGTAGGGGGAGTTTGTTGTGTCCTTCTGAAAGGCCTTTTAGAAGAAGATTCTTCTACAACTTGTCATTTGAGATCTACTACTTCATTTAATAGGGTTTTTATCACTTTTTAAAGTCCTTCCATATTGAATGCATCTTTGGTACTCTTTTTCTTCTTATCATCGTCTTTAAATGTAACTTTTTAGTGGGTTTCTTCTCTTCAAAATAATATTTCTTCACAAGATAAAGCTTCTTTATGTTGTTCGCAAGAGAAATATTTCTATATTTGTTGATAAAAATAGCCACTAAAGAGGGAAGAGCACCAATATACCAATCGAAACGTACATCTTCACCTATTTTGATGTATCAAGGATCTTATTCAAAATTTTAATAAATCGTGAATTAAAATCTTTGACTCTCTCATCAAGACCCATTTTTATACTAGTTAATTCAATTATTAATGAGGTTAGAGTCTTATCATCACCAAATTTCTTTAAAACTAATTCCTTAAAAGTATCCCAATTGGCAATGGAATTAGCAAGCGAAGAGAAATACCATGAAGCAACTTTTCCTTCAAAAGTGTATGTAAATAATCTACAAACTACATCTTCTTCAGAAACACCATTCAAATTAATAGCCAACATAAAGTTATGAATTTGTTCTTTAGGAGGAACACCATAATTAGGATTAAATTTTTGTAGCCATCATTTAGGATGCTTGGGAAGAGGATGTAATTAAACCTGGATATAGAGAGTTTCTGGGGTTTCTCGTGGTCTTTGTGACATTCTAGTAGTGGCAAAGGTTTTTCTAGTTACAAAAGAAAATGTAGTGGTACAAGATGATAATGGTATAGTGGGTGATGAATAACCTACTGTACTAGTAACAGTGGAAGATATTATAGGTTGAGTAGAAGAATGGAATGTGGGTGAGGTTTAGAGAGGAAGAGTTTATGATGAATGAGGAGTGGTTGAAGTGATGGTAGGTGTGTGTAGAGTTGAACTAGGAGTTATGGTATCAGTAGTTGCTAAATCAAAACTTTTAATAAGGTTTCTTTCATCTGTGAGTATCTAGAGGAAACTAAAAGGGTTTGAATCCTAGTTTCTTACTTTGAGCCATGGTTAGAATGTCAAAGCTCTTCAGTGAATATGTAAAACTTCCTTCAAATGCTTCAAACACCTCTGGTTGTTCTCTTGAAATAAATAATCATTCGATATTTTGCATAATTATTTAGATTTAAGGGGAAATAGGTGGATCTTTCGGTAAAGGTGTATCAACTGAAGGCTCACTAAAGGATATTTAAGAAATGCTAGAAAGTGTATGTGAAGGCTATGTAACTTTAGATCATGGGGGAGATGATTGTGAAGGAGATCTAGAAGTTGTAGGAGAGATCAAGGTTGGAGATGAAATATTTGAAACTTGTAGTTTTCTAATGAGATATTCTTACCATTCATAGTCTGTTGCCCTCCTTGTAGTGCTAGAAACGTTGATGGCCAAAATTGTCCTCATCAACATTTGGGAGACCACTTAGTTAGATCCCTAAGTTAGACCCTTTTCCATTTGGGCTAGTGGTTCTAACTAGTTTTAAATTGGGTCTAGTTACCCATACAAAAATTGCTCTAGCGCATGGAGACTTCAAAGATGTGAAAGTTCTAGGGAAAGGCTGGTATTTGATTCATAATACTTAATGAAAACAAAAAATTTAAATATAAAATAAACTCTATCATATACTAATTAACTTAGGTGTTGATATTTATATGTGAAAAAGAAAGATAACTTATAATTGAAAATATAGATTTACAAGCTATATCATTAATTAAAACAATATGAAGATAAATTAATTCAATTAAATAGTTAATTGAATTAATTTCATAAAACATTCACATATAATTTTGTTCCTCTTATGCATATAATAAATAGATAGAAATATGTCAAAAGTAACAATATCTCAATCAATTAGTTATAAGCATAAGATAAGATTCCAATTATAAATTGAAAGAAAACAAGTTGATAAAAGTACCAATTATGCTTTACTCCTCTTAAACATGGAATTAATAAATGGTTCAAATATCATATTAAAGAAATATTAGAGTACAAAAGTGTAACAAGGTTTTTCTTGCAAAATTTCAAAACCTTTAAACCTGGGCTTGAGAATGAATTAAATAGTTTTCTAAACAAAAGAGAGAATAGTTGTAAGTATGATATTCTCTCAGCTAAAGTAAAAAAAAACTAGAATAAAATGGACATTAGTTACAATTTAAAATGAAATATTCAACTCAGAGGAACAACTGCAGATGAGGATCCAATGGGTGTTTTCCAATGCTAATAAACTTCTATAAGATGTGCCAACTCAGTAGAAGAGTGAGGCTTAATGCTTGCTTGACAGTTGAACATCTGAGCTCGCAATGAAGGGAATAATTGAGTAAACTGTTCAATAATGACCTCAATTACTTGTAGGTAACCATGAGGCTTAATGAGGAATTATTAGATTAACTCAAAATCCACCTTTCACAATTGTTTAATCCTTTTACTGCACTCTATTCTATCATTTTTCCAACTTATTTTTAATGTCTCTACCTCTGGGATATTTTCTTCTTGATCAAACAATAATATATTTTATTCCTTAAGTGACTGAATGATGGATTGAATAATTGAATTGGAAATTCTTTCAAAGTCTCTTACCAATCTCTTTGCCAAGCGCATCTCATATTTCCATATTAGAAGCAATGTAGAATTCTACATTTCATGAATCTTGGAAAAATTTGGATAAAATATTTTAGGATCGTCCCACCATTGTAATAGCTCATTGAGCTTACACTTGGTATCATCATATTGGTTTTCCATATCAATGACAACATCAAGGAAAGAATTGACCTAGTTTTTTGAGCTTGTATCATACTTACATTGTTACAGAGGAATCGTTGCTAATGTCGAAGTTGCTGGTTTAATTCATGAGCTTCATGCTTGAATTTGATAAGATCTAAAGAATTTGCCTCAACTTGATTTATCCTCTCTCATAATTCAACTATCTTTTCATATCTCTAGTTGATTTCAGACTCACATTCACCTCTAAATTGGGAAACCTAAGCTTTCACTTGTACTTGAAATTGTGAAGATTCCTTCTCCAACTGTTGTATTCTTTCATCTTTCTCCTGATGAACTCTTTAACTTTGGTTGATTAGTATCAACACTAGAAGAAGCATAAGCTTCTACATATTGGGTCAATTCCTCCAGTTCTTCTTCAAGTTTTGTTGATGTCCCTTTCCAAAGTACTGCCAATGAGGGTGCTTGCATAATAGTGCTTGTTCATAAGACATATGTCTCGTTAACCTTCATGTTCTTCCTATTTTTCTTTAAAATGGCCTTGTGTCGTGGACTATGGAATACTTCTATTGGAGGAAATTAATTAATGTTCGATTGAATTAGAGCGTTTAGAGATGATGTAATTGTTTCCATGCTAGGATGAGAATTAATAGGTGTCTTAACAATAACACTTGGTTTTGTAATGGAAATTTTTGAGGATTAGGAGGGACATCCATTGACTATTGTCCAAAAAAGGTGGTTATCACTTGTTTCTGGCATTGTTGTTTCTTCCACTGGTCTAACTAGTTCTGAAGTAATATCCACAAATGATTTCCAATCTTTAACAATAGCTTTGATCACTGGGTTTTCCAAAGTAGTTTGTTCTCGAGAATCCACAGAAGAAATTTGAATAAGATAGGTAATTTGAGTAGTGGTGTACTATGCTGAAGAACTAGAAGCTTTCTCTGATATAGGTTCTTCTTTAGTAAGTTTAAGCAAATGTAGAGGCAAAATATACCTTCTAGAGTATTTGAAAACTAAGAAATGATGATCATTTTTTGGGGATAACTGTTTAGCTTTATTGCAAATAGATAAGTAAGAAGAAGCTCCACAAAAATATTCATCATACTAATTAGCCTCATGAACATATTTATTGATAATTGCATCAATGGTTAAATTCTCAACCAACTTGGAGGGATCATGTCGCCTCACAGGAATAGTAGCTAACTTCAAATAATATAAATGATGGAGTTCCTTTTCAGCATGAACATAATTCTGCAGGGTAAACAAACCAATCTGCAAAGGGAATTCAGGCCATAGATTCTTATAATCTTTCTTTAGTTCAAGGGAAATCTCTGTTCCTATAGTTTGATAAAAAATTTACCTACATAAGAGTTTATCCATAACATACAAGGGTAAAACGTGTGGCTTACCATTACTTCCCCAAACCCTAATATAAGTAAAGATTTCTTTCGTGAACTAGCCTCCATTTCTTAATAAACAATTAATATCAGATGTAGACATTTAGAGGCTTGGAATTGAAAATGCCTCAATAAATGGGAATCATAACAAGGTGATACATACAACAAAAATTATTAAAATAATTATATTCCCACAAAATATTATGATAAATGTGGGTGGAGAGAGAGTCAGTAAGTTTCAATTTCTATCCCATACCTGGAAAGTCTAGGGAGAAATAGATGGCATCCATTACAAAGGAAAACATATAAAATGAGGGTTATGGGTGACTGTCTGCTTGGAGAGGAAATGAAGAATATGCTTGGCTAAATTATCGGAAAATATTTGCACCCAATTAAAAATAAACCCATCGACTTCCTTATGCATAAGAGGGACCTAGTCCTTAGGTAACTGTGAGACAATCTGATAGGAAAATAATCTATAGAGCATGGAGGCAACACAATAAAAAGGAGAGTTTAAATATTAAATGGAATATATGTCAAAGGACTCTTCTTTGTGCTTGTTAGGGTCTATTCTCCAATGTCTAATGAAACTAGGGAGCTCCTTCTCCTTATTGCTACATTCCTCTTTCATAAAGTTGTTTAGAAACTAGGAATTATATATAATTTGTGGCTCAGGAAACTGATACATACCATGAAGGTGGGCTATCTTGAAGGAACCGATAATTGTCCCTTGTGAGGTGATGAATTATCTTTTAGTAATTTCTACATTATTGACCACCCAACAAATCTTATCAGTAGATTGAAGAAGCCTCAGACGAGAAGCAATTATATGCTAATGGGAATTAACAATGTCTTAGAGTATTGCTTCTAAAGTTTTATTGCCTCCTTTCTCCATAGTAGAAATAATTGGATTTACGTAGTCTTCTACTGGTAATTCCTTCTCCTATAACTTATACATCACATTCCAGGAGGTAATTCCTCCTCCTATAACTTATACATCACATTCTGGGAGGAAATGCCAAAAAATTTTGCAAATACAACATTTAAGAAGAGGAAATAATATGCCAATTTTTCATCAATATTCTACCAAAATGGCCCAGTTGGTTATTGTACAAGCATTTTCTTATGTGTATTTTCCTTTCCAAAAGTGCTAGAGATCTTACAAAGGCATTTTTTTGTGAAAAGGAAAACTAGAGTTAAATACTTTTCAACAAGTTATACCATTAAACCTATAAATTAAATAAAAATTGTAGGCAATTGTATTACTTAAAATTTTCACATTCAGGAATAAATTACTAAAAGGGTGGTAAGTACAAAGCATTTATTGTAGGCACATTTTTCAATTTTTCATGTCATAGTGACATCTGTGCAAGGATGACATATGACAAGATGTGATTTGAAGGTGTTTTGAGCTGACAATCAACATGGGAGATTACATTAGCCTGGAAGCTAAAGCTCAAAAGGAATGAAGGGTGTGCATTTAACTTATCATCAGGATGATAGGATCTAGGATGATGTGGAAGGGAAGGGTGTGTGTCTGAATTAAAAGTAGTGCAAGGGTATGTGAACACTATCTGGATGAGTTGAATCATCCTACAGGTAGAATTACGTGGAAAGTGGAGGTAGAATTTAGTATTCGGTATAATGATTCTTTTATTTAAGTATTCATTTTTAAGGTTTTTTAGTCATGATATTTGGTCTCGAAACATGTTGAAAATTTAAGGTGTTTGAGTGTCATGATATATTGTTTTAATACCATGGCTAAAAAATGTCGAAATTTTAAGTTTTTTCAGAGTTTTGATGTTTTATCTTTAATGCCATGGTTGAAAAATGTGAAAATTTTAAGGTTTTTTCAGAGCCATGGTATTTATCTATAACACCATGGTTTAAAATTGTTGGAATTTTTAGGTTTTCTGAAGTCATTATATTTTATCTTTAATACTATTGTGGAAATCTATTGGAATTTTAAGGTTTTTCGAAGTGTTGATATTTTATTTTTAATGACATTGGTAAAATATGTTGGAATTTTAACCCAAAAAAATGTTGACGTAACATCAACACTTTTTCATTTGAGGGTGTTTTTCATGTTTATTGCACAATGCCATTGTTAAAAAGATGGAATTTTAACTCCCAAAAAAATAAAGACAATAGTGTTGATGCTACATCAAACTACATCCACGCTTTTTGTTTCAGGTCATTTTTTCATGTTTATTGCATAAAACTTTTGGTTGTTAGTGTCGTTGCTAAAAATGTGGAATTTTAACCCGAAAAAAAAGAAAGTGTTGATGTAGTATCAACACTTTTCCTTTTCGGGGTGTTTTTTCATGTTTTTTTAGTAGAAATTGGGGTTCTTTGGGGCTAGAGTTCTCGTTTTGAAGTTACAGTTATTGTTAAATTTGTAACTTTGTTATAATTGATATCATTAGTCTCTACATGTTTTTCTCATTGCAAAATTTCAGGTTATCTCAATATATATGCAAATCTATATGTTTTTTTGTTTCTAAATTGGATGTTAATTGTGTAAATGGATG
The DNA here is from genome assembly GCA_031772625.1 of Pinus tabuliformis. Lineage (NCBI taxonomy): Eukaryota > Viridiplantae > Streptophyta > Pinopsida > Pinales > Pinaceae > Pinus > Pinus tabuliformis. The sequence goes on from CM062809.1 coordinate 52,463,398, forward strand.
ATAAATGACCAAAGTATGGAAGATGGTAGGAGGTTTCTATTCATAGTAGGAAATCAAATGTATCATTTGAGACAATTATTAAAAGGTAGATTATATTATAGGGATTTTTTTGTTATTTTTTGGAAGCTTAAATTTTTGGAATTGTTACCTATGAGGCAAGTGTGGCCTACAAAAATGACCCAGGCATATATGGATGTAATATTATTTTTATAATAAAATTATAGATTTTTTCCCATTAAAAAAACACTAATAAATAATTTATGTTTAATTGAATGTAATTAATATTGAGCTTTTGATCAAAAGTTTAAGAAAATATGGAATTAATGTTGAATTTTTTTATTATAGGGTGATATTGTTATGCCATTATGTATTATTTTGTGTTTGGAGTGGTAAACAAATTACGCTAAAGGAATGATTATTTTAGAGTTGATTTTACGATTTTGTTTGCACCTATGATGGTTTTCTAAAGTTAAATGCCCCATTGAAAAGGGGGTGCTATTAATTTTATTGTAAATATACAAAATTATTCATATTCACATTTAAAAAATGTTTCAATTTTAAATTAAGAAAAAAAATGCTACTGCTACTTTTCAATTGGATGGTTGATTTTAAAGTTTTGGTTGCAATGATACTTATTGCTAAGGCTAATATTTCAAATAAGCTATAACTGTAGTCTTTAAAAAATAAGTTACTCTTTGTTAGAACCGCTTTTTGATTTAGGTGTTTATTTTTAAGGTTTTTTCTAGTAATAATATTGGTTTTTTTAATGTCATGCTTGAAAATGTTGTATTTTTAACAATAAAATAATGGCACTACCAACAACATTTATTTATTTAGGGTTGATTTTTATGTTTCTACACAAAAATATGAGTTTTAAGGGCTAGAGTTCTTGTTTTGAGGTCACAATTCACTTTTAGTTAGAAACTTTAATTTATCTCAGAAGGACTTCATAGTTATGTTACTTAGTAACACAATTTTATGTCATTAATGCAATGTCCTTAGTGAAAAAGGGTTGAGTTATGCTCACAATAATATGGATAACCTATATTTTAGTTAAAAACTTTGGTAATAAGTTGATCAATTAATAGTGTGCACGAAACAAAAAACATCCATTACTATAATCCCTGCTCAAGCAAGGAATAAAAATAATATTTTAGCAATGGGGTTTGAAAAGTCAAGGAAACACTCATAAACACTGTCATTTATAAAATGGTCAAGGATATTAACAAGTTCTACAGTTTGAATTATTCAATAACTTAGATATATAGAGGTTAAATTCAAATAGACTATGCATTGCAAGGGTAGATAATAAGGTGTGACCTCCCAAAAACTAGATAAGCTTTGAAATTCCTTGTAATTCTCAAAATAAATGGACTTAACCTTAAAATAATTTTTAGTGTGCAGCCCTTCTAGGTATGACCTATACCAAAATTATCTAACTTCTGGGCATCAATCAAATTGTAATGGAATTAAAAACGTGGCACCAAATTATTCAATTTTAAACCCTTGCCATGTAAATTTTGATATTAATCTCTAAAGTTCTTCAAAATTCACATCACTATTTAAATATGCAAAGGAAAAAAATGATGTGCACTAGTACGAAAAAGAACTTGGCCAATGGGTGTCATAATCTTCAATGTCATCCTCTTGTAAATCTAGCTTTGTAGTATACCTACTTAGGTCAAAAAGGAAACATAATTAGTAGTCAAAGGAAAAGAACAAGGTCGTCGCTAATTAATTATTATGGCATTATTTGTTTAAAAGAACTATTAACAACATTATTTTGTGGTTACTCATATAAGATTTGAAAGCACCACTTTAAATAATGATAATTCTCACTCTAACTTCTCAAAGGAAAGACCCAATTTTTTAGTTTAAACAAACACAAAGTGCAATAAATGCTTAAATTCATATAAATTGGTCAACAATATGAACCCCATAATAGATAAATTAATATTGTGTAAACTAGGATGTATATTATTCAATCTCAATGTATCTCACATTGGATGGTATATATCTCAACCTACATGAAATCAATTGTTCTATTGCAAGGTGCATATTGTTTTCCATATAAATTATGAGATGCTTATATCCTCCATGTATACATCCTTTAAGGGAGAAATGTTCAAACATAATTCACACTACCTTATATAGTGTTTTAGTTTAAATAGTATAGAGCTAGGCTATATATATTACTTGTCATGCTAAGGTGGGAATTGTTGTGTTGATCACCTAAAAACTACTTCAAGTGACATTTCCAAAAGTCTTACTGAAATATACCATTGCAAACATGTTTAGCATCCATTATCCATAATTATTTGACCATTGGAAGCTATTGAATCAAAAGCCATATTTTGACCAAAAAGGAGTAGGACAAGTATTACCTTTAAAAGATGCACTAATAGTTAGGTAATACCCTCAAAAGATGCACAACTTCACCAAATAACCAATTTGATTGTTTATAGCCTAAATTTTCCAAAAGGGAAAATTAGTAATATATGGACATTTATGAACCCTAATTCGTATTTTTAGTGTTTATTTGGTCATCCATAATAACTATTGGAAGGCCATGACAAGGGGTTTCAACTATTATTTTACCTACAAATAAATTCTTGAGATATCTCCATCGATAATCCACCCATTCATAGTAAGGACATGCTATGAAAATTGCACGAAAATCTAAGGACATATTCCTCTTGATAATGCATTTCTTTTCAAGTTCCTTGCTTATCGACCATGAAATGGATAATATACACATGAAGGAATCCAAGGATCCATTTGAAGGAGGGATTTTGGAGCTCATAACTGTTTAATAAGCCTTGTTCATAGTTGTATCTTTGGCCTATCTATTTGGTAAGGAAACATTTTCTCATTCTTTTTAAGTTTATGTTCTTGATATGATTTATTTTCATGCTTATCTGTTTTATTCCATGAAGAATACAACCCCGAGAATGATAAACACAGGTTAGCACTAGGGTTTCCAGTTCTTATTTCCATTTTTTTATTTGCTTGAAACAATTATTAAGTTACTGTTTCATTTTCTTATTTCATTTTTCCTAACTAGTGGAATTGACAACTAGGCTGGTTTTTTTACTCGCATGACACAAGATTGATTCCAACCGTTACCACTATAATCTTTATGTGACTATGCATTCCCCTTTCATACACGAGTTAATCAAGGGGATTTGAACATTGAATCTCACAATGTACATAACACTTCGTAATAGGGCAATGTAAATACCCTCACTTATACATTTTTTTTTTAAGAAAGGAAGTACACCATCATAAATGTGTGTAAATAATCTACCTACTTACTATAACTATTATTATAACTCAGCATCTATATAGTTTCTATGTTTAATTATTTGTATCAGTATTTTAACTAAACATCATAATGATAATTATCTTATTTTTCTTATAATATTCAAAAACATTGATATGTTCTACCCGTTTTCAAAATTTGTTCTACACCTTTCCACCATATAGATTATTTCCCCATCCAAAATCATCCAAAATCTTGTTTACAAAGGTAAACAAAGGTTTGTGGAAACAAAGATTTTTGTTTTCAACTTCATTATGTATAAATATAACTCCAAACTTTCAATACTCAAAGATTTGTTGAACCAATGATGTTTGTTTTCAACTTCATCATATATAAATATAACTCCAAACTTTCAATACATCATGTATAAAAATGAACCTTAGTCGATTCCAAAGCTTTAGATACATATGGTATTGATATCGATAATCATTTGTAAACTCATGATATACCTATCCTACTAGGATGCTCATATTATTTTAATACTTCTCACATCATATTTGTTGCCACGACTACTTGTATTGGACAAATGAAAATTGGGCCATTGTTTGTGGTTATTTTGAATGTGGTATTATTTGGACCTACCTATATCAGTTCTTATGCATTAAGTGGTAATTTTATTCCCATCGCCACGTTAAATCAACATTTCGAATTGACAACAAGGATTACACTAGGGCTAATGATGTTACTGAACTTTGTTGGGTTATTCATTTCTTCTATGACTTTCACTCACGTCTTTCAACAGCTGTTCTCTACTTACCTTCTATCAGCATGTTTTCACCATCTGTCGTTTATCAACTGTTTTGTCAAGTGAGAATGGCCTTATACTGCAGTGTGTCAAATGTTTTTACCAAAGGTAAATTTGTCTCATGCACATTTGTGTTTCAATTTTGATTTTTCTTATGGCTAAAAGTTACTGTTCGAAGTTATGACTAGCAACTTTGTTCTATTGTTGTTTTTGCAAGTTTGTAGAGAGTTATTTCCTCAAATCTTTTTCTTCCCAACTCCGTTGCCCAAAATCCTTGCTTACTCATAGTTTCTTTTTATCACACTGTATGAATTAACAGGTAAGTTTTTAGTGTATCTATCGTTGGTTACATTTTATCGAATACCTATATACAAATCCCTTTATTTTTTATTCCACCATTATACTTTAGATTGTTTATGTGTTCATTAGGTTTACAAGAAGCGTTTCATCCCTTCCACAGCTATAGGGTTTTTATGATTTTCAATAGGAGTGTCTTATTATTATTGTTATTATTTTAAAATAAAAACCTCTCATTGCTCTTTTTGATTTTCTACGACCTTCTTAGAAATGTAGACTTTGTAATATTGAATTTTTAACTCTTATTCTTGTTCTGGTTTACTAAGAAGAGTTCAAAGATATTGTATTATTTATTGTAATAAGGTGATCTCACCTTACCTTTTCTTTTTATTCTTCCAAAAATCCTACCATACTTATTATTAATTTCAACATTCTTGGATAACAATCTCAATATATATCCAATTTCTTTTACATGGCCATATTTAAGGTTTTAACTTTCTTTATTAAGAGTTTTGTTAAGTTCAAATTGGATTTTTTTGTCTTTCGACAATAGCCCATATCAAACTAATACTTATAAAATTTATGTTTGATTACTCTATCTGCAATAGTCACATATTTTTATGTTTCACAAGCCTATTATAATTAGTTCTTTCCTCTTTTTGTGCATAGGGTTATCAAAGGAGTCATGATTGCCATAAAGAGGTATTAATGTTTTCTCTTATACAAGGTTTTTAACTCATTATTTTCCTTTTTAAGCTTATAATTTACATACAGTTAATTAACCTCTACAAATTTTGAATGTAAAGTGACAATGTAATAGTGTTGAATGATATAAAATGTGAATTATTGGCAACTAAGATTTTCTTAAGCTTTATTATTAATAATCAAACTACTCTTTTCACCAAGTTGGATTATTCTTCAAACCCTCTGGTTCTACATATACAAGGGCAAAGTTTCTATATGAAGATTGTATTCAGATAGTTTACCTCTGTTAATGTCTTCTTTAATTTATTCTTTGTAGAATGCAAGACAAAACATTTCCCGTGGAACTGAAGAAATTTCATTTTGTTATAGGCTTTGAGCTTTTTTTTTTCCATGAAAGAAAATTCATAATTTCATTGGGTGAAATTACATGTTGTAGATGCCCATTGGCATATGCTATACCGTGGCCATCAAATAACCACTGTCATAACTTAGTATTTACAAAAAGACCTCGAGGGGTGTACTGTGCTGGTCCATAACCAAATGTAGAGATCAAAATAATTCACCCTCGTGGGTGAAGACTATAGTATCTATAAATATATACATCAGCTCAAAATTTAAACTGTTTTTGGTACAAAAATTCTAAAAAATTCAGGGGTTATTCCCCCTCTATAGAAGCCTGTCATTGTATGGCCTGTGAAAGTAGTGAAGGGTTCCCTCAGGTGTGTGTTCTGCGATCATCCACTCTCCTAGAGGGCAATGTGTCGCTTCTTTCGAAAGCTTGTCTGCATTTTCATTTTGTTCCCTATAGATGTGAGAGCAAGAAATCTGATCAAAATATGTTTTGAAAAAAACAATTTCGTCCATAATAGATCTCAAAGAGTAAGCATTACAAACAACTGAGTTGTTAAACCAATCAATCACAATCTTTGAGTCCCCAAAAATTTGTATATTCCTGCAGTGTTGGAGGATGGCAAAGTATATCAGGTGACGGAGTGAAATCAGTTCAGCATGATTATTAGTACCATGTCCTAATCCCATAGTAATTTGAAAATAGTGTGTTTCTGTGAGGTGAAAGATGATGCCACCCCCACACCCATGCGGCTGAGCAGCACCATCGAAATAGGCCCAAAGGATCAATTTGTCTATCTGCTCTTGTCTAATATTCCTGGGTCTATTTTGTCTATCCTCTGCAGGTATTTCTTCAAAGGCTGAGTAGATTTTCAGAGAGATCGGGTTCCATTTCACCTGCTTGTCTTCAAATATAATAAGGTTTCGCTTGAGCCAAATGTGCCATGAGACCAGGAGGGGTAAATTTCTTATTCTTTCCGCTGCAACACCCCACCAGCTGTCCCATGCAGATAAAATATCAGCTCCTTGCCATCTCATGTTCAGATTTAGAGTTGTGAGAACTTGTGTCCATATGTTTGTTGTGATCGGGCAGGAGAGGAAGAGATGCTGAGTCGATTCCTCCTCCTGGTGGTAGAGTACACACCAGGTAGGTCCCACGAAAGCCCTCTTTTTTAAATAGGATCCAGTGGGGATCTTATTTTCAAGTATATTCCACATCAGCAGCCTAGTGTGCAAGGGGGATTTTAATTTCCAAATGGATTTCCACCAACTATTATGGCCTCCGGTTTGGACTCAGTAATTATAATGTCATAGCCCTGCTTTGAAGAATAATGGCCCATTTTGGAGTGAGCCCAAATGAGTTCATCTTCTTCATTTTTTAATCTGACATGTGATTCTGTGAGTGCTTGTATGAAGTTTTGCCATGTCCTGTGCCATTCAATGGGAATGTTCCAGTTTTGTCCGGACAGCCAAGCTTGAGTGAGAAAAGTGGAATTCTGTTGATCTCCAAGCTGTTCTATATACTTTATGCCTCTGTTATTTAAGTGATTTATAAGCTCAAGTGGAAGTTGGTGTGAGTTCCCACTTCCGGTCCAGGGATCAAGCCCAATATGAACAGAGGCTCCATTTCCAATTTTCCATAATAGTCCATCCCTGATAATAGGGAGAGTGTTTAGAATGGCTCTCCAGATCACCGAGATGCCCTTTCTGTTCCAGGATGGTCTTCTTATCCAGTCAATGATAGTTGAAGGCCAAATGTATTTGTGGGTGATAACCTCCGACCAGAGGCTTTTTTGCTTTAGTAATAGCCATCCCTGTTTTGTAGCTAAGGCTTGTGCAAAAGCAGGAAGTTGTTTGAGACCCCATCCTCCCCATTTTTTTGGGGTGGCTATTCTGTTCCATTTGACCCAGGAAAATGGTTTTCCTTCCTTTCTTCCCTTCCAAAGAAATTGACAGCAAGCTTGTTGAATTCTGTGGAGTATCCCTCTTGGGATCCAGGCCAGTGACATCCAAAATACTGGGGTGGCTTCTAAGACTGATTTGATAAGAATTAATCTACCAGCCCTAGATAGGAATCTGTGACACCAACAATTTATTCTTTTCTCCACTTTGGTGATGAGCCAGGTCCAGTCAACAATTTTGTATCCATCAGGTTTAAGCCTGAAGCCAAGATACTTAAGCCCCTCCTTCAGTTCAGTGACTTGAAATGGAAATTTTTGTAATGAGAGTTGAATTTCCTATTGTGTACAATCGGATAATGAGATGGTGGATTTTTCCCGATTGATTTCCATTCCCATTGCTCTGCAGAAGAGATTTAGAATCTCATTCATGGATGTGGTGTCCAGAACACAACCACTCAAGAAAATTAGAATGTCGTCCACAAAGAGGAGGTGAGTTAGATTGAAGTGATCCATAATTTTTAGTCCCCTGAGTCCTCCCCTTCTTTTTTCGGTGTCAATCAATCTGCTCAGTCCTTCCATGACTAGGAGGAAAAGTAACGGGGATAGAGGGCATCCTTGCCTTATGCCTCTGTCAATATGAAAGGAGGGAGTGGCTGACCCATTGATGAGTATGGCAAAAGATACAGAGGAGATGCATCCCATTATCTAGTTGGTAAGAGCTGGGGGAAACCCAAATGAGTGATGATCATTCTAATGTATAACCAGTTGACTTTGTCGAATGCTTTTGATAGATCAATTTTGAGAGTCAGTCCCTTGAGTTTCTTGAGTTTTATGGAGTGTAGGGCTTCCTGGGTTGAGCCAATAGCATCTTGGATATGTCTATGGTGGAGGAAAGAAAATTTCTCCTAGGAAATGTGATTGTATAAGATGGGCTTTATACGATTGGCGATGATCTTGGAAATTATTTTGTATAGGCAGTTGCAAAGAGAGATAGGTTGGAAGTCATTGAAAGAGGCTGGGGAGTTGGATTTTGGGATCAGAGCCAAGTAGGTGAAATTTAGGGGGGGATGGATGTGTCCAGTAGTCCTACTTTCTTTGATGACTGCCAGTAGGTCCTGTCCCAGAAGGTCCAGAAATGCAGTGTAGAATTCGACCGGCCAGCCATCTGGACCAGGACTTTTATCCTTCTTGAACCATTTTAAGGTGCCCTCCAGTTCCCCCATAGTGACAGGTTGAAGTAGGTCTTCAGATTCATCCTAATTTACAAATCTTGGGAAATGTCCGGCCAGATTAATGATATCAGGAAGGGTGATGGCTGCCGGGGTTGTGAACTGATTTTTGAAATGAGATATCCCCAACCTGGCTAATTGAGGGTGGGTGGAGGCCCAACCATCCTGTTCATATGGCAGCTGCCAAATGGTATTTGAGGCCTTTCTACCATTGGCGAAGTTGTGAAAAAACTTAGTGTTTCCATCGCCAGCATGGAGCCATATAGCTCTGCTTCTTAGCCTCCACAGTTCTTCCTCTTCAAGTAGGATCTTTGCCTTCTGTGTTTCCAGATTCACAAGTTGGAGCTTTGTATCATTTGATAGGTAACCAAGCCCCTTTTCATCCGTGAGGCAGGAAATTTGCACTTCTATGTCCTTCAGGATCTGTTCATCTCTCATTTTTTTCTTTTTTGACCATTCCATAGTAAGGGTTCTGAGTTTGTTTAGGCACCCACAAAAATCAGCAGCCACTCTCTGCTCCCTGAGAGGGGGTTGTGCCATCCAAAAATCTGATACCAGTTTGATGTATTCAGGGTCTTTTAGGTATCCAGAATTGAATTTAAATGGGGCATGAGGCTTTTTCGAAGGGCCAGAGATTTGTAAATATATGGGAGAATGATCAGATAGTCCCCCAGTGCCTACCCTGGTAAAGGGTAAGGGAACGGAGGAGGTCTTCATGTATCAGGAAGCGATCCAGTCTCCGACCCAGGGCAGCCTCACCAGTCCTTCTATTATGCCAAGTGGGCATTTTCTTGTTCATGGGTACATCAATGAGTTTATAGGTCTCCAGCAGTGTGCTCATCTGGTCCGAAATGGGGTCAATCTGTGAATGATGGCCCCATGATTCCTCAATGCCCATAGAAAAGTTTAAATCTCCTCTGATGATGGTAGAACCCATAACAAGAGGGTGGTCTAGCATAGAGTGCCAAAAATCAAGTCTGTTCTGATTAGGAGCATATATGTTAATCACCTTTAACTGGATCCCCAGTTCACTCGCAAAAATATCCATGCCAATGAAGCCTATTCCGCCCCAGGATGAGATATGCTTGACTGTTCTAGGGTTGATTCCCATGGCGAGACCCCCCGATCTACCAACCGCATCCAATCCTTGGAAATACCAGCCCGGGAGGATGGAGTGAAGGGTTTTGGATATGATATCAGATGAACCAAGAGTTTCCTAGAGAAATAGGATGTCACAGTTAGAGTTGTGCAATAGACGTTTCAGAGAAAATCCCTTCTTGGGGTTGGCTAGTCCCCTACAGTTGTAGGATAGCCAGATCATGGGGGAATAGGGATAGAGGGCTCAGATGCTCTAAGTGCCCTTTCAATGGTGGATTGTCGACCCCGTGCAACATCAGCCACCGTGGTTCTGATGGCTTTTTTGATCTTGGATGGGCGCCCTTTGGTGGGCTTTGGGTTAGATTTGGGGGATGAGCCTAATCCAATTTGGGGTGAAAAATGCAGAGTTCTGGATCTGATATTGTAGGGATGTGACCCCATCCCACAGGGGAGGAGGTAAATGGTGGGGGGGAGGTATGATGGTGCAAGTGATGGTGGGGATAGGGCAATAGGAGGAGGAAGGGGGGGTTGCTGGTATATGCAATGAAGATAACATGAAATTTGAAAGAAATACAGAGGTTATGGGAAAAGATTCATTACTCGGAGGGGGAGTCGATCCTACAGCAGGCTTTGAGTGCGTACAAGGTGGTGAGGGAGGAGTCTTTCACGGATTCTTTGCCTTCTGTGTCATCCTTTCCGCAGCCTCTGGTGGGGCAGGTCCTTGTTGCTGGTCACTCGTGTTCCACTCTTCTGAGAGATGATGTTTTACCCTGTGAGAGGTCTCCGATGCCAGTGAAGAAAGTAGTGGACAATCCTTGTATAGATGACCCACTTTGTGGCACGTTCTACAACAGAAAGGGACTTCTTCATAGTCAAGGAGCTGTCTGCGAGAGAAATGTCGCCTGTGTAATGTGATTTTCTCTTCAAGTCCCTCCCTGGTGTCAAGGTGGACCAGAATCCTTGCCATGGTCATGATTACGGTCATAGGACTGGTCATGCTCAAGGTAAGTCCCAGTGCGTCGCCGATACGTTTGAATACCAAGGGGGTCCAAACTGCATGGGTAATCCTGGTAATCTGACCCAAATAGGTCCTGCTCCTAACTGCTCGCGTTCTGGATCAAATAGGGGATCCCATCTCTTGAGTAGCATAGGAGCTAACTCAATATGCCAGTAATGGGAAAGAATCCAGTCCGTGTACTCCTCCCTGTGAAACCGGAGTGCAAACCAACCTCAAGCCAAAACCCTAATAACAGGGAGTTCCTTCAACAGAGAGCCCCATACTTCCATGGTCCATTGTCGAAGGTGCTCCACTGAATAGTTCCTGCCTCGAACTCGCCCAACAAGAACCTTCCTCGCTGTGTCCATCGTATCGCCCATAGGTACGTCTTCACCGAAAGTCAGGTTTATATCTGAGTCCACTGCTCTGAGGCACCGACCCTTTTTTGGCTTGTCCGTGCGTCGCCCTGTGGGGTTCTCCCTTAGTAAATTTCTGCACGCTTCCGAGGTACTGCGAGGAGTAGAAAATGCAGGTCTAGGGTTTGGGATGGGTGAGCTAAAACATCCAAACCGAGTTGGTGAGGAAGGGTTTACACTGCTGGATCCAGGATGAGTGAAAGATTGAGCGAGGGGCATAGGGTTTGAAGGGCCAGCCAGAGAAAAAGAGTGGGAAGGCACGTTTAGTGGCATGGAGGGATGCAGAGGCGAGGCCAGGGGAGAGTCGAAGGTGGAAGAGGCCTGTAAGCTGGTGCCGAGCAGGTTAAGGGTAGCCAGAGAGAGTGGAGGGCATTCCAAGCTGGGGATGTCTTCAATGTTGACAATAGGTGGGAGCCATTTTCCGGTGGAGGGCAAGTGTTGCGACATCCATTGTGCATCTGTCACTCGATGAGATTTTTTTTGCTTGGGACCAATCTCGGGTCCAACTTGATGAGCCCAGATCTCTTGTTCAGGCATTGGGTCCTCCTTGTAGTCCACGAGGTCCTCTTCAACCATCGCTGACCAACAGTAAAACAGTTCTCCGTATTACCAGGGGAGTGTAAAACAAAACTGTGGAAACGACGTTTGTAAAAAAGGGGCGGAGACCCAACTGCATCAGATATGTCGGTATGGGTCACGAGGTCAAAAAAAATTTAATTTAGTCAGTAACGCGGTCAGACCCACGTGGTTAACCCCCAGAAAAATGCCATAGTTCCGCCGCGAGGTTACAAGACCAAGTCTCCATTGTAACCTAGGGTTTTGCTGCCATCACCAAGGGTTTTAGAGCTCTCAGAACCTGTCTAGACAATCTCAGATATGCTACCTATCTCAATGCTCAGTGTCGCTTTGCTATTGTTTCAAGGTGTGATTGTTTTTTATCCATCTTGGCTTTGAGCTTATTCAGTGGTCTACACTACTTTTATTAAATTTCGATAGAATTTCTAATTTATGTTTATTTTTATAAATAATTCCTTAGAGGGTTCATTTACCCTTTTACATATGTCTTGTGTATAATGGTTCTGTGATTTATTTGGAAAAAATTTGTATACATTTTTTTATGTATATTATATCTTACTAATTTGAATAGACATCATAATAAATACTTTCTAATATATCTCTCGGTTTTATCCTTATGTAATCGCTGAAAATTCAAGTTTTTGTAGATTAATATTGATTTTTGTTACTTGATAAATTACTTGTGATATTTTTTTGAATTTCATTATTTCATATTACTTCATCATCAAGCAATTATAAAAAAAAAAAAAATATCACAAAACACAAAGAACATAGTATATAGAAGCCATGTCAGGGAAAACCCCCACAACTTAGGGAAAACCCAAACAATCCTCTTCTAATAGAATAAGATCAAAATGACATCTCCAAGACCCAAATACCTAGACCTGCTTTGGGGAACCAAGTCAACACTTCCAATTATTTCTTCAGTCAAGTCAACATTCACCAAGTCAAAGATGGTCAATTTGCTCCAAGTCAAGATTTTGGTCCTGTAACTATAGGTCTACAACTCATCCTTCAATATTGCAACTACAAGTTTGCAACTCATCCTTCAATCATGGAACTACAGGTCTGCAACTCGTCCTTCAATCATGCAAATATAGGTCTACAACTTGTCCTTCAATCTTGCAACTACATGTATGTTCTCCCACAAAAACTCAGATATACTTGCCTTTGAAACTCAATTCACATTTTAGAACATGAACGAACTTGCTACAAAACTCACATATCTTTCCACAGAGATATCATTGAACTTGATTTTGTTTTGGAGAAGCATTCACGCCTGTAAATAGTTTTTTTCACATATGAAAAAAAATGTCCCTTTGAGTGAGTTGACTTGACAATCTATAGGGTCGACTTGACAATCTAGAGGGTTGACTTGGTCTTATGGAGTTCATTTTGAATTTTTTTTATTAAAAATAAATTTCTTTTCCTTTTCTTACAAAGAGTCCAAATGGAATTTGACTCAATTTCAATTCTTTGACTCAAAAAATCCCTAAAATCATGAAGAACATGCTTAACCTAGATTTGAGCATGAAACCCATGCTTGATTTTTTTTAATTAATTAATCTATTTGTTTACATAGAGATACAAATTAATATGATGACCCAACTTGGTTTCTTTTCCAACGGACCCTCTTAACTAGACAAGTATTCATAATGACTCAACAATTCTTTCTCCAGTTGAAATATTCTCATAAGAAGGCATCCAGATTGATAAGCATCACTCATCATCACAGTCAACATTGTCACATTACCAAGGCCTTGAAAGGTATACTCTATCTCTCCATAAGATCATAGCACAATGTTGAGAAGCATGCCATGGGATACCACATCACCTCATCGAGGTACATACTCCACCTAGAATACCTGGAGTATGTCTACCATTGAACCATTTCCCTCAATGAAATGTTTTTCCACCATACCATTATTTATCCAAGTCCATGTGATTGAATTAGGATGTAAATCCTAATCCATCATAGTACATGACTCAATAATGTCCATCCAATTTTCTTATCCAATCCACCACTCTCCTTATGCATGTCCATGTACTTGAATTAGGATATCAAGCATAATCCATCATAGTACCTGACACAAGAAGAATAATGCTTATACAAACCATCATTATCCCTATCTATGATGTATGTAATAGAATTATGACGACTAGTCCTAGCCTAGTACATGACACATGGAGAACCTGTGTCCAACCTTACTTCCTCTCAACCTCAGAGGAGAAATCCATGCTCACTCCCTCTCAACTAGGGAGAATTCATCAACAAGCCTCAAATTATGTGAGAAGTACTCATACTTCTCTTACATCAACTACTTGTAATTGTAGCTTTCCTCAATCAACCCTCTTATCACTGGGATTGATCATCTTGAAACTACTATGGCTCCAAATTTTCCTCCTAACAGATCATTATCCTGTACTTGAGGTATTCACATACAACATCCTTAACTTTGTATAGCACTACTTCTTGCACTAATTTATGCCCTGAAGATAGTCTATCTCACAATTTCACCAAAAAATTGATTATCACAAAGTCACCCAATCCATTGTTCAACACAATTTCGATGATTTTTCCTATCAGTATTTATCAATCAACACAACTCCATAGTCACAAATAATTCTTCCCTCTAGCTTCTATTCTCATATTTCCAAAGTAGAAAACTCCTAGGTTTTTTAAATATGTCGTCTTATCATTTCTACCTCTAGGATGATTGACCTCAGGGCACTAATCAAACTTCCTTCCAATATCAACAAGATTTTTATCATAACATCCTCCACAAACAAATTTACACTGAATGTCTACCGCTTCACTTATCCTTATATTTTTCACAAGTCTTCCCACAAAATAACCAACTCTTGCACTCACTGTACAAAGATCTTCTTCAAATTTGTCCTCTAAACATCCTTCACACTTTGAAACACTACTTCTTATGGTTTCTTCCAAATTCAATCAATGTAAAACCTACTTGATGTGACAAGTTTGTCACTTGTCCACAACACTTAGTCCTTACCAATCAACCACTTACAATCCTCCAATTATTGTATATATGCTGCCTCTTTATCTGTCTAAAACCATATCTTTCTTCCTTTACTATGCAAGCCCTACCATGCTACCCATATGCATTCACCACAGTACATTCTCTGAAGCTAAATATGGCCCACTTTAAGGTTAAGATTCCCTCAAAATAGTGTGACCATACCATTCTTCATTTAGGGTCTCAATCTCCCATATTGTTCATAGAGTTTAGGACAACCCTTTAAGGGAAACACGTAATTTGAATGATCCCTAAACTAGGGCACAATCAAATACATCTTCTTGTTGCCTTCCTAATAGCCTTTAGATGCTCAATAACTATCCTAAAATAGGATAACACATCCTTTAACAACAAATAAACTTGAAGACATTAAATACATACTTTTTACACCTTTCTAGGTCAGTGTATCTACTATAGAAACTCAGCCTGGTTAAGGCTTCTTACTAATCCACTTTAGCCCTACCAATCTACTCCAAAATTCCGTCTTCTAGCTACAACCCTCATTTAACTTCAAGCCACCTTCATTCACTAGTTCCAAGGCTACTTTCCAGCCCCTGTTTAGGCCATTCGACCCTCTTCAAACTGAGGGACAAGGCTTGACCCTCTTCCCAACAATCATAGATGTATGTAGCATACTACAAAGGTTTGTTCCATACAAAACTTGCACAAGAAACAACACAAAACTTATGCTCTCCTACTTGGCCTTGCTCCTCATCAACTCGATCCTCAAGATAGTTACATGAAGCACCAAAACATACCCTTCTCAACTTTTCTTGAGCTCCTCCTAAAATTCAGCCTATTTAAGATGTCTTCCTTATCAAATGTTTCACATGGATGAAGGTGACCCACATGGTCTTGCTCAGATAGAGAAATTTGTATTTCATTGTAATTAGAGTAGCATCATATCATATACGTTGTTTTTGAGAAAGACAACACATATGTTGTAACTTTGCATCATATCTTAGGAGAACGTTTCCATTAACCTCAAAAAACCTAAATGTATGGGATAAGAAAACCATTGTAGTCTTGGATGCCAACCATAGGTACATATATGATCATTGAATGCACCATGAGTGTGAACCATATATCATTTCCTTCTTGTAACACCATGTTTGTTACCTCAAAATTTAGAATATCACATCAAGAAACATTTGGATCTTACTTCATACTGAACTATTTATCATAAGAAACTTTAGATGATATAAGTGTCTTATATCACATTCATAGAACCTTGCATGAAGTAAGAGTTTAATGTATAATTTTGAGGATAACATGCCTCAATGTTTCAGGCTTGAATAATATCTTGGAATTTGTATTAGATTAGAACCTCACATCAAAAGAGAATTCAGACAATATTCATCAGATCAACTCTTTCATCAGACTTGGATTCTTGGATAAAGATCTCGGATTGCATTTAGATAAACTCGACTTCATTTTGAATTTCCTAGAACAAGAACTTTAATACAATCTACTAGCTTCATAACTTGTTTCTTATGCTAGATCCTTCTTGTAGTAGAAAAATAAAATTTCTTCCTTTTCTCCAAACAAGTTGTGAACTTCGACATCCTTCTACCAACCTATGCTCTGACACCATGTTGGAAAATAAATTATTTTGTTTATTAATATTGATTTTTCTTATGTGAAAAATTACTAGTGATATTTGTTGGCATTCTATTATTTCGTATTACTTCTTCATCAAGCAATTATAAAAAACATGAAGATCACAAAACACAAAGAACACAAGATATAGGCTCCATGCCAGAGAAAAATCCCAGAACTTGGGGAAAATCTGAACAATCCTCTTCTTATAGAATCATATCAAAATGAGATATTCAAGACCCAAATACCTAGACCTCCTCTAGGCACCAAGTCATCCCTTCCAAAACTTTCTTCAATCAAGTCAACATTCACTAAGTCAAAGATGGTCAATATGATCCAAGTCAAGATTTAGGTCCTGCAACTATAGGTCTGCAATGCGTCCTTCAATCTTGCAACTGCAAGTATGTTCTCCCACAAAATCTCGCGTATAATTTCCTCTTAAACTCGCTTCACATTTCAGAACATGGAAGAACTTTCTACAAAACTCACAAATCTCTCCACATAGATATCACCAAAGTTGTTTATGTTTTTGATTTGGATTCCCACCTATAAATAGTTGGTTTCACATATGAATAGACACGTCCCTTTGAGTGAGCCGAATTGACCATCTAGAGGGCCGACTTGGTCTTATGGAGTTCAATTTGACTTTTTTTTATTAAACATAAATTTCTTTTCCTTTTCTTACAAAGAGTCCAAATGGAATTTGACTCAATTTCAAATATTTGACTCAACAAATCCCTAAAAGCATGAAGAACATGCTTAACCTAGACTTGAGCATGAAACCCATGCTTGAAACAAATATTATTTTTTCTTTATTTACATAAAAATACAAATTAATATGAAAACCGAACCTAGTTACTTTTCTGACCATTTGTTCAAGTACTTTGTATTTTTATTCCAAATAATTGTTACAATATAATATAATATAATATATATATATATATATATATATATATATATATATATATTAAATTTCTTCTATTGCTCTTTGTTTACTTCTCTTATTCTAGAACAAATATACTCTATTTCATTTGTAACTACATATATATGGAAATTTACCTAGTTATGTAAACTTTGGGTTGGGTGCATCTCTTTTTAATTTTAATTTCCTATAACTGTACATCTCTAGAATTTTGACAGCAATGAAACTTATTACATATATATATATATATTTCTCCATGTCTATAAATGTATATAGGTTTACATAAATAATTCCCAGGTTTTGTAAGAAAATATATTCTCTCGTAGCTACAAAGAACTCATATATCTCCTTATTTATGTTTGAAAATCTTATAGTTTTTTCTATGTACCAGTATTTCGTTAATACGTTCAAATCTGCAACAAATTGGTGACCTTCAACTTATACATAATATTACTAACTATGCTCTTTTCATCAAGTTCAAATATTTTTGTTTATAAACAACCATGTTTCTTTTTGTCATCGAACTTTATTGCAATATACAATATAAAAACCCATAAATATCATATTCTCAGCTTTAGCAACTTCATAATCCTATTTTTCCCTTTGTTCTAGCTGAAATGAAATAAAGAACAAGCGAAGAACAAAAATAATGTCTCACTTTATCAGTAAAAGAATAATAGAGTTAGAGACATCGAGTTGATCAATTTTCTTTGGAAATTAAAAGTCATGTATTAGGCTCCTCCAGCGAATGCCCCCCCAAGCAACCATACTTTCAATTCTTCTATTTTTTATTCACTACTACTTGCTTCTCTTTAGTCTCTATTCTCTACTCTCTGAATAATGAGACAAAAGCAAGTAAAACAACAAATATTATCCCATCTACCACTCTTTTGGTGGTTAGTAACTACCTCCACCTCACCAACAGGTGGTAGGTAGTTATATGCTCATTAATGAGCTCATGTTTCCCACTCTTGAGGACAACATCATGTTTCCTAGGAAATAATTAGTTGGTTAATATCATAATTTTCCATTAAATCTAATCACTCAGATTAGATTCCTAGGACTTCTTGATGGGTAATAAATCCTTCAAAATTAATTGCAGTCTTTTTCTCTTTCAACCACTTATACTCAACAATTCGTTTTCCAGGTTTTTTTTCTTTATTCACAAAATAAAAACATCTAATTACAACTTTACATCAATTATTATCAACATTAAATTTTGTTGATAATTTAAAGTGTTTAATTGTCTTTCAAGGTAACATACTTTAACTAGAAATAACTTATACACATTTAATTACAAAATCATTAAGCTAAGGGATAT
Source organism: Pinus tabuliformis (assembly GCA_031772625.1). Taxonomy (NCBI): domain Eukaryota; kingdom Viridiplantae; phylum Streptophyta; class Pinopsida; order Pinales; family Pinaceae; genus Pinus; species Pinus tabuliformis. The sequence continues at coordinate 52,481,915 of CM062809.1, forward strand.
CATATCCTCCCTCGCTTAAATTTGGCATTGTCCTAGTGTCTAATCAACATCTTTTCTGGACAAACATTCCATTTTTTATCAAAACATAGAGGGATATTGTTGGGTTGTGTTATATTTTTTCCACGACTAGCCCATGCGCAGGTGGATTACAGAGGGGGCAGTAGCCCCCTTGTACGAGGTCCAGGGCAGCGCCCCGGGAATATTTTTCTTTTGGACCCTATATTAGGTGTGCGGACCTACCTATGGTTTCGTGCATGGATTTCGCACATGGTTTTGGGCGTGATGGTTTTCGGTCGATGGTATTTTGTAGATTAGGTCAAGGGAACTACATTTATGTTCTAATCTAGAGTTAATGGATTGGGGTTTATCGATGCTTCGACATGTATATATGTGTATTGTAACATTGAAAGGAAGATAATGAAAAATCAATCTGGTAGTCCCGGTTTTGGGATCTAGGAGAAAATCTCTGTGTATATTTGTTTTATGTGTTATGCTCTCGGAATTGTTTGTCTTTTGTTTTTAGAATTCATATGCAGGTAATTTATGTATGGGGTTTAAACCTACATTTGGTATCAAAGTTGTTTTGGCTTCAAGGGGATGCCTTTGTTGCTGAGGGGTTTTGCTCGAGCCTGTGGTAGACCCTATTCAGTGGGATATATTTGGGATCGATTCTTGTGGTGAAAGAAGATGGCGAGCAGTGGAAAGATAGAGATTGAGAAATTTAATGGTTAGAGTTTTTAGTTGTGGAAACTCAAGATAGAGGATCTGTTGGTGGATAAAGATCAATGGATCGTGATAGATCTAGGTACTAAACCAACAACAGTGTCCGATGAAGAATGGAAGGAGTTCGAACGTAAGGCAAAAAAGCACAATACATTTGTGTGTCTCAGATTCAATATTTCTAAATGTATTAGGGGAAGCTATGGCAAAGTCTTTGTGGGACAAGTTAGGGACTTTGTACCAATCTAAGTCTCTAGTGAATAAACTATTCCTACAGAAAATGTTGTATAACCTGAAGATGAAAGATGGAGACTCGATGACAGAGCATATGATGCATTTAATACTGTGGTAAGCTAGTTATTATCTATTGATATTAAAATTTCAGATGAAGATAAGTGCATTAGTTTGTTGTGTTCTCTACCAGATTCATGGGATAGTCTGGTTGTGGCAAGAGGTAGCAATGTAACTTCCTTTCTATTTGATGAAACAGTCTCATCCTTGCTGACAGAGGAGATGAAACCTAAAAATATGGAGATCTAGAATGGTGCTGCCTTGTCTGTACGAGGACGGTCCCAGAATAAAAACAAAAAAAAGTCCTCAAGTGGGAGATCTAAATCTCCACGAAAACCTGTAAAGGTCTGTTGGAAGTGCGAAAAACAAGAGCATTACAAAAGGGACTGTAAATCTAAACCTCTTGAGAAAGGAAAGGGATCTGATGATGCTCCTTCTGCAGAGGAGAAAACCACCTCAGATGAAGGTGGAGATGTGTACTTGGCATCTTCTTCAAGTACACATGTAGAGCATGAGGCATGGCTGATTGACTCAGGTGCATCCTTTAACTTCACTCCCCATAGAGAGTGGTTCAGAGAGTATGAGAAATATGATGGTGGTGATGTCTTCTTAGGGTATGACAGGAAGGCTAGAATCATTGGTCGTGGAAAAGTCAAGTTGAAGTTGCAAGGTGGAAGGATTAGAAAACTTTTGGGTGTTCTGCATATTCTTGCATTAGCCAGAAATCTGATTTCTATAAGCAAGCTAGATGATGCAGGTGTAAAAGTAGTGTTCGAGAAAGATACCTGCAAGTTTGTTCGGGGAGAAATAGTATTGATGTGGGGAGTTCGGATTAGAACTCTATACAAGCCACAAGGTAGCACTGTTATTGATTGGTGCAACAATTATGTGGTTCCTGAAAGTGAAGAAAAAAATCTAGTGGTCCCTGGAGAAAAGACCATGTTATGGCATCAAAGGCTTGGACATATTGGAGAGAAGGGCCTTCGAATATTTCATGGTAAAGGTATGGTAGAAGGTATGTCTCATAGCTCTCTGGATTGTGATTTTTGTGAAAATTATGTATATGGGAAGCAGAATTGGATGAGTTTCCCCTTTGGTGGTAAGAGGATGAAACATATATTAGAGCTTGTGCACAATGATGTGTTTGGACCTGTGTTAGTTCCATGACTAGGTAAGTTTGTGTACTATGTATCATTTATAGATGACTTCTCAAGGAGTGCATGGATATATTTCCTCAAGAAGAAATCTGAAGTCTTTGATAGGTTTAAAGAATTAAAGGCTCTGGTGGAAAACTAGACAGAGAGGAATATAAAGGTGTTGAGGACAGATAACGATGGAGTGTTTTGCAAGAAGGAATTTGAAGATTTCTATAAAAAGTGTGGTATATCACGACTAAAGACTACTCCATACACACTTGAGAAAAATGGAGTTGCAGAAAGAATGAACAAGACGTTGATGGAAAGAGCAAGAAGCATGCTTAGTGGTGCCGGGTTAGGATAGGAATTCTGGGTAGAGTCGATGGAGACTGCATGTTACCTGGTCAACAAATCACCTTCATCAGCGTTGGAGGATAAGACTCCACAATAGGTATGGACTGGTAAGAAACATTCTCTTTCACATCTGAGGGTATTTGGATGTGATGCATATGTACATGTTCCAAAGGAGAAAAGAACAAAGTTGGGTAGTAAATATGAAAAGTGCATCTTTATTGGGTATAAGGATGGTTTAGAAGGTTATAAGCATTGGAACCCAGTAAGGTATTCCATGAAGTCTGAATATTTCCTTCAAGAAGATTTCTGCAATGTTTATGGCCTTAAAAGTGGATGTTATTGAGATGAAGTGTGTTGCTTTACTAATTTTTTCCACCACAACCATAATGGAATCATGTTGTTTCTTGTTCCTTGGTAGTCCAATGATAAAATGCATTGAAATTGTCTCCCATTTCCATTTTGGAATGCGTAGGAGTTGCAATAACCCAACAATGTGTTGATCAAGATGCTTATCTTTTTGGCATTCAATACATATAACTACATATTATGTTGTATGATTCTTCATATTTGACCAATAAAAAGCCTTTCTTAACACAATGATCAACTTTTCATAGATAGGTTGTCCAACTGTTGGAATTTTGTGCAACTCATCTAAGATAAAATGTTTTATATTTATATCATCAGATACATAAATTCTTCCTTTAAACAACAATAAATCTTAACTCTCTATTGAAAATTCTTCTCTCTTCTCCACCGATTTTTCAATTTTCTGCACTTCTCCCTTGATTTTTTAGATATTGTGAATCAGAATTTGCAGATACTTTGACTTGTTCTACTAAGCTTATTAATCAACTAATTGTTGATGTAACACAAATAGGATTGAGTTTCCTTCTTGAGGCATCAACTATTCTATTTTATTTTCCCTTGACATGTGATATCTCAAAATCATATTCACTAATAAATACTAACCATCTTTCTTGTCTAGCACTTAGATTAGGTTGATCAAATAGATATTTGAGACTAATATTATCCGTCTTTACTTAAAAGTTTCTCCCTATCAGGTAATGTCTCCACGTTTTGAATGAATGAATGATAGCTACCAGTTCTAGATCATAAGTAGCATAATTTTTCTCATGTTCTTTCAATTTTCTAGATTCATAACAAATAACATGACCATTTTGCATCAAAAATCCTCCTAGGCCCTCCTTACATGCATATTCACATACCACGAATTCCTTGTTGGTATCAACCAATTTTAAAATTGGAGTTGTGGTCAAAAGTTGTTATGTCTTCTCAAAATTGTCTTGATACTTTTGACTCCACTCAAACTTAATCCCTTTCTTTTGTAGAGAAGTAATTGGATATGCAAGTTTAGAAAATCCTTTTATAAACTTCCTATAGTATCCTATGATTCCCATAAAGGATCTCACTTTTTCTAAATTTGTGGGTGTTGGCCACTCCATTATTGCTTTTATCTTTTCTAAGATCAACAACAATTCCTTTTTTTGATATTACGTGTCCTAGATAATGGATTTGTTTATGGTAAAATGAACACTTGCCGAATTTGGAATATAATTCATTATCTCTTAGAGTTTGAAGGAACATTTGTAAATGTTGGTCATTCTCTTCTTTGCTTTTCGAGTATACCATAATATAATCTATAAAGGCAATCACAAACTTATCTAGAAATAGTCCTAGTACATTGTTCATAAGACACATGAATGTAGCTGGTGCATTAGTAAGCCCAAATGGAAGTACTACAAATTCATAATGTCCATAACATGTGCAAAATGTTTTCTTATGTATGTTCTCATCCTTAATTCTAATTTGATGATATCCTAAACTTAGATCAATTTTAGAGAAAATAGAAGCCCCTCTAACTTGATCAAATAAGTCATCTATTCTAGGCAAGGGATATTTATTTTTTATGGTCATCTTATTCAATTGTCTATAATCTATGCACAATCTCAATGTACCATCTTTCTTTTTCACAAATAAAACTGGTGCTCCCTAAGGAGACACACTTGGTCTTATGTACTTTTTGTCCAAGAGTTATTGTAACTAAATCTTCAGCTCCATTAGTTTAGGAATACTCATTCTGTATGGGGCCTTTGACACTGGAACAACTCAAGGTATAAGATCAATGGTAAAATCAATATCCCTTCTTGGAGGAAGCATTGGTATTTCCTCTGGAAAGACATATTTATACCATTCCGGTATAGGATAATCTTCTAATGATAGTTGTTGTTTATTTTAATAAAGATCTTGTACTTGGATAGTGAACATTTGACATCCTTTTCTAGTATACGTCTTCATCTATATTGCAGAGATTTGTCTGACAAAAAATTTCGTTGGGATTCCTTGAACCATGCAAGCTTCCCCTTTATCATTAACACGGGTAAAGGACTTTTACAAACAATTTATAATCACTTCATGTGATTCTAACTAGTCCATACATATGAGGATATCTAAATATCCCAAGGGTAGAATGTTTATATTAATTATGGTATGCATTATATTAACATTTAATGTATATTTTTTACTAATTTTTATCACTTTCCTTTTTGTTCCTGTGACCAATTCACTGACCAAGGCTTATGTTATTTTTCATTTGTGGGTTTAAATCTTTTAGCTATAGCAGGGGAAATATAACTTAATGTAGATCCTGGATCTATACGCATAAATACATATTTATCAATAATCTTACCTTGCACATCCACCATAGTGTTCTGATGGTTCACTTGCCTCCCATACAGTGTAGCACTGATTATGGGCGTGTTACATGCAACATCATTCATAGTATATGCTTCTTGAATATTGTTTATTGTTGCCTTGTTTTTTAATGGGTTCTGTGGACAATCTATCCATAGGTAGTTTTCACCACAACCCCAACATTTAATTGGTGGCTTTACTAATTCACTGAAATTTTTGTTTCCCCTACCATATCCTCCTTTTTCCCCAAAACACTTTTGATGATTAAAATTTCTGTTATAATTTCTTTCTTGCACACGTAGAAAAAATAGGTTTTTAAACCCCTTCTTCTTATTAATAAATCTGTCAAATTTCTTTGCCATCCATCCTTTGGAACTATCTCCTTTTTGTTTTCTCTAATTAAAACATGGTTTGGCCTTTCTAATAGTCTCATCCATGGTTATTGGTTGGTCAAACTCAATTCCTTCTCTATATGAAAAAGGTAGGATGCTAATAAATCTTTGTATTTTTTCCTTCTCCTCTTTCAAGTAGGGAACACATCTTAATAGGCTCATGAATTGATTAACAAACTCATCCATGGTAGACTGTATCAATTTAAGCTTATGGAACTCCTTAGCCTTTTCATCAAAATATCTCTTAGTCAAATACTTCTTCTTAAACTCCTTCCTGAACAGTTTCCATGTCAAATACTTGCTTCTGATTCTTTTTACAACCTTATTCTCTTCCCACCATAAGTTTTCCATTCCAGACAATTAATAAGTGGCTAGTTAGTTATAAACTTCTAAGTATTTTGACATATTGAGAAGCCATGCTTTTGTTCCCTCTTTAGATTCACCATCAAAATTAGGAAATCTAAGTTTTTTTAAATCTCCTTGTAATTGATAGATGGACATTTTTTTCCTAGGCATATTATGAGGTAGAACTACTTGATTTATGTGCTCTTGGTCACTAGACTCATTTGTTTGACTTTCACTAGAAGTTATGGAATTAGTTCTACTAGTATATTTGCTTCTAAATCTTTTCCTGTGTGTCATTTTTTTACTCTTTCCTCTTCAAGTTTTCTTAACAAATAACCATTTATCTCCTCATGTTCCTCTTTGGCTTTGGCCAACCTTTCCCGGTTTGCCTTAATGACATCCTGTTGTGGCCAGCAACAACCCCCCTTTTTATTTAGTTTTATTACTAATACTAAATAAATGGGGACCCTTCTAAAAGATAAAAAGTAGCACTTATATTCCCCTTTGAATAAAACATACTATCATAAACTTAGGAAAACACCCACAAAACCGAAAATAACTTAAGTTTTATGATAAGTTCCGAATAAAATCATTCTCTTAACAAAAATATATCGCATCACAAAGGGTAATGGAGGACATCATATAATTAAACTTCCGAAATTGTGAAAACGCGATGCGAAATCGCACACCTTAAAGACCCATCGCGCATCGCAGCTTTCATATGTCGCAAGTATCACCTAAGATAAAATATCCCGATCCAGCGATATGCGATAGGGAATCTCGCAAATCGCATCTCACAGAAACATGAGCTGATAAATGATTGTTAACGAAATGGATTAGTGATATCGCGATCTGCGGTATTGTGAAGCAAATCGCAAAATCGCTTTATCGCAGAGTTGTGGGGCTCATTGTTTGATAAAGTTTTTCTCGTAATCTGATACCAAGTTATGGGCATTAATGCAAATTTAAATGGTCAGTTGATGGTCATTTATGAGATAAGATTTAGATCTGATCGAAAGGTTGTTTCACATAGGGTGATATATTTGATATGATTTCGGCATTAAGAGCTTTCCCGTCACCTTATCTCTTACCATTATTCTTTCCTTGTAAATTTGCAGGAGTGGAAAGCAGAATAATATACGTAGCAATGTTCATAGTGTAAAGGGAAAGAAGGGAAAAGCTCCGGTTGCTGAGGACAAAGAGATGACGCCCTTATACACAGACACCACCTGTAACAGAGATGTCGGCATAACCACTTGGGAAGGCATGTACAGTCTGCTCAAAGAAGAAAACCCTAGAGTTATGGAGGTTAAAGCAACAAAAGACTCACGCAAGTTGTCTGAGGCATCAATCACAGAACTTGCATGTTCATTCTTGCACCGAATAGCGGCAAGAGCCAATATTCTTCCATACACAGACATGGTCAAGTGGGTGCTAGAAAATGCTGATATAAAAGACAGACAATTCAAGTCTCGAGGCCAAGACCTCATCGAGTCATTCAATCCATAAGATTTAAGGCTTATGTATCATCTACCAGAGCCACAGGCAACCTACAACAAGCAGTTCGTAGAAAAGTTTGCCAAAGAAAATGAAGATTTAGCGGAGTGCACCAAGGACTGGTTGGCAAGGGAAGAACCATTAAAAGGAAAAACACGGTATGTACAGTACTGATTCTCTCTCCTCCCCATATTGATTTGCTGCTGCTATGCTATGTAGACTATTTGGAAGGCCCGACATCAACAAATTCTCATCTGAGTGACTACCCCTATTAGATGTGGCCACTAATGCCACTATTATGTATTGGGCTCAGATCTTGTCTGATATTTTAACTTCAGCTATTTGGAACTACCGGTCCAAAAGGACTACCACTCAGACGATTTATCCTCCTTTCTATTTAGCTTCTTATGTTATGGATGCAATCTGTTATGTTTCCAAATTTCCTTTAATGGGTTGGAAGTGGACTACACAGAATCCCTTTCCCATTCAAATTTATCATAAGGAATTGTGGGATTCCAAGTTTATCCCGTATTTTTACAGAATTTGCCATGGAGTCATGTTACCTCTGCACAGAATGTTGTATAATAGGGACACCCCAAGATTTTCCCCCGAAGTGGAAGTTGACATTCTCCCTGTCGCAAGATGGTTTGGGGAAGAGTTTTTCACCTATGTTAGAGTATTTGGAAGCATTGCTTCCCCTCATGTCCTACCATTATATGTTCTTGATAAGTTACTGGCTTGAGAAATTGCCTACCAGACCTGCGGGGTGGGAGGAATGAGTAAAGAGCTGAAAGACAAAAAGAAGGCCATTTGGCCGTAATTTCCTGTGGCCTTTGGGGCCTTTTCACTATTTGATTTAGGTCATGCATTCAAGGAAGTAGACAATATGCTGTGTCTACGACTGTTCAAGTTTGCAGGGAGATAATTCGACCCCTATTATGTTATTAAGAATTTCACTACTACTGTCAAGATAAAAGTATTTTCCAAAGAAGACAACCTTTTTGATCATACATTTCAACAGAAAAGCACACTAAAAGAAGTTTTGCACACAGCTCAAATTCAATTCCCCCCAAATAGAATTCTAAGAATTCAAATTGTACAGAGAAAGGAGACTAGCTAACATCCCCTTGGATAAGTTACGCTTGGAACCAATAAGGGAGCCAACTCCCAGTATCAGTTTAAGTGGAAGTTTAGGCACAGAAAAGTCTAAATCTAAGTCTAGGAAAGAATCACCAGAACACTCTAAAAGGTCCGAGAGCGACCATAATAAAAGTGAAGGGTCAGTAAGAGATACTACCCAATCTAAAGAGCGCCCAGAGCAACAAGTCTTAACTACACCACAGGTAAAGGTTCCCCCTCCCATCATCCAGCCACCAAAGCCAGTGAGAACTGAGCTGGATAAAGAGTGGGAAACATTCAATGAATTGATTAATACTGAGGAGCAGAACACAAAGACACCTGAGAGTACAGTGCAGACAGTGACTGATATGGTCATTGGAATAGTCAGCAATGCTCCAGAAATGGAGCATATTCCCATTACCCCATCTTCTGAAATCATGCTCAAGATAGAGGAGATTCCTCCTCTAGATGTATTTTATAGTCCGTAGCATAAGGCAGTGGTAAGAAGGCAAAGAAAGAAAAGGAAATTGGACAGTGTGCTCTCACCTGAGGCAGAGCAGTTAGACGTCCTTTGGTGAGATCCTACCACTAACCCTACTGAAAACCTCACCAAGTTATCTCAAATCACAGGAGCCTATGCTTCTGCTACCATTGACAAAGCATTTGAGGTACAACAATTACTGAAGGATAGAGAGGAACAAATACAAGTTTTGTAGCAATAGCTACAACAAGCTAGTGCCAACCGTGAAGCAGAGGAAAAGTTGGAAAAGTTACAGCAAGATTTTCAACAGATGTAGCTGGGATACCAGAACAATTTAGCTGAAAAAGAAAATCAGTTGCAGGTTATGCTAGAGATGCATAGAGATGATCCCAAGCTTACAGATTTTGTCTCAGAATCCCTTGCCTTAAACGACCAACTCTTGCAACAACAAGAGGCATTATGCCAAAGAATATCGCAATGGAGTTCCCATTGCGAGATGAGTGACAAAATTACCAATCAAGTCGTGGACTTGCGACATGACTATGATTTAATTAACAAAATAATTTCTGATTATTTGGCTTGGCAGGAATCAGAAGAAGGAAGGAAAGCAAGCGCACTCATAATCAACAAAGCCCACAAAGAAATTCTATTTAATAAGTGGGACACACAGATTAGGAAGGCAGAATAGGCAGCAGAAGAAGCAGCTACAACAACAAAAAATGTCATTGATTGTGTCAATGAAAACCTGCACAGAGAAAACCTCATATCAAAGACCACTCTGGGATTTCTCCCAAAGGCACAACAATTGTAGACAAGCTGGAGACAAAAAGTTGAAGAAAGCGCAGAGTCCCTCAAGAAGTTAACCAAGTTGAACTGGGATTCTTACTGGCAATACTTGGTTAAACCGCACAGTCAATGCATGACTCTCAAATGCCTTACGAACTCTACCGAGAAGATAGTGCCAGCACTTGCCAATTCTGTTTTCGTAGGGAAACTAAAATCGGACGTCAGCCACCGACGCTCCTCAAGCTGATGTTGAATGCTTGCGATCTCAGAGAACAGATACATAGATAGTTAATTCCAGATACAGTTTTAGTTTTAGTTTTGATTTATTTTTGCCTTAGATGAGGATGGTCATTTAAACCTCCTTTGTAATAAACTATTTTTAGTATTTAGTTAATAGTATTTTAACCCCTCATTCATTTAGAGAGAGGTCCTGAAATTTGTCAAAAACATTTCCTCAAAACATGCACTTCTGCACCCTCGGAGGAGGTTTTGATGAATGAATGGAACAAGATTTATTGATATTTGTGTTTAATGTCTACTATTGAAATGCACTTTTGTACTCTTAGTAGATGTTTAATTAGGAAAAGGTAAATCTCTATTGCTGAAGCTCATGAGTAGAACTTGTTATCAATGGTACTTTTATCTCTTAATGATTTCTGCTTATGTGTTAAAGTAATATTTATGTTCAGTTATTTATATATGAAGGCTTGAATGTTTGAGTTATCATTTGGCACTTTTGTACGGTGGTGACTATTCTATTTATGCTTTAATGTATGAATGACTTATTATGTGATATGCTTCTCACAATTGTTTCAGCTAAATTTTTATACGAAACAATTTATTTTTATCGAATTCTTTTCTCGTAGCAATTGAATGATCTTTATTACCAATTGTTGTTAGAAATTATTTTAGATCGCGTAACTGAAAAGTTAGATCCCGGGTTAGTTTTAGGATTAGATATTTCTGTTCATTAGAATACAATTGCATGTTTTGAATTAGACTTATATTAAAAGCATTTTACTTAGAAATCATTAGAAAAGGAAATATCAACTCTCATCACACACACAAAAATTGGGAAACTGGTCCCATTATCCCCGGTCGGACCCACCATCCCAAATGGAAAAGGAGCTGCTTTCAAGGTCCGGACCGGGTGGGTATCCCCCTTGTTGTAGACTCAGGCGATCCACAGCGCAGATGTGGGGTTACGCAGTGCAGCAGAAGGCTCGGGTGCGGGGGTACGCAGCGCAGCAAAAGGCGCAGGTGCAGGGGTCCGCAGCACAGCAGAAGGCGCAGGTGCGGAGGTACGCAGAGTAGCAGAAGGTGCAGGTGCGGGGTCCACAGCGCAACAGAAGGTGCAGGAGTCGAGGTACACAGCGCAGCAGAAGGCACAGGTGTGGGGGTCCGCAGCGCAGCAGAAGGCACAGGTGCGGAGCTGTGCAGTCCAGACACAGAAGAACTGCGGATATTGGCAGGTTTCTATTGGTGAAGTTGCGGAATTTTTTTAAAATATTTGTTGGATTCCTTTTATCTATTGCTGCAGAGTTCTGGGTTTAGATTACTGGTATTGCTTTTCTGGTTACTGCATTCTGAGAAGTTATTGGTTGACTCATTGGGTGATTGTAAAAGGAGATTGGTTGATTCACATGTACTTGATGATTATTTGATGTTCATGGATCCAGTTTGAAAATTTATGAAATGTGGTCCTTGGAAGAAAAGAGGTAGGTCAGCACCTACGTACTAGTAGATCAGCTAGTACAAGAACTAAGGGGGTTGTAGCTCCCTTCCAGGAGAGATTGGAAAACGAGAGAGGGTTGTAGCTCTCAACAGGTTGCAGCCTGCGTACTGGTAAAGGACTGCACCAGTAAAAAATCATTGTAAAAGAAGTTTCTAATTGAAAGAAGATAAAGACATATTGCAGCAGGTGGTTTTCACCCACATTGGGTTTCCACCTTATATCTGGTGTTCTTTGGTGTGACTATCTGTTTTTCTTGTTCTTGCTCATTATTATATGGTACCGACATACAAATTAATGATCAATATCTGAAGGATAAATTAAAGTATAAATCTGGAAGATATATTGAAAAGAATTTGATAATACTGATTCACCCCCCCCCTCAGTATTATTTCCAACACTCTCTTCATAGAGGACTTTAACCATCTCAATCAAAGTATACAAAGCTTTCTTGAATTCTTCCTCTTCTGAAGAGAGACCTTCGTTCTCTCTTTCTCCGGACATAATGGCTATGGATTCAAGCTCAGAAATTTGTATTGATTGTACCTCTTCAATCACTTCAGCCTCTTGTGCAATCTATGCCTCTTCTATCTCAACTGATGTAGATGGAACTTGAGGTGATTCAAGTGCTGCCTTGAGTGGTCCTTTAGGTTAGGAGGATGCTTTCTCGGGCTTCTTCCTTCTTTTCCTATGGTGGGCTCCAGTATTGCAGCAATAATGCTACAACTCCTGGGACTTCCTTCTTTACTTTTATTAACCCGGTAGTTTGTAACAAACTTGGAAGCGACGGTGTTGTATGCACAAGTACTAGCTCTTACCGCAGCTGTCACTTGGTCAGCTGGCACAAGTCCGCTAGGGGCTTAAGCCAACTTCTATGAGATCTTAGAAGAATCTTTTTAACTGATGGATGAAAGCTAACTCAAAGGAAGCTAATCTACTTGCGAAAAGAAACTGAAAGCCAAAAAGTAACGCAAACCCTAGCAAACCCTAATTCTACCAGCTAGTCCTACTGATGCAAAGGAGAGAATGCAAACTACTGGAAGGGATGCCATTACTTCTATGAAGGTAAAATACATGTGTCTAGACTACCTCTACCTGAAGAAAACATCTTTGTGTATTTTTGAATAAGTTATTAGAATTATCATGCATGTGCTTTTAACTGGCTTTTTACTGTGCAGGGGTGGATCAAGGAGGAGAAATGCTTGGAAAAATGTTGGGAAGGTTCAGAGAGGGTCTAAGGAGTGCCTAAAACCCTTCCAGAGAGTTTCACAAAGTTTAGCTATCAAGAAACCTCATTTGTGAGCTTCTACAGGAAGTCTGCAGGGGTTCTACAGGATGTTCAGAGATTTCTACAGGATGTTCAGAAATTTCTATAGGATGTTTAAAAAGTGGATTTTAGAGGATGGGTGAGTGAGGGAAGATGCATGAATGGATAGGGAGGTAGGATAGGGGCCTAGAGTGACCCAGGGACTGGTGGATGGAGTGGTGCGAGGGTGTCGAAGGCTGACTTGGCTTGAAGAAGGCTAAGACAATGATGGAGCAAGAAGGTAGGGTTACGTGGGCAAAAGGACAGGTGTGAGACGAGGAACCTAGCTAGGAGATGGAACAACTGGATCTGATGAAGGTTAGGCAGATGAGAGAGTGGTAGAGATGCCCTGCACGGTGTACATTTAACCGAATCAACAAAGTCTTACAAATAATCAAAGTCCTAGCTAATCTAATCTAACTGTCAATAAAACGAATGAACAACAGCTTTATTTGGAAAGAAAACCATGTACATCAATCATGCAAAGAAACATTTCAGAGATCTAAACCCATGACTAACTTCTGCAAATGAAAACAGTACACTAAGGATTGCATGGTCAAGCAATCTAGTGTTTTTGTTTGGGACAGCACGGTTACTTCAATTCCAGCCCCTGATCCAATAAGGAAGAGGTGAAACCAAAAGTGTTTGTTGACCCTTTTTTGGAGCCTTTTTCCTGTTATTATCCTACCAACTAAATCTGAACATGAAAAGCTACTTTAACCATCAAAATAAATCTAAATAACAAAGAAAGATTTAAATCTAAATAGCAGATTTTATTCTAAGAATGCAGCAAAAACACATGAAAGTAAACAAAGGAGGTACTGGGCACTTGAGATGGGCCCAACCCCAAGAGCTACAGCCTCCTAAGAGAGATTTAGAGCTGCTGCAAAGCTGGATTCGTCTTTATTGAGCAAGAAAAGAAGAGTTACATCAAAATTGTCCATAAGGGAAAGCTTGAAAATGTGCTGAAATGCAAAGCTAATCTACTGACTAAAATCGAACTACAAATTAGCTAACTTCTGCCTACAAAGTGACTAACTACTGGCTAACCAAAATGAGGCCCTAAGCCTTCTTATTTATACAAATTGAGGACCCCAACAACCCTCCTAAAATTTAGGAACTCGGCTGCCAAAACTTGTAGTTAACAGCACTTTTACTAGCACTTGCTCGGCTGCCCTTGTGATAATTGATTTGGTGGCCCTTGAACTCCGAGCTGATGATGGAGAATTCGAGGTAAGGGCCCATAAATGAAGGGGACACCTTCCTACAAATCCTCTCCCTTGTTCTCCCACGAATTTGGCTTCCAAGTGCTCATTAAAACCTTTGATTTTGTCTCCAAATTGACCAAAAAGACTACACAAAGCACCCATTAGACTTGTTGGCATAATGACTAATCTAATTCACTCTATTAGCATAAATATAATCAAAAACATGTAATAAACTAATGAGAATGGTGGATTAAGTCGAATTAGGAGGTTGAATGAGCCCATATAATTATCCATTTTTGGAGCTCATCATCCTAATCTCAGGACTGGCTATCTGTAGCTTCCCTTCTCCACTCTGCAACCTCAACTTTGTAATCATAACAACAATTGCAACTATTAAACCCTTCAAGCAAGAAACCTTGTGCTCTGATACCAACTTGATCTGAAATTGATTGCTAGTTAATTATGTGCTAGTATCATTTCCAGATATAAAAATTTCTTTGCTTTGGTTTGCTTATCCATAAAGAGTTTATCCATGAGCATGTGATTGTCAATTCATCTAACTTGGTGAAATTTAGTGTTTTGCATGAAATTAAAAGCATGAATTTAAATGGCTGAACAACAGCATATAAAAACATAGCAAGAACAAATAACAGAGCTCAATACACAAATTTTTGTTGAAGGAGTTCACCCCTCCTAGGCTACATCTCCTTGGTCCAGCTTCATAGTGTGGGCCTTTGTATTAGCTTCAATAGTGCTCAAATTGTTGTTACATGCATCCAATTCTCTTGGAACCTATTCCAATTATCTTAAAACATTGAAATCTATCATAAATGACTATTTTTCACTCAATTTGATTACCAGCTACTCTGGGAATGGCCTCCAACACGTGGTGGCCCTAGGCTTCAAAAATCTTCAAGTGACCAAAAACACTTGTAGATGGCCTCTTTTGCCTCTAAAACCTGCTCCAATGAGTTCCTAACATGCAAATTAGCCAAAAATGACTATTCATTTTCGAAATTTGGCTGATAATTGAATAAGTTATGGCTCAAACAATTTTTCCTAGAAAACCTCTGCTAAATCTGGAGATACTTCAATTAAGTCCGCTAAGTTTGGTGGCAGTTCCGGATTTAGTGGATCTTCCATAAATTCTGCCAACTTAATTATGAATTAATTAAATGCTAATCTTGATTATGGTGCTAATCCCACTTCCATTCTAGCCCTCAGTCATGTGGTTGAGGTCATATGGGGTGGGTGCTGCCCGTAGGGCTGGGTCGTCGGTCATAACTGCAGCAATAAATGATTTTTGTTGCCCCTCCTTTTCAACAAATGTAGTTGTGGTTTGTTGGTAACTCATAGGAGTTATGAGGGGGAGGTCATAGGTTCAAATCTTCCCTACCCCCATCATATCTTTTTACCATATAACATATACGTTCGAAACTTTAATGTGCCACCGAACCATGCTCCATATACGTTCGAAACTTTAATGTGAATGCCAAATAATTCGGACTTGGGGTTAATGATTAATATTTAATTATTAATTAAATATATATATATATATCTATATCTATATATATATATATATATATATATATATATAATTAAAAAATTCATATAATATAACATTATATATATATATATATATATATATATATATATATATATATATATATTAAACAATAATAAAAAATCAAATTCCACCTTGGAAGCTAATTAGGTAATTTCACCTTCCCTAAGACAAACTAACAAATCTAAAAATGACACTTGTCATATGTCACTGGTTGAAACTGAAGAATATTCTCTGCATGCTGATTGGTCAACCCTAGTCAAACTTTGACTTTGACTTTTTCTACCAAAATTTCAGAAGCTCTAACGTTTGCATATGATGTCAGTTTTTTAAACCATTCACAATGTTGGAATCCTGGTGACGAACTCTATCCGATCATTCAGGTCTGAAGCAATTATGAGCACTTTCATTTTTTAGCTAAAATATTGATCCCTGATCATTATGACTACGCAATGTGTAGTCCTTGGAGGCATGACTGCACATTGCACAGTTCCAAGAGGTAGGGATGTATGGCTGGAGCTTAAAATTGTGTAATGCACAATTCAAATGGTGGAGAGGGACCAGGCTAGTCGAGCAACAAAAATTTTGGAATTTGACTAAGTGTGGGACCAGCCAGGTAGAGATGAAAGCAAGGTAGGACTTCATCATGATCACACATTCATAACAATCAACGACACAACATTGAACACTCAGAATGCAGAATCAACATGATCCCCTTAATGCTACAACAAAACAATATCTTCCTCCAAGTGTGAAACTTAGGATAAACTTTGAGATGACATTGATGACTCTAGTACAATAGTGCATAAAACTTGGGGAATGTGTTTAATGCATGCTTTTATGATAAATGGAACACATCAGTATAGGAGAATGCATCAGGACTGTCCTTTAATAATGTACAAATGACTCCCTTTGACTGGATGCGACACTTCCCTAACCACAAGATGAAACTTGAAAAGGCTTAAATAAAGTAAAAGTGACACATGTCGTAGCGAAGATAACATGAAAGCCACACTTGTTAAAGTGAAATCAAGCAAAAACAACAATCGTGAACGTGAAAGCGACACTTGTGAAACAAAGGTGAACCAAAGTGATAATTGAGAAAAATCACTGAAATAAAAGTACAATCACGATCGAAGTGAGGAATATTGTCAATGGAGAGTGTATGGACATGTGTTGCACAGTACACTATGCTTGTGGATTGTGCAGCCATTGTCACTAATGATTGCGCAAGCCTTACCTTCAAGTGTCGCGTAATGCCTATCTAAGCTTGCATAGAAAGATCTGTGTTTGTGAATTCATCGAAGATTGAACATGTGTGAGCAAGTGAATTTGACACTTACAAGAATAATTAATACTTTGCAAAACATTTGATGACCATAAAGTGACCATAGAACGACAGATCGCAAGATCCTAAGTAGGCTCCAAAATTCAAGTGTAAGCAAAATTTTGTAGGGTGTTTGTCACAACGACAACACTTGGCCAGACACTGGTAGAACTCCAACTTCTCTTCTAGGGTTTTGTATTGAAGTGCAAGGTCTCAATCTTTCATGAAGTATTGATTCACCATGTGGATTGCCTCAATTTTTCCACTTATCCTGGTTAAAGATGTGGTCCCTTCTATTCCTTCCTCAGATTGAAACATGTCAACATAGAACTAGTCAGTTTGAAATACATCAACATAAAACTAGTCATAATTAAACCTTTCGATAGGGGATAAGGATAATAAGTATATCAATCTTTTAAATCACATTCCCCAGTGTTGCTCCGCTACCAGCGATCCTGGACAGTACCCCAAAAGAGTCACCTTAAGGAGACACAAGTATTGCTTCACTACTAGCAGGCTTGTTTAGTACCCCAGTGAAATTTCTTGCTTCACCTCTCTAAGAAAGAAGCCTTGATCTTCTTCACCCTTTATTTTATTTTCTTAAAGATATGCCTGAAGCACTTATTGAATATTTATACTAGCAATCCTACTCAGTACCCCAGTGAAGTTGCTTTCTTCACCTCTCTGCACATGAAGCCTTACTCTTCTTCACTCTTTATTTTATTTTCTTAAATATATGCTTGAATCACCTATTGAATATTTATAACATGGGTGGAATAGGGATCCCAACTTATTGAGAGAAGGATAGTTTATTCCTTGTTTAAGGTATTTGAAAGATAACAAAAGTTAATATGCTCATTTTAAAGTTTTTCTCCTTTCCGTTTTCTGCTTGGTTGAGTCGACATGTTGAGACGACATTCAATACAAGGCCGAGTTGGAATGAATATCCTAATAAAGATATGGGATTCGTAGTTTTACCAAAGGCTTTCCATCTGGAACGAATCGTATTTTCCATTCAGAAACCATCGACTTTAAAGATATTTAAACCCAAAAGAAAGAAAAGGTAACAGA
Source organism: Pinus tabuliformis (assembly GCA_031772625.1). Classification (NCBI taxonomy): domain Eukaryota; kingdom Viridiplantae; phylum Streptophyta; class Pinopsida; order Pinales; family Pinaceae; genus Pinus; species Pinus tabuliformis. Next base: position 52,499,956 of record CM062809.1, read on the forward strand.
TTAGCTAAGCATTGTTTGTCATCACAATTCCCTTTTCAAACTTTTCCACATTGTCTTTTAGTGAACAAGAGACATATTTCATTCAAAGTCTTATTAAGCAAAACATGAAAAAAAACACATAACAATACATGGTAACAAAATGAAAATAAAAAAGCAAATAAAGGCAAAAATTAAAAGTAACACGCAAGACAAAAGTAAGAAAACAAAGGAGATACTAATGGAGAGCAAGTGCGAGATGAGTGTGAAAGGGAACTAGGATGTAACTAGACCTACTCCTAACCTAACCAACTAGAAGGTTAGGGTCAAGTGTAGTGATATTCCAATGTAACCACTGTAATTACTCTCGACCTGCAAACACAAAGATACCAGCACTTAAACTCGATATATAATAATGTGCAAAAGATAAGATAAGAACTTGAATAGCTTGCACAAAATATTGAAGGTATTTTCTAAAGGCTAAAATATGTGCCATAAAAACTAACCTTAACCATCCAACAACCTTACCTTTCTAATGAGAACAATGGTCATACAAACGTTGAGAACTTCTTGTGAATGTACCTGCACCTATGTTGTCCTCCTTAGCAAACATCCAAAAATATCGGAACTTACTGTTAGCATAAGGGATTTCTAAGTAATATGCTTCCATCCAATCATAAATTTGGTCATGGAATCCAAAACGATCCTTTTGAAAACCCTGAGATTCTTGGGAGAATGAAATTTCAATTAGAACATCTGAACCATGGGAAGAATCTTGCAAGGGAAAGATATCTTAATCTAGTTTAGAGGCTTTGTCAGAATAGTGCGAACCTAACATAACCATCAAAAAAGACTGAAGTGCCTTAACTATTTGACATGTATATGAACAATGAAATGATAAATCATAAAGACCATTGGATTCAACTAGATAAAATTATGTAAAACAACCATCATCAAATATACTAGTGGGAAAATGGTTATTGAAATGACAATTGTTAGATCTAGTGTTATGATCATATCGGTAGCTTAACATACAATACTCTTGATTGTTGATCAGTTCCCTTTGTTTCCAATTCCATACTATACCAATAATATGACAACTTGAGGAATTAAAAACAATTGCTAACCTTGTAAATCCCGGAAATTGATAACCTGCTGACAAAAGGTTAGAAGGATATGTCAAATAAAATGTACAATCCATATCAACATGGGGGTTTTGATCCACTAAATGATTCAAGACTTGAATGTTGCTCAAAAGGATTGATTGGGCTAGAACAAAAACTATTAGTTCAATGACATTCACAATGAATATTAGGAGTTGGTTTTTCACCATAACACTCAACATATATAAATTATTCGGCCAAAGATAATCTTTTAAATGATTAGCTTCACAATGTTGTGCATCCAATAAAGGCATACATTCTAATCCCAAATTAGATACAAGAGGTCTACATGAAGATGAATTCACTATAGCAGTATCCTCTATCTGATTAAAAACCCGATCTCGAGAGAGAGAAAAATTATGACGAGAAATCCAAAAATTCATCAAGGATGAGTTTGCATCCAGTGAAACAATACGAAGTAAAGAGTTTTGCGAGGAAATCTAGATCTAACATGGTTCAGGAATCTTACCAGGGTTATGATAACCTAACAGAACCATCAACGAGAGTTGAAGTGCCTCAAGTTCCTCACAAGTTCCAGAACTTTGAAAAGATAGATAACAACATTTTGAGATTTAAGAAAAGTCTTTCGGTAGAAGTCACATAAGAGAAATTTTTGACAAACTAGTGTGGTTCATCATCAGGACTAGATGAAGATGCCAACCATGGAAAAGACTTAAATAGAGAGCAATGTAGAGACCATAATTTTGAGAATTGTTTCAGATCGCAAATTGCATGTGGACAACTACTATCATTTAAATTAACAAAATTTCTATTATACATAACACAACCATCTACATCACTAGTTTGATCATATTTTTCAACCTCAACAAACAAATTACTCGAGTCATAATATTCTTTTAATCGCAAATCTAGAGATGTATGAATCGAATAAATCTCATGAGAAAATTGATTTGAAGAGTTTCCCTCGTGCAAAACAGGAGATGATAAGGGATGGAAAGGATGCTCTATGATTTGATTGTTTTCTTCTTCATCATGGATAACATTACTACCTTGTGTGAATTGAGAAGTAAACTCATCAGATGATGAACTTGAAGAGCATGAAGTATCTTCATCACAGGTTAATGTATTACAAACAATAGAGCACAAGGGATAGGGAGGTGAAGAGGAATAAGTGTTCATAAGAGAATCTTCTTTGAATGAATCGGATTTAAGATCTAAATTTATTGAAACAAAATCTTCTTGAGAGAACGAAAGATCAGTTGGTGCATTCAAGATTCCGTATTCATATATGTCAACAGAATCATCCTCATTAGAATGATGGTTGCACAAGACTTCATATTGATTAGGAAAATTGATTTCATTTGATTGATTACCAAGATTACCAGATTCAATATCATCCAAGAATAAGGAAACACCATATTCACATAGAGGAATTTGAAAAAGAGAAGAAATATTGAAAGAATCTTCACCTTCCTTCTCCTCTACTTGCGAATATGACCACCTTGCACCTGTTCACTGCTTGGATTTGTGTAGAAATTCTCCTGTAGATTAAACTGATAATGCAATGTAACTAAAGCAATATACTTATTCTACTTCTACAATCAAACTTGTGGAAGCTTAATCGATTTTGAACAAGATCAAATAGAACATATATAACAGATGAAGAAGAAATCAATCACACATGAACACAAAAGAATACTCTAGGGAAAGCCTCAGCTAAAAACCCTGATCTTTGTATTATCATACAAGTGGAAATATCTCAGGATTACACAGATCTTTAGCTCACAAGCTATCCAGCTCTTAGTACAATCCCTCACTGTTTCTCATAGACAGAATAGACAACACATATGCCTTCTTTTAGTCCTCCAAGCCTCCTATTTCCTTGCACAGTTTCTCCTGGGTCCTCAAGCTGCCACTTGTGTGTAATTACGTCACACACTGCTCACAAAACACTGAAATAACTGCGCAATCCTAAAGGATATAATTCCTTCTGCATGGATGAGTTTCCTATATATGAAAATTCCTCCCACTGATAGTACACTGTCCCTTCCTTTGATCTCAACTGGGTCTCTGTCTGAACTGACATGCATGAGTTATTTATGAGAGAATATTCAGTTATCTAGAGAACACTAGTTGTATGCATGCATGCATTAACTGACTAAACTCACAATTAGTTCCTCCAACTGTTTGGAACTAATTTAACTGGACTTAACTCAGTTAACTGAGCTAACTAATTACAACTCAAATACAACTCATCCTTATCTCCTTAATTAAGTGATAACTACCTCAATCAAAGGGATAACTGTTGCATGTCTTCACATAGACTTCATGTTTGATTTTCTCTAACTAATTAACTCAAGATGGATTAATTAATTATCTTACAAACAGCTGTTGAGCTCAAATTCGAATTTTAATTCAGGGACTAATTAATATTGGAATCTATCTCGAAATGCTATTTATAGCAATGCTATTTTTAGCATTTCTATTTTATCATTCCTTGTTGCTATTTCCAACACTGGTACCTGAAATGCTATTTATAGCAATGCTATTTATAGAATTTATATTTTTAGCATTTCTTGTTTCTATTTTCAACACTCCCTCTCAACAAGAAAGGCATTCAACTCGAACCCGATCCTGAACCTTTGGAATGTTCTGCATGCAACACTTCTCCCTAGTGTTGTTGCTCCAACAACTCTAGAAACAAAAAAATATCCAACCTGAATTAGAATGATGCCTCTATGATCAAAGTCTCTGACTATTATTGCCTCTGTCGACTGAAGAACTCCACACCTCTGTGCTCTTTAGTATCTGACTACTCTAGCCTTTGTCACTTTGATCTTTGACTGCATCAATCACATTGATTCCTCCTGCTGCATCCGTTCTGTTGCTGGTCCTGTCTCCCGGCACTGCATTCGTATTGCACCTCCTCTCATCATGTTGCATCGTGCTGCCCACTACTGCAATGCAACTCAGTTACTGAGAAGTAAGTAACTGATCACCCAAATGACCTCCCTGTTGGGCTAGAAACACACTTTGATGCTGAAGCTCCATCCACATCTATCTCTACCCACTCAGCCAGTCCTGCTACTCCTTGTTGGGGCTCCCGTAGCAAAGTCTAATCAAAGAGGTAGGGTACCTCAAGGATCCTACTCCTATTTCAACCTTCTTGGGACTATCACTTCACATCGCCCCACCTCACACCTGGAGGCATGGCTACATGTGATCGCTCTGCTGACTTGGCTCTAAATTCCCCCCTACTATAGGTCTCTGCATGAGTGGATGCCTCCATTTAATCTCCTCTCGGCTTCTCCAGTTGTGGCTGCTCCACGACCTCCTGAAGCTGCTTCACCAATTATGGCTCCTCCACAATTGTCTGAGACTTCTTCTGGTACTGCATGTTGAGAGGTAGTCTACTCTCCCTCTCAACCACCAAGTCTCCAATAGTTGCCTTGCTCCTCAAGGCTTTGCTTGCATCTTGAACCTCAAGAACATATAGCTTCTTTACTCATGAACTAATCTACTTCACCTGTATCGTGGTGATGTGTCTAAGGAAAACCTTTCCCTTACTGAAGACTACATCATAGCCTTTGTCCTCCAGCATCGCGATCGATACCAAGTTCTTCTTCAATCCTGGCACATACTTCACATCTGTCAAGGTAATGTGAGCTCCATGCTCCCTCTGAAAAGAAATCGTGCCCACTCCTGAAACACTATACTTTTCATCGTTACCCATCTCTATGAGTATCTTGAGGTCTTTCTCCTCCAAGGTACTGAACAAACTCTTATCACTAGTCATGTGAATGAGGCTCCACTGTCAAGAAACCAACCAAAACCCATTATCGATGAAACCATGCATGTGATGAGGGTAAAATCCAATTCGAACTAAGAGGCCAATGCCTCACCTTCAGATCCTTCCGCAGATCCCTTCTTGTATTTATTCAATGGACAATTAGTTGCATAATGGCCCACCTCATGACAATTAAAGCATCTAACTTTAGATTTGTCAATCTTCTTCCCTCCATGATAAGAACTCGATTTGGGATGAGAATCCTTCTCCTTCCCTTTTCTTGCCTTACTCACTAAGGCACAATTTTCTTCATCCTCCTTGGATGAAGAACCATCTCTGGTGCTTCTCCTGATCTCCTCCTACATCATATCTGACCACAATTGTTCCCAATCTGGCAGTTTCTCTCTTCCATTCATTGAGTCTTGGTAGCTATGCCAGCTTTTAGGAAGACCGAGGAGAGCAAGAATCACCATGTCATCATCGATGTCATGATTCCTACACTTCCAAGCTCATCCCTGCAAGTGGTGAGCTTGTTCAGATATGTAGAGATTGTGTCACCCTTTTCGCACTTGATTTTCTGAAGCTTGTCTTTTAGTGCCAGCTTCCTCTGATCATTGTTGTTTTGATACAAATCCTTCAATGTCTTCCACATTGAAAATGATGTCTCCTTCCCACGGAGACTCGAGACAATATGGTCTCGAACTCCCTCCAGAAGAATCCTCCTTACTCTAGCCACACATTTCTTCCATTTCACCAATTCTTGGGCATTAGCTGCTACTGGCTTGGGGACTTCTTGATCAATGAAGTCCTTCAAAACGTTGTCCTCTAATATCGCTTCCATGCAATCCTTCTAGGCTATATAATTCGAGCTGCCATCCAGGGCATACTCGAGTCTCAAACCATTGAACACCATTGGAGAACTTTGAGATGTGATAAGAATTTGATTTCTACAATTAATAACTTCAAACTTCTCCCTTCTTTGTATATTGTTCTCTGCTTTGATCACCTTTGCTCTGATACCATGTAGAAATTCTCTTGTAGATTAAACTAATAATGCAATGTAACTAAAGCAATATAATTAATCTACTTCTACAATCAAACTTGTGGAAGCTTAATCGATTTTGAGCAAGATCAAATAGAACACATATAACAGATGAAGAAGAAATCATTCACACATGAACATAGAAGAATACTCTAGGGAAAGCCTCAGCTAAAAACCCTGATCTCTATATCATCATACAAGTGGAAATATATCAGGATTACACAAAGCGTTAGCTCACAAGCTATCCATCTCTCAATACAATCCCTCACTGTTGCTCATATACATAATAAATAATACATATGCCTTCCTTTAGTTCTCCAAGCCTCCTATTTCCTTGCGCAGTTTCTCCTGGGTCCTCAAGCTGCCACCTATGTGTAATTACCTCACACATTGCTCACAAAACTCTGAAATAACTGTGCAATCCTGAAGGAGATGATTCCTTCTGCATGGATGAGTTTCCTATATAGGAAAATTCCTCCAACTGATAGTACATTGTCCCTTCCTTTGATCTCAATTGGGTCTTTGTCTGAAATAACATGCATGAGTTATTTATGAGAGAATATTCAGTTATCTGGAGAACACTAGTTGCATGCATGCATGCATTAACTAACTAAACTCACAATTAGTTCCTCCAACTGTTTGGAATTAATTTAACTGGACTTAACTCAATTAACTGAGCTAACTAATTACAACTCAAATACAACTCATCCTTATCTCCTTAATTAAGGGATAACTTCCTCAATCAAAGGGATAACTATTGCATTTCTTCACATAGACTTCATGTTTGATTTTCTCTAACTAATTAACTCAAGATAAATTAATTAATTATTTTACAAACAACTGCTCAACTCAGATTCGAATTTTAATTCAGGGACTAATTAAAATTGGAGTCTATCTCGAAATGATATTTATAGTAATGTTATTTTTAGCATTTCTATTTTATCATTCCTTGTTGCTATTTACAACACTGGTACCTGAAACACTATTTATAGCATTTCTTGTTGCTATTTTCAACAATTTGGAAGAGACTGCTCAAACAAATCAAGGGGCAAGGGATCATGAGAAAGATGTGATATAGGATGGCATCTATCCAAACCATATTCAATACTAAAGTTATGAGCATTAATAACATCTTGCATAATAGAGGGGTTCGTGTTCACCTTAGGCTCCATAAACCATTCCAAGGTTTCCTCCATTAGATCTGGATTACGGGAAATGGATTAAGGTTGAAGAGACAGATCAACCATTTGATTTTAAAATTCCCCAATTTCAATATTATCACCAGGAGGCACCCAAACTAGTATTAGAAAAGGAGGAGGACAATGAAGAAAAGGAATAGTAGGTTCCTCCTCTGAAATTAGAGGTATCTCATGATTTACAAAAGTTGGGGAAAAAACATCAGGGGGTTCAGGCTCACCATGTAAAGAGATATGAACCAAACACTCAAAATTTTGTTTGAAGAAATACCAATTTGTATCTTCTTCTGGAAATTCATAACATAGGTGAGGAATCAATTAGAAAAATACTCAATTGATTCATTAGGGCTCATTCTTAGTTGATTAAGTCTTTTAAGGACATCCTAGTAATCATACTTGTTGAAGGCTAAAAGAAACTCCTTGATGAAGTGTTCAAAAGAATGAATGGAAGCAAATAGTAGGTATGACACCATCAGTTAAATCGACATTCATGTGTAAGGAATAAAAGAACACAAACCACATCTTCACAATCGATTTCATAATATTCACAGAACTTAAGAAAAATATATATATGCTCAACTCTGGATGTATTAACCTCACCATCAAACTTGAATTGAGACAAGCCATAAAGAGGTCCATCAGGGATAAAAAGATTACCATCAGATCAATTGGAAAAACATCCCGCGAGTATGATTTGGTGAAGAGCCATTTAATATTAGAGATTCAAAATAGACTCAACGGGAAAAACTTGTCATTTAGCCCTCCTTCTAGCACCAAACGTTGACAGTGTTGTTAATTCGTCAACTAAGGGGGTCTCTCCGATGTGAAGTCCCAATTAGACCTCACACTGTTTGGAGTAGGAGCCCCATCCGGAGTATCGACCCGACCACCATAAATCAAATGTTTTCCTTAGTTTCAATGAATAACATAAGAGAGTACAAACATAACCTTTGAAATCAACAAGCAAGTTGAAACTATGAAACACTAATTGCAATGTGTAAAAGGAGACTTTCACTAGGGGAGAGAGAGGAGTGAGTCTCTAGGAGGAATTAATAATACTAACCTAAAAGAGACACATGAAAGCATGAAAAGGTTCATTAGTTATCTAGCGAAGTAGTTCACATAGACACAATGATCATTAAATAAAATACAACACACATTCAACAAGATAATCACCAAATCCACTGAAATAGTTCAATTTCCTTAGTACATGTGAAAAAAACAAACACCGCAAGCATATAAAGAATAATATTACTACATTCACAATACATGCATGAAAATGTGTTGGTTCATCAAATTTCTAATTATTAGGTGAAAGATCCAAGTACATTGTTACAATGGTGAGCCACTAGCTCCAATAGTGGGACATTAAGTCACTTCTTGCTTCTCCAAAGAATGACCTTCTCTCCTATGCTAAGCTCGAGAAACCAAGGCTATCTCTCCAAAGGCTAAGCCTCCAAAAGCCATTTGCTTGAGTTATGAGGGTGTATTTATAAAAAAAGGAATGATATTTCATATCCAATGACTCTTGAGTTACCCTCATGACTCTTGGAATCGTAAATGAATTTTGAACTTCTATTTGACTCATTTTTCCTCATGTGACTTTTCATATTCCACACATGACTCTTGGACTTCCACTTGCTTTACATTTCTCATTTCATTAAAAATTACATAATTACATCCACAAATGATGTGGCATATGACGACTCATATGACCCTTGAGATGACTCTTTGACATGACATGAATTGACACAATGACATGGACTTGATGATGATGTGTCAATGTCAATCTTACCCTCTTTGCTACTATCTTTTTGCCTTCATGAAAGGTGTTGCATGTTCTTCAACTTTTTCCTCCAAAGGCTTTAAGATAGGGAGTCTCCATTATGATCTTGGTATTTCATTCTCTGTCGCAATCTAGTGTCCCTTCATCTTCTTATTCAATGATCACTTGTCTTCACAACTTCGTAAGTGTCTTCTAGCCTAGTTTCCTCCTCCTCCTTTCTAAACATCATCCTGTCATGTCAAGACATAGTACTTTCAAGTGAAATTCAGTCATGATAAGATGACATCAGTCTAGAAATCTCCAAGTATAACTCTCTTCATGAAATTGACTAATTGATCTATAATTGAGTAGTGGATTGGGAGGAAGGCTTGGGAATTTCACAATGCATAGTTCTATAGGATAGGAGTGAGGGATTGAGGTTTGCAATTATATAATGCACCACAAATAGAGGTTTGGAGAGAAGGATTGTGTAGTTGAGGGTTATAGTGAGCCGAACTTGCCCACTATAATTGCACAATACACAGTTATGGAGGGATATTAGGCAACTGGATTACACAGTTTCACAGTTCAAGGATCCATGGAAAGAGATTGCTCTGTGTAACAAAGCATTGTGTAGAAAGAGGCTAATTAGAAGGCTGAATTGCACAGTTCTAGGGAGCAGGAAGCTTATCTTGAGAATTGTGATTGTGCAATGTGTAGTCCTTGGAGGCAGTGACTACGCATTGTACATTTCCAAGAGGAAGGGATGCATGACTGGAGTTTACAACTGTGCAATGCACAATTTAGAGGGGCAGAGAGGGTCTAGGTTGATTAGGCAGAAAATATTCCTGAATTTGACCAAGTGTGGGACTAGTGAGGTATAGATGAAACCAAGATAGGACTTGATCATGATCACACACTCAGAAAAAATTACAACACAACATTGAAAATTCAGCACTCAGAATTAACATGATACCCTTAGTGCAACAGAAAAACAACATCCTCCTCCAAGTGCGACACTTAGGATACACTTTGCAACGACAATGAAAAAACTAGTACAGCATTACATAAAACTTAGGGAATGTGTATAATGCATGTCTTTATGATAAATGGAACACATTAGTGAATGAGAATGCATTAGAACCACTCTTCAAGAATGTACAAATGACTCTCTTTAACTAGATGTGACACTTTCCTAACCATAAGATGACACTTGCAAAGTCTTAAAGAAAGTAAAAACGACACATGCCAAAGCAAAGATAACATGAAAATGAAACTTGCTAAAGTGAAAGCAAGAAAAAATGATAGTCTTAAACATGAAAGCGACACTTGTGAAAACAAAGGTGTTCCAAAGTGATAGATGAGAAAAATAACCAAAATAAAAGTACAATCACGATCAAAGTATGGAAGACTGTTAATGGAGAGTGTGCACTGACTATCACACGTGTTGCGTATTACACTATTTTTATGGATTGTGCAGTCATTTTCACTAGTGATTGTGTAAGCCTTACCGTTAAGAGTTGCACAATTCCTATCTGAGCTTACATAGAAAGATGTGTGTTTGTGATTTCATTAAAGACTGAACACATGTGAGCAAGTGACTTTGAAACTTACAAGAATATTTAATAGCTTTCAAGACATTAGACGATCATAAAGTGACCATATAACGACAAATCACAAGAACCTTAATAGACCCCAAAATTCAAGTGTAAGCAAAATTTTGGAGGGTGTTTGTCGCAACGACAACAACACATCTCACCAATCTTCCATATAGTTGATCATTAGTCCTTCAATGAATCAACACATAGGGGCTCTTGTTGAGTTGTTCAAAACTCCATTTGTGAACAACTTTGAGACTGCCCACTGTTGTTCCTCAACTCTTAGGGACTTCTTCCCTCTAGTGCCTTCTTGTGATTCTCGAATGAGGAAAACTTAGGGCATGAAGGGCTTCTGACTATGACTGTTAAATTTCCTTCTCCAATTGTCAACTTAGGGTTTATTCATAAGCCTACTTGGCCACACTTATTCCTCCAAGAAACAAACCATTAGGATTTACTTCCTCCTTCTTACATCTATCAAAGTCCTTCTAAAAAAGTTGATCTAAGGCATCAAGTACACCTCCTACTACCCTCCAAACAAGCCTTAAGATGCCTTTCCAAAACTGTCCAAACTAGGATTACTTATCTACTAGCAAACAACATCAATTCAAGAGGTTAAACATACCTTGTTCTGCAACCTTCTGTTGCTCCCCTTGACCTCAGCTTCTGTGCATTTTTCCTAAAGTACTCAACCTTTTGTTAGGGATGATTGTAACTCCTATGGCAGTCCCACAACTCAGCCTAAATCCTCTTCAAATGATTGTGGTATAGCTCCACCGGTAAGCCTACCTTGTTTGTTGTCCCTTTATCCCTTTTACAACCACTATTGAACTTTTTAACGCTCCAAAAGGCCACCTACAAAACTCGACCTGCACTAGGGCACATAGAAAAAAATTAGACCTATTCCTTGAGATACCCATCCTCAAATGTGGTACAAAAATACCCTGAGATTTTTCCTCCTATTCATTAGCTTATCCCTGCTCAATCTTAGCCCAAAAAGTCATGAAAAACCATCTCAAAAAAGACTTATTCCTCTCCTTCATTTGGCCTCCTAGAGCTGAGGCTAGTTCAAAGGTGTCTTGCTTTGATGTGTTGCTCTTTGGATGTGCCTAGTGAGCTCCATGACTTATTTTCTATTTATATGTCAATTATGGTGTGATAACTAGCCCTTCAGTCATATTGTTAATCTAGGTTGACTTGTCACTTTTAATTACAACTCTACACTTTGAAACAAAAATATATTTTCTCAGCTTGTAGCCCTCCTCTCTTGGTGCTTGAAGCTGCCCCTTACTCCTCTAAGGGTGCTCTTCCATCTCCAAGTTTCCAATCAATAAAAATCATATTTGGTTGCTTCTTCTTCTCCTAAAATGGTTTCAGGCCATTCCATGATTCCTTATTTCTAGTTGTAGAAGCACCCTTTCTCCCCACTGGACATGCGCTCTTCTTGGGCTACACATTCTCCCTCTAAACCTACAAAACTTCGCTAGAACTTGACTCCCACTGAACCTATGGAACCTGGACCTTCTCCTGCTTCTGCTTCTCATGATATATAGGCTTGCCTACCATCCTATATAAACCATTCTCCCTACCTCTAATGACCACTCCACCAGATCTAGAGCCTTTAGGCCTAAGATTCACTTTCCCATCATAGAAAATCATGTAAAACCCCTTGTGATCGATGATTGAGACATACAATACATTATATTTGATCTCTAATACATATAGTACATTCTTCACTTGGATCAATTGACTTGAATCCATCCTGAATGGCATAACACCTGATCCTATGATCTCTTTCTGACTCTTTTTGTCCACAACTGTTATAGACATTTTTGTGCCTTACAGCATTGAGCATGAAATGTCCATAATCCAAGGGATCCAAAGTCCCTAAACATGTTGTTCCTACCCCTAGAGGAACAAGGCTAACAAACCACAGCAATTCACAGAAGTTCTCCACCAGAAACTGCTCAAAAACAAGTCAATTCAGGATCAATTCAGAGGCTCCACTAGCTGTCTGCGCTGAAATGCAAAGTCTGCACTGCAACGCAGGTAGAAGCACTACCAGGGTGCGCTGAGCGGGAATTGACAAATGGCAAGTTCATTCAACAAGGTGTCAAGACCCTGGAAGCTTCCAGAATCTTCCTCAATGACACTTGCCTCAGTGAATTCGACTAGTGATGAGTAAGAGGTTCTCAATCTCCAAGTGGAAGCAAGAACTGACAGAGGGAGAGGACACTAGTCAGATCTCAAGCTGACTCATCCTCTCTCCAAACATCTATATATGGATCTCTCCTCCATGAGATCTAGAGGCTGGAATTTTGTTATTGCAAAGAATTGTTGTTGGTTTGAGGTTGGAATCATTGGGTGCTTAATGCTTTGAAGGAAGGTGAAGATAGGAATTTCATTTGCTGGGAAGGAGATGCTGGATTGGAACCCTCTGGGTTGTATCTCTTCCTGAACCTTGTTATTCATCAATAAAGCTATCTTGGTTTCTCCTATATGCTGATGTGTCTTTGATGTATGATTACATTAGTGTATTTAGTTTATTTCTAATCCTGAACTAGTTATGAATATGAATCTATGCCTTTGTGTAGTGTTCTCTTCTTGTGATCTTGCAGAAACCTGTTGAAGCTGGGCGAGCGAGAAGGCAAGTAGCTGGGAACTCTCAAAGAGAAGAGAAACCGGATCAAGGGACAAACGGAAGACACCGGTGAGTCCATCCATCTCTCTTCATTCTTAATTCATAAAGGAAGAATACTAGAATAGCTGTTTCTGTTTGTTGCTAAGGCACTGTCACACCTTAGGTGGATAGGATCGTCCTGCATAGGCATTTTTCCCCACAACAAATTGGCGACTCCGCTGGGGAGATCTGTTTAGTCATTTTATTTGTGTTTCTATCATTGTTTGTTTCATAGACTCAACAGCAACAATCGAACTGCATCTGCTATTCTCAGATGCAAAGTAGACAGCTGCTGCTTTGATCCAATCACTGGATTTTTCTATGATCTAAACAATGGACTCACAAATGATTTGATGATCCTTTGTGATAGATCTTAGCCCTCCCTCAAAGCATCCCTTTGATTGTACCTTGCTTGTTGCTTTTATTTGGCCTGTAACCAGCATAGGTACCTGTCCGATAACCCCTTTTCTCTGCTTAAATTCCGCCTCCTTTTGTACAAAAAGACTGTGAGTGTTTTTATGTGTTTGTGGCGTCATTTACAGTTTTCCTTTGCAAGAGTGAAATAATCATCCTGTAGCCCTTGATTCAGATCTGTTGATTGTGATCTTAGGAGAGAGTTCATTGGCTGTTTGCAGTTGATTGTACATTTACTTTTGCTTTTGGTTTGAGTTTGTCTCTTTTAAGTGTCGAAACAAGTATTCATTTCAAAAATCGTTAAGTGTTGTAATCTCTTCTACCCTTTCTGATTTCGAAAAAGTAAACTTGTTTGTATTTGTCATTTAAAAGCAAATTCAAAGTTGTACAAAAAGCTTTCTTTTTAGGCATCAATACTAAGAAAGCGGAAAACAAACACCTGCATTGTGCATTTGCATCTTGATAGTTTGCATGCTTGATTTAGGAAAAGTGCATTAGAGTGTGCTGATTGCTCTTTGAGAAAAGATGGTGTCTTTCTTTTCCCTTTGTAGCTAGGATTTTCATTGTTGAAAAGATAGAAAAGCTTGCTTATCATCTTTAGACTGCATTTAGGAATTGTATCATACATCTCGTGGTGAACCTCGAAAGGCAAACTTCTAAAAAGATAAACCTAAAATAAATTGAATGAACTTAACAACGCTTTGTAACTTAACGCACAACATAGAGGTCTAGGCTAGAGACGTGTTCTGGCGTCGTAAAGCCTGGTGACTGTCGATCTCGTTGATGGTGGGTGATTCCTCCTGAGGGAAGATAGCGCCAGTACGGATTGTGCTCCCACGTACTGTTGAGTATATATTGGGAGACCCCTATAGGCATAAAACCTTTATCCTTAGGAAGCCGTGTCGGTCGCCCTACTGATCGCAATGCACTGAACACAGCATTCAGGAAGATCGACCGCCCGTACCTTAAAAAGTATTCTGCGGTTTTGCGAAAAGTTTGGCACACCCTCTACCTAGAACTCCAGAGCAGTTCCTTTTGGCCTTTTTCAGACTCTATAACGGAAAAAGTCCATCCGAGCATTTGTCACTTCGGGCTCGTTAAAACATCGAAGGAGACTAGAGTCATCTTTAGCTTTTTCTCGACTCTTTAAAATTGAAAAAGCAAGTTGTGTCTAAAGCGTCGTTAAAATTTATTTTAAACGGAACAAACACCCCTATTCCTGCGTTGATCTTTAGGTTGAGAAAATGGAGCACACCAACCAAGGAATTCCCCTTGGTGGAAATCCTAGTCCCTTCTCCTCATGGGGAGATGTTGGAGCGCCCCATATGGCCACATTGTCGCTTCCAGGACTGACAATTGGCTTGCCGGTCTGGCTCTTCTCAACCAATGTCGTTCAGAACACCACTATTCCTGAACAGTCGAATCAACAATTAGACCAGACTAGAGTTACCCACCAGCCTTCTACTTCATCTAATTCTTCCTCTCCTCCTTCCTCTTCGCTTGACGGAACTGGTAAAACAAAAAACCAAGTTCCTAAGGAGAAGAAGGAAAAGAAGAAGAAAGAGAAGAAGAAGAAGGAGCCAAAAGCGACTGGGGGCAAACAAGTGTCGTCTGACAAAAATCCACACACAGCACTGACTAGGCCTAAATCACCATGTGTCATATGCAAGGGAGACCACTTCCACAGAGATTGTCCCTGCATCCCTCGGATACTAAGGGACTGGTCTCCCCGTTTGCACAATTCGGTGGCGTCAACCTCTGATAGCCATGTTGACAGCTCACCGTCAACTAGTGAAAGTGAAGTCACAGGACAGAGAGGGAAAGCTAGATTTCCCTGCAAACTGTGTGAAGGCGACCATGCCATCCACCGTTGTCCCTTCTTAGACGAGGCTAAAAGAGTTTTGGAAGATCGCCCGGTTTTACCAGTGCAACTTCCTCCTGGATATCAAAAACTCCTGCCAAGTCCTTCACCAGTTGAGAACCCGGCTGGCCCGCTCAGGTGGTCAGCCGAAGCACCTATCATTGAAGATGAACCGTCTGATTCCATACCTGACGAAAGTCAAAAGGTTGAAGCGGCAGTTGACCCGGTTTTGCCTTCAGAGGCTCTATCTTCGAATGATACCATCATAGAGGAGAATAAAGACGACACCGTCCAAATTCTCTTCATCAACACAGACTCCGACGAACAAGGGGGCAATTTGCCCATTCCTTTATCGCAGGAAGGAACTTCGTTAGAGTCATACCCGGCCGTCTATTCGGTCCCACCACCAAGCAACCTAGTTGTCTCGTTCGACTGGAACCAACTAGGCAGACCCCGTTTGCCACCTGGCACCATCATTGATGAGGGGGCATCTGTGAGTATCCTTTCCTCTATTGCTTGGAAAGCGCTTGGTTCGCCAGCGCTTTTGCTTGAAATGAGAAATCTGACAGGCTTTGATAAAGGAACCAGTCGACCTTTAGGGATCCTCCCCAATGTGCCTATCACATTGAAAGGGAAGACCGTTCAAATGAACGTGATGGTCGTTCAAGGACCCTTGGATTATAACCTACTCCTTGGACGAGACTATATATATTGCATGGGAGCCATCGTCTCCTCACTCTTTAGAGTAATGTGTTTTCCGCACAAAGGAAGAGTGGTCAAGCTCGTGGACCAGCTTTCATTTCCCGGATCACGCATCGCAAATAGTCATATACCATCCCTAAATGGTCTCTTCACGCAAGAAATGTCTCAACCCACGGTCCGTCCTCCTGATGAGCGCGAGTAATCCGGGAGGATATGACTGGAACCCAGGGGGCATGCGTCCTGGTCTGCTTCGGCAGGAAAACTTTGGGTATAGGGTAGGTTTCCGCGGGAGAATATGACTAGTCTGTACCCCGCCCATGCTGGAAGAGGGTTATTCTAGAATAAGATTCTCTTGTCAAAGTTATGTGAGTTGACAGACGGAGTCTCTCACCTTTGTCTATTTCGGTAGATATCGCCGAAGAAGTGTTTTGTTTGAAAGATTAACGAGACAATCTTTGGGTAACCTGAAAGAGGTAGGCCTCTCCCGGTAAAACAAATGTTTTATTGGACTAAGAAGGGGTAACCTTGAAATCGTACTTTATGCCTGGGGGCATGCAAACCTTTTGGAGTGCAAGCAAGGGGCGGCTATTTATTTTTTAAATTTTTAGGTCCTCCCTTTAAACCTGTAGGTCTAACCCTTTAAACTCGTAGGATTAGTCGTTTCCGAACTTGCATAACGAAAGGATCCGGAGCAAAGCTTTGTAAGATGAAGCTCCATAAAAAATAGCATCTTCAATGAGACATTCTTATCATATGACTGGATTAATCGAGCAGTTTTAGCACACAGTTCATGCTCGTTAAAAAATAAATGCAAGATCCGAGCAGTTTTAGCGCATAGTTCATGCTCGTTAAAAAATAAACATAAGATCGAGAAAATGTTTCCACCCGCGTTTAAGCTCGTTAAAAAATGAACTATCCCGGTAAATAACCACAGTGAATGTAATATCATCAGCCATTAAAGCCTTGGTCGTGTTTGCACCGTCACCTCCACTTTTCCATTGGCTGATCGTTCACCTCCATATGATTGTTTACCCATTTTGAGGAACAGCTGCGAAGAGTGATTTCACTAGCCATCCTTGTGACACTGCCGTGATTGGAAAATTCCAACCCGTACCTGGAATCAGCTGCTAACCCGTTTTATCACTCATTCCTCAAAAGACGAGTCTTCTTTAAGCTCTTTTCATCTGACTCGTAAAATATGAAAAGATTGCCGAGTTTTGGCCTTCCAACTCGATAAAGTGACCGGAAGAGCTATCCCTCCTCTAGATTTTAATTTTTTGGACCTGAGGGATTATTGCACAAAAAGATCGAGCGCTTGTTTTTTTCGGCTCGTTAAAACTATCGAAAACTCATCCATTCTGTATTGTTTTATACTTTTTCGGACTTAAGGGATTAGATGACGAAAAAGGACTTTTGGAGTTAACTTTATGTACCTTTTTAGACTCTCTAAAAATGAAAAGGACCGAGTTATCCTTGTCGTTAGACTCGTTAAATGCATTAAATAGCGACAAACTTGTCTTTAGACGAGAACGAGTTTCACTATCGCTAGGCTCGTTAAAACATAGCGATGGGCTTGCCCGAAGGGCAAGTTATAGACAAAGCATATGTTATCCTCCTCAAGCTTGACAAAAATAAAGAGGTACTGGTCAGCAATGACTGGGGAAAATTGGGAGAAACTCAAGAAAACTTTGATGGTAGCAAGTCGCTCTTGAACATGACACTTTTCCTCCGTACCATAATCGGGTTGGGTTGTTTCATTCACCGGTCACATCACCATGGTCTCGCCATACCATCCATATTTGGGGTAATGCTACCGATCCATCGCATAAGTGTCGCCATATGTTCAAGAGAAGTCGTTCAGAGAAGTCAACCGTGTCCCATCCACTGCCATACATTATCCTTCATCCTTTCATGACCGCCACCCTGAATCATATGTCATCAGATCGTTTTCACCTCCATCAAAATCATTAGCTCCGTTCCGTGTCATTGATGTGGGATTCATTAAGGCCCTCCTTTGACGGATCGCTTCTTGTCGACATCAGCTCATTATCCAAGAAGTTGATCTAGGAACAACCCCTTCAGTACTTTGAAGCTTGCATGCCTCAATGGCAAGTTTCTCACTTCCGGCGACAGGTATACATCAATGACCTTCGACCGAAAGATTTTGCGTGGTGTTCGACGCCAAGTCCTTTATTCACACCACGTGAATTGTACTGCAGTACCTTGACGGTCATTATCGTTATCGGTGATTCCTCTCGCGCTTGTTAACGGTTTACCTCATTGACCGGTAATCAAGCGATGTCTTTCCATGTTCGACTTCAGGACATTTCTCACATGGATCGACTTGTACTTAGAGTGAAGATCGAACGAGTTGGAAGACCCCGGATCTAGTTTCATCCATCCGGGCTACGATATGTATTCAGGAAAGATAAAGACATTGACATGTACATCATTGCAGCATATAATCATCCTACCCAAAGTATGATAATTTCATCAAAATTATCAGTCTACCATCAGACGATTGTCTGTTCTATGTACAGAAAAATGAATTTATAAAGCTGAGCATGGGAATGCCCGCCTCAGCTAGATCATGAAAGCAGTATGAAAAATAATGTATTGTATTGTATTGTATTACAGGTCTCCTCCCAGCAATGAATGAACTTCGGATCCTCCTGATAAAGCATTTCACCCGATAAACGGCCTCATACTTTAGGGGGCAACTGTTATAGACATTTTTGTGCCTTACAACATTGAGCATGAAATGTCCATAATCCAAGGGATCCAAAGTCCCTAAACATGTTGTTCCTACCCCTAGAGGAACAAGGCTAACAAACCACAACAATTCACAGAAGTTCTCCACCAGAAACTGCTAAAAAACAAGTCAATTCAGGATCAATTCAGAGGCTCCACTAGCTATCTGCGCTGAAATGCAAAGTCTGCACTGGCTACCTACACTGCAACGCAGGTAGAAGCACTACCAGGGTGCGCTGAGCGGGAATTGACAAATGGCAAGTTCATTCAACAAGGTGTCAAGACCCTGGAAGCTTCCAGAATCTTCCTCAATGACACTTGCCTCAGTGAATTCGACTAGTGATGAGTAAGAGGTTCTCAATCTCCAAGTGGAAGCAAGAACCTCCAAGTGGAAGCAAGAACTGACAGAGGGAGAGGACACTAGTCAGATCTCAAGCTGACTCATCCTCTCTCCAAACATCTATATATGGATCTCTCCTCCATGAGATCTAGAGGCTGGAATTTTGTTATTGCAAAGAATTGCTGTTGGTTTGAGGTTGGAATCATTGGGTGCTTAATGCTTTGAAGGAAGGTGAAGATAGGAATTTCATTTGCTGGGAAGGAGATGCTGGATTGGAGCCCTCTGGGTTGTATCTCTTCCTGAACCTTGTTATTCATCAATAAAGCTATCTTGGTTTCTCCTATATGCTGATGTGTCTTTGATGTATGATTGCATTAGTGTATTTAGTTTATTTCTAATCCTGAACTAGTTATGAATATGAATCTATGTCTTTGTGTAGTGTTCTCTTCTTGTGATCTTGCAGAAACCTGTTGAAGCTGGGCGAGCGAGAAGGCAAGTAGCTGGGAACTCTCAAAGAGAAGAGAAACCGGATCGAGGGACAAACGGAAGACACCGGTTAGTCCATCCATCTCTCTTCATTCTTAATTCATAAAGGAAGAATACTAGAATAGCTGTTTCTGTTTGTTGCTAAGGCACTGTCACACCTTAGGTGGATAGGATCATCCTGCATAGGCATTTTTCCCCACAACAACAACCATGTGCAACTTTGAGTCCCACTCAACTAGATTCTTAAACACATCCTATGATCCTATCATATTCTTTGACAAACCATTTTCCATGTTCCATGTAATCTTGTTGATGGCACCCTCATAGAAACGAGTGATCAAAGCAAAATCCTCACTCTCCAATCTCTTGGAGAGGTCCTCTATCTCGATAGAAGTGGTGACATCTGAAACCGCCTTCTCCTTCTTCTTATCATCATCTCCTTGCTTCTTCTTTAGAAACTTCAACGAGTAATGAGCATACTTTCCATGGTTGAAACACTTCAACTTACTCAAGTCCTTCTTTTGCTTGCACTTCATCCTTGTTGCAAGAACCATGTCATCATCATAAGGCTTCTTCTTAAGATGAAGATCCTTGTCTCGTAATTCTTCCTAAATGAAGTCATTCCACATCCCACTCTAGTTTGGTAGCTTCTCTCTCACAATGATCCCTTTGATGAATGACTTAGATTCTGGAGTAAATGCATTCAAAGCAATCCTAACCATCTCATAATTTTTAATAGTTGCACCGATGGTGATAAGCTCATCTCAAACCCGATATAATCTCAATAGATACAAAGTCACCCCTTCACCTTTTGTCATCTTGGTGGCCTTCAACTTATCATATAATACCAGTTTTCGCTTCTCGTACTTATTATGGAATAGATCCTAGAGATTTTTCCACATCTCATGGGTAGTGTTCTTAACAGGAAAATGAGGTATCAAAGTATCCTTGACACCATCTAGGATGATCAACTTGGCCCCCATATCCATATTTTCATACACTTCCATCTCCTTAAGGTTATTCAGATTCTTGATCTCTTTCTCAGTAAAGTCCCAGTTCCTTTTCACCATCAGAACCAACTTGATCCTTTCCTTCCATGGACTATAGTTGGACAACCCTTCCAACCCATCCTTGTATCATAGACCAACCAACATCTTTGGCATTATTATTAGTCCTTCAATAACAATGTGACCTACTCCCTCTTGATTTGTACTTGTTGTGCACACTTTGATTCACTAGCCCTTCAAAGTAGCTCTAATGCCGTGTTTTTTTCCATGATAGTGGAGAATCTATGTTAGGGTATTAGAATCTATGACACTACCAACTCAAATGCCACAACAAACTACTTTGCGTAGTGGAATAAATACAATTGTAAATCAACACATGCACAAATAGACACCTTTTTACATTTATTTTTAATAACCCAACTTTGTTATATTATCAATCTATAATACAATAATATAGGGCTCTCGTACCAGGTATCATGACCCTCATACAATCACTGATACAAGAATATAAAATAGGGTTTGTTGTTAACAATTATGACAACCAATCTACCCATAATAAGATACAACTGACTGTCTAGTTGATATAGTATACATCACAACTCCTCTTGGTTGTACCTTGAACACATATGTTGGTTCATCTACTCCTAATCTGAACATGGCTCACCAATATTCCCTCTAGTTGATCATTAGTCCTTTAACGAATCAACACACAAGGACTCCTATTGAGTTGTTCACAACTTTGTTTGTGAACAACTCCAATAATGCCCACTACTACTCCTCAGCTCTTAGGGACTTCTTCCCTCTCCTTCCTTCCTATGCTGCTCTAATGAAGCAAACTTAGGGCATGGAGGGTAGCCCACTATGGTTGTCAAACGTCCTTCTCCAACTGTCAACTTAGGGGTGATTCATAAGCCTACTTGGCTACCCTTATTCTTCCAAGAAACAAACCCTTAGGCTTTACTTCCTATGCCCCTCTTAAAGTTGTCAAATTCCTTCTCAACAAACTGATCTAGAGCATCAAGGACACCTTATGCTTCCCTACAAACATACATTTAGATGCCCTTCCAAAACTGTCCAAACTAGGACAACTCATCCACTAGCAAAAAACATCAATTCAAGAGGACAAACATACCTTGTTCTACAATCTTCTGCTACTCCCCTTGACCTCGACTATTGTTCCCTTTTTCTGAAGTACTCAACTGTCTGTTAGGGTTTACTATAACTCCTATGACAAGCCGCAGCTCGGCCTAAATCTTATGCAAATGATTGCAGTCTAGCTCCACCAACAAACCTTCCTTGTTCATTGTCCTTTTAGCCCTTTTACAATCCACTCTTGGCCTTTTCGGCCCTGCAAAAGGGTACCTACAAGATTCAACCTGCACTAGGGCACACACATAAAACTTTAGACATGTTCCTTAAGAAAACCATCCTCAAACTTGGCACAAAATTTCCCTACGATTAGTCCTCCTCTTCACTGTCTTATCCCTACTCAAACTCAGCCCAAATAGTCATGAGAAACCATCCCAAACCAAACTTCTTCCTCTCCTTCATTTCCCCTCCTAAAATTGCAACTAGTTTAGAGGTTGCTTCTTTTGATGTGCCTAATGAGCTCCATGACTTCTATTTATATGTCACTTATGGTGTGACAACTAGCCCTTAAGGGCATATTCTTAATCTAGGATGCCTTGTCACTTTTAATTACAACTCCACACTTTGACCAATAAATATATATTTTCTCAACTTGTAGACCTCCTCTCTTGGTGCTTGAATATGTCCCTTGCACTTCTAAGGGTGCCCTTCCATCTCCAAGTGTCCAATCAACAAAACCATTTTTGGTTTCACACCCACAAGCTTGGGTGCAAAGCCCACATGTTGGGTTCTTAGCCTGTAAAGCACTTTTGTGGTGCCAATTCCTCCACAACCCTTAACCCTAGGGTTTGGAGTATCTCCAAAGATAAAAATCTCAATAGCCATCGACATGGTTCCCCTCCCTCATGGGGCTTTTATCCTTGAGGAACTTGTATACCAGGGCCAATCCATTGCAACATGGATTTTGGGTGTGAGGTTGTCTTCTAGGTCTTGCACTCTTTTCTCGAGGTTTTCCATAGTTTTAGCTCGTGTAGTTACCTTAAAATTGTTTGGATCAAAATTTTTGGGTTACTTGAAATTTGTATGGTTGCAATGAGTGTGAGACAAGGAGTCTCTTGATGTAGGTCACTTGAAAGCACTTCTAAAAATATTGGGAACATAGAAAAATTAGACGCTTACGAACATATGGTATCACTGCGATCAACTTGTTGTCTTGAATCTTTTGGGCTAGGTCACTTGCAAGTGGAATTTTGGGACTCTGATAGGAGTATTACTCTCCGTTGAATAATATTGCGATAGCTGAAATCCAAAAATCTTGATACTGCAAAATATGCAGGAATTTGGTGGTCCCACTAGTCTACATTGCGACTGTGGAAACCCCAAGTGTTGGATACTGCAAAAACTGATAATTACTGTGATTGCAGAAATCCCAGCTTCTGGATAGTTCAAAATGGGGTGACCGATCATTGGAAGAGAGGGAACTATGGCAGTAAAAGATTGTTAGGTGCTACAAACCACGATATACGTCAGGGGGCCAACAATAGTACTTGGCCCAATCTTTCAGAGAGCTAACTAAGGAGGATCAAACATGCCCTTAGTTGTAATACTCAACTACCCCAGGTATGTGCGAATAATATCTCTGAGTGTTGTTCTTGGTGTATTGTAGCAACAAGATGATAAACAACTTATCTAGGGTTGGTTTTAGGGTAGCCTTGCGGGATTTCTAATATACCAGAGGTACATGGAAGTGTAATCCATGTACATATGTTGTCTAATGCACTACTACTCGAAGGGGTACCAATAAGGGTTATAAGGGAGTTCAATAGACATGAACACCTCTTGTAGTTCTTGTGTGTATGCTTCCCCAACAACAATTTGATGTGCATAATGACAGATCTCTGCAGTTTAAAGACATCGAAAACATCTCTAGCCTAATTTTTTTGTTGCTAAAATTGGTGGTGCGGCTGGCTTGGGAAAGTGCTCTGATACCATTTGTAGCATGCTAGACCTACAAAAAATAACTACGAAATATGCTATAAATACCACTAAAGAATACATAATGCGATGACAAAAATGAGAATATTCAATTAAGATCTACAACACTTGTTCACTTGCCTCTTCGAGGAGGCAACCTCTAATAGAGTAGAGCTCAATTACTCAACACAAGACAAGACTTTCCTTACTATCTTCGACATTATATGGTTTCATGAGACCCCAAAACCCTAACTACTCGTGGTCCCTTGCACAATGCAGGTTAACCACTTTATTTATTAACTATGGCTCGCTATAATTAATTGTGGCTCCTTTTTTATAATGTGGGTCAACCACTTAGAATGTTTACAAGCTTTATTTATTAAACTAACTAATCATGACTCTTATGGTGCCACTTTGGCTTATCAAATTAATAAAGGGGTTAGGGTCAAACCCTAACACATCACGGAGTGCCTTAACAGTATACCTTGTCACCGTCTATTCTATGCCCTGTGGGCAATGAACACCTAACTTCTTAAAATATATATTCTACTATTTTTTCTCCATAACATCTATGCTATTTTTTCCACCATATCTTAAGTGGTTAACATATTTCCAAATAGTATCCACTAAAATGGTTATATGTGTTTTTTTTTTTTCATTTCATAGTTCATCATGAGTTCATGATGGCATTACATGAATAGACATAATATCTATTTGTTTGTTTGTGACCTTTTATAGATGAGGATGATATGTAAGATGTAGTTGGATATGCATATGTATCTAGGAGGCATCTTTCATTGGATAGAAAGGAAACATGTAAAAGATATTGGTCAAGTATCAATGAATCTCAAGTATTTGATTAAAGGAACAACTCTAACCATGATGGTCATCCCTATTATCATAAATTACATTGAACCTCCAAATATTTACCTCATCCTAGAGATATTAGGAAACCTCTTACACACCATGATCACACAAACTGGAGCCTTGGTTGACATTGTTTCACCAAATTCTTTATTGACGTAGTTGTTCAACCTTGATTCCTAGAAGAGAGCACTCTCTCCATGGACCTAATTGACATATATGCAAGGATGGTCAAGCCTCATTTTCCATAAGGTTCTTAGTTGGGACATGAATTTTAACTTTTGAAAGAAAATAAATATTGACTCATTTGTAGATTTCAAAGCTAACTAAATTCTCTAACTTATTTTTCAATTTCCAACAAAAATATTTCATTTTATCCAATTTCTAACAATTTGAAATATGCATTTTAATATTTTGTCATGACATACATAAATGAGATCAAGTATATTTTACCCTATATTTTGTAAAGTGTCATCTATTAATGTGGCCAAAAAGGCCTTTCATCTTTAAGATATGGTTATATGTCATGATTCAAATAATGTTTCTCCTCCATATAATAAGTTTATATTAAAAATTTGTTATATGTCATGATTCAAATAACACTTCTCCTAGATATAAACAAATTTACTATTACAAATTTCTAGATACTAAAAAAATTCCATTTATCAAACTTTTTCTTAATCATAATGTCAATATTCTTAATATAAAAATCTATCTCAATTCTATTTTCTATTAAAATTAATAAAAATTTATAAATGATAATTTTGATCTTATTCTTTATTTTCATTAAAAAAATTCATTTTAAAAATACTAAAGAAAATCTACTGAATCTCAATGATGTTTCTAAAATAAGATCCAAATACAATCAATCTATTATATAAATCATAAAGAGTGAGTATTACCTATATAGGTATAAAACAAAAAAAACCCACAAAAAAAAAAAAATATATATATATATATATATATATATCATCCCATGCAATTTTCAATAATGAGCATTACAAAAAAAACTATAATATCTTATCGTCTTAAATTTTTAATAAAATAATATACCATAAATATTAAACAACAAAGTTATAATTATATGCTATTGTTTATTAAAATGATTACACACTTTACCATATAAACTCACTTTCTCCCAATGTGATCCGAATACAGTCAACCTATTGCATGAATGATAAATGGTCAGTGGTCACTGTCAGTCAACCTATTTCATGAATGATCCTATTTTGCATACCTCAAACTTTAACTACTGCCATGACAAGTCTTGACCACTGTGAAGATGAGAAAACATCCATTAAAATTAAGCATGATTGGCCAAGAAACCATTAAAATTAAGAAAAGAGCAAACTGCTGAAATAATGAGTTCCAATTACAACACCACGGAAAAATGTTATAGAATTCAATGGAAGTAAGCGTGACATTGTCATAATTGAAGTGTACAATTAGTACTGGGCCAAATCAGATTGTAGCTACGCTGTCGCTGAACTTATCTCAATTATTGATTTCAAAAATATTATAAAATTTGATCGACAGGAATGAACTTGAACTTATCTCAATTATTGATTTCAAAAATATTATAAAATTTGATCGACAGGAATGAACTTGAACTTATCTCAATTATTGATTTCAAAAATATTATAAAATTTGATCGACAGGAATGAACTTGAACTTATCTCAATTATTGATTTAAAAAATATTATAAAATTTGATAGACAAGAATGAGATAAAAATCGAATAGGATTTTAATCCTCCTAACAAAACTAGCTTATTAAAACACAAATACATCTCGAACACACACATACCAAAAAAAAACCATTATCCACTGAGTTCTCCGTGATTCCACCGGTGACAGCACCAACGACGTTCACTGAGTGCTCCGTGATTCCACCGGTGACAGCACCAACTTCGAAGCTATCTACCACTTTAAATGCTTATCAAGCTTCATCAGCCACTTCATCAATCTGTGGCTGTGCTAGTATTAATACCTTCACAATCTCATGAAAATGATGTATAGCTAAGCCATTTTTATGCACCACTCATCAGTTTTTAAAAGTTAGTTCTTTATTTAAAATTCGAAAAAGTGCTCTTATCTACTTATCCTGTATGCATAGAGGGTGAATACAAATGCAGAAGACCGACCGAGGTTGGTTACTCTCTGTTCAAACAAAGTATACATACAATGTTTGGTCTGAACTCTGTTCCAGAATCATACTCATTCTTATAAACGAGGTCTCTTTCTTCATCAAGCTTTTGCAGAGTCGAAGACAAACACATCAATGGGGTCGAATTCATGGGAATCAGATACAATTCGTCCCTCAATTACAGTAAAATATACCAAACTCTTTATCAACGGAGAGTTTGTGGATTCAGTTTCAGGTATTTTAATTTGCGAGTCCTTTTGCAGATAGAAGAATCAACATTAAGAGCTCGTGGGTTTTTTTAGTAGATGAAATTAAGAGTTTCTAACTTGTTTCGAAATCACTCTGAGATGGTTAGAAACCAACAAAAGTTTTATTTCATTTTTTTTTTTTAACTTTTTTTCTTTTTATACACCCTATGGAACACAAAAATCGCATTAAGAGTTGCCAACTTGTTCAGAAATCAGACTGGATGATTCGAAACCAAAAAAATCTCATCTGCTTTTTTCTGAGAATAACTCTTTTTTTAATATACATTATACACAACAAAAACTGAATCCCTTCAGAATTTCCTGAAAAATGCTTTTCTTTATATACATTATGCATCACAGAAGCTTCCATTCAGAGTTTCCAACTTGTCTCAGGGATTTTGATCTTCCCTTCTATTGTATAAATATTTTGATTGTTCTCAAGATGTTTTCGGTTTCTGGTTTTCATTCGTTTTCGGTTTCTAATTTTCATGTCTGTTACATAAATATTTTGATTGCTGTCCAAATTTATCCGCCATTTCATTTATGTAACTGTGCTTGTAAATAGCTATTACATTTATGAGGGCTTTGTAGGAAAAACTTTCGAACTTCATTTATGTAACTGTGCTTGTAAATAGCTATTAAATTTATGAGGGCTTTGTAGGAAAAACTTTCGAGACGTTCGATCCTCGAACAGGGGAAGTGATAACCAGCGTATCAGAAGCCACAAAAGAAGATGTGGATTTGGCTGTAAAAGCTGCTCGTGCTGCCTTTGATCAAGGGCCATGGCCTCGCATGTCCGGAGATGTAATCATAAACTACTTGAATCTAATATTGTGCTCTGCTACTCTTCCTAATATTTGAATCTAATTTCTGAATCGGCAAAGTAAGCAATTGAGTGTGTGGATTCAGGAAAGAGGACGGATCATGTACAAGTATGCAGATCTGATTATGCAACATTGTGATGAAATCGCGGCGCTTGAAACCCTAGACAATGGAAAACCACTGGATATGGCTCGGATGAGAGTTGTACCCTCCACTGCTGCGCTCCTACGATACTATGCGGGTGAGTCCTAAGTTCTACCTTTCCTTTGCATTATAGAGAAGGGTTTGAAATTTGTTTGAAATTTTGGGAATATTTTGGAATTGAGAAGGTCGTCAATTTATTTTTGGGATATTTTTAAATGCTAAAATGGCTAAATTTTGATATATTGATATTTGTAAATGCTAAAATATTTTAATATAGATTGCAGATATTTGTAGATTTTAAAATATTTTGAAAATTGTAAATTTATATAAATTTTGAAAATTTCTAAAATTAGAGTGCTAATATACTTTACTATACATTCTTGATATAAAGAAAAAAATTCTTATTCAAATTTAAAAATAAAAAATATATAAATTTCAATAAAAAATTTGTTTTTCTAAATCTAAAAATTAAGAACACTATATATAGACGATCTTCTACAGTTCGCTGATTTTCTACAGTTCACCGATCTGGGCATCTTCTACAGTTCGCCGATCTGGGCGTCTTCCTCTTTCCCTTACCGTATCATCCGTCTGTATGGAGGCGGGATTTGGGTTTCCACCACCATCCTCGATCTTGCTCCTGCTCCTGCTCCTACTTCGTTGATCTGGGCTTCTTTCTCTTTCTCTGATACTATTATCTTGTTGCGAGGAGGAGGGATTTCATCTTCTACCACCATCTTGACTCTGGTTCCTACTCCTACATTATTGATCTGGGCTTCTTTCTCTTTGATCTTCCATATCCATAGACTCTAGAAGTCGGATTCAAAAGATTTGACCAGTAAAGGGAAGTGGAAAAAAAACACAAGACGCCTTACCAGTGACAAGATGATGCGCAACGAAATAGAGGAAACACTATGACATTTATATACTATTGCAATCATCTTGATGCAAGATTTACCTATTCAAGACTAACGTAGGTTTTAACCCTATATGGACCTAATCACCGTCGATGCCTTTGTATCTTCCAGGTTCGCATTCTTCCGCATGGTGCATACATAAGCTTGGGAATCATCGATCGGCCTTGATCCAAATGGCTCCCGGTTTCGCGAAGATAATTGCTAGCTCAGTTTCGTCTGCCTCTAGGGGGCAAGCTCCTGCCCATATTGTCAGTGAAGCCCCAACTCCCACTGTCCAGGTGGTCAAGGCCTCACTCGATGAGGCTTTGAAGTTTTCTGAAAGTGCCCTAATCTGCCAGTTCAATGGTTTTTGGCCGCGGCTGACAGCTCTCCACAGTTAGATCTCGGAGGTATGGAAGCCTCTCATTTCTCATGAAATTAATATCTACCCCTGTGCTAGGGGTTTCTTTATAGTAGATTTTGAAACCCCTGAAAGTAGACAATGCATTCTAGATTGCAGCCCTTGGTTTTGGGAAAACTCAGGCCTATTCATGGAGCCATGGAACCCATCATTCGATCCCTTAACAACAATCATAACCTCAACCCCAGTTTGGGTGAGATTGCCAAACCTACCCTTGTATCTCTGGAATTTCTCCTCGCTAAATGCCATTGGAAATGCAATTGGGAAATTTCACTGCAGGTGCCCAGAAACAGAGGAATATTCTAGAACCCCCTATGCATGCATATGTGTGGAAATGCATTTCAACGCCAAATTCCCAGCTGAAATAAACCTAACAAGTAAAGACTATGTGTGGAACCAGAAACTTGATTATGAAACTGTTCTCTTCAGATGTCGATCCTGCTTTGAGACAAGCCATTTAGTCAAAAATTGCCCAAAAGCCTCCCAGAAAAATTCTGCTAGAAAGAATCACCACAGATCTACATGGTGGGAAGGAGCACAAAAAGAACATTACATTGTCATCAAGGAAGAATACTCTCCAAAAAACTCGGTATCACAAGAAATCGGGCAAGAAAGAAACAACTCTTAAGACAAGCAGGGGGAAAGCCTCGCCCAACAGCAAAAAAGTGAACTCGACAACCCCTCAAGCATCAACAGTTATGAGGATTCGAATACCGCAAAAAATAAATCTTAATTTAACAGCTGTAGAGCCTCTAACTTACACTTGATTATCCATCATTACCTACAGCTTTTCTTCACTTATCCCTCTCTTTTGCTCTATTTTCCGCCCAGATCATTACATTTGATGTCTCTAAGCATAATTAGTTAACTTTGCTTATGTTTTACTGTTGGTTTAGATTTTTGACATATAAACAGAGTTTCCGCAGCTGTTCAGCAATTCCGCAGCTGTTCAGAGATTCCGCAGCCTTTTTGTTGTTTGATATGCTCCACGTGTCTTCTCAAGGAACGAGCCACATGGGCATGTTAGGTTGGATGTACACATGGATCGTATGCTATTGGTTGAGCCAAACCAGTCATGTATGCCCTTGGTCAACGCAGGTATTCCCTCAGTCAAACGGTCAAGTTCTGAACGGTGGCACGGGAGCCGTGAGCAGTTGGGACACGGAACTGTAGCTGGCACCTCTTCCATGCCACGAGGACAGCTAAAGACAGGATCCAAGCATAGATTTGTCTCCCATGATGACCGTTTCCCTCAAAAGTGCACGGGGTTACCTACGTGTTTGCTGCACAAGTTAATTAGCTATGACTGCGTGTTGCTGCGTAGTTAATAGGTTAAGTTGTAGTTGCTTAGTTCACGCAGAGAGTAGTTGCCTCTGTGCTTATAAATAAGCGTGTGCCAACGCTTGTAGATTAGCTTTTGGGATTATTGTAATTGCTGCGCTGATTTTGTATAAAAACTCTGTTTTAAGAAGGCTGTTCCTACAGCACTTTTCACTGTATTTTTGACATGCTGTTTTTATAAAAGAAGACTGTTCTGTTCACCTTTTAGTAGCTGATCTTTCAAGTTGGCTGCGTGGATGGAGGGCCCCCATCTGTGACAGCCGTGTACATAGTGTTTGGTTTCATTTTCATGCTTTCAACAATCTTTATTTCTTTTATCATGTATAATAGCATACCATTTGATTTCATGTCATTTCATTTCCAGCCTTTATTTTAAACTGATCAGTATTGTTCTTTTGCAGGTTTTTAACCCGAGATTGTTTTTGTCTTTGTGTATTTGCTTTATATCTGATGGTATTTTCAGTTGACAGATTCAAAGTTGTTGCCTTTACTTTATTTTCATAGCTGATTTCTAGTTTAGTTTCTCAAAGTTGTCTGCTAACATATTGATGGTCTCTTTATCATAAATTGTTCATCTTTTAGAGATCAGAATACTAATAAATTACAGCTGGCTTTGAGTACTTTTTAGACTAATCTTTAACTACTTTCTAATCGTGCTTTACATAGTACCATATGTTGGAAGCAGAGAGTTAGGAAGAGCTGAATATTATAACTAGTCTTTAAAGTAGATTTTTCTCATTTTTGATCACTTTTTAAACTCATCTCTAACTACTTCCTAATCGTGTTTTACATAGTACCATATGTTGGAAGCAGAGAGTTAGGAAGAGATAAACATTATCATTGGTTTTTAAAGTGATTTTCTTACCTTTTATTTGCAGCAGCATGAATGGTGTCTAGTGCCATTAGAAAGTGGTTCTTTGCTTTCAGTTCATTTCAAGTTATTTATTTCTTTCAAGCTTTTTCTTTGCAGTTTAGAAGGTAGTTAGAAATCACCTGTAACACACACTCACTCATCTAGAAATCACCTTACACACACTCACTCATCTGTTTATAAAAACTCCATTTCATCTTAGGAAGATAAATTGACCACAAACAACACCCCCAAACGACAAAAAGATCTAAGAGGTTGCTTAAGTACATATAGTACACCTTCACTTCATCAGCTTACGAGCCCCGAGTTGACAATTAATGACATCAATTTAGAAACACTAAATTGACTAAACAACAGCAAAACAGATCTCCCAAACCAAACTTCTTCTCCCACTATCTTGAAAAGGACGAACACAACAGATTGCGAAGCTAAGAAATCAGTGTCCCAAGAATCAGAAGAGATGAAGGAGATGCAAGATAAAGGAAGTTGGAAGACCGTAGAGAAAAAAAAAGAAAGCTACAACACCAATCTCGCCAAGAAAGACAAGAAGCCAGACAATTAAGAACTAATAAAATTATAAGTCCAATAGACCAATTTGGTCTCAGTGGACATTAACCACCACCACCATCATCATCATCATAATTCTTATAAATTAAAAACATTACATATCATTTTTATATTCAGCAAAAATTTAATATAAGATAATGCTAAATTATTTTAAAATTTATATATATTTTAATTTAAATTCTTACGCATAAATAATTTCAAAAATAATTTATTTAAATATTTCAAAATTTATATAAAATTTAATTATATAAATGTAAAATCTAAAATTACTCATAAAACTATTAACAATTAAATCTAAACATAATAGATTTAATATTCAAAATCTGAAAATAGCATAGCCAAAATTGAAGTATTCAATATTCAAAAGCTTAAGTGAACAACAAAATAAAAGAGAAACGCAGTATAAAGACATATTCCAATTCTATTAATAACATCAATCTTATAGTTTAATCTTTATTTTCATTTTTTAGATTTTAAGTTGAGACATATTTCAATTCTACTAATAACCTCAATGTTAGATAGTTTAATCTTTATTTTAAGTTAAGGCAGTTGATTGAAAACACTCAACATTATATATTGTTACTAATAATTTTATTTATAGATTTGAATTTTTTTGTTTTATTTTAATTTTATTTCTTATAAAATTATTATAAATAATTAAAACTATATATAATTTAATATTTACTTTTCAAGTGTTAGGTTTTAACAGACAAATAAGAAAAACGTATATGTTTAGTGTATTGCTCTCGTTATAATATCTTATTTTGAATTTTAGTTGAAGTTATCATTGAACTTTGAAAAAGTGTGGGCATTTCATTTGTATTTCTTAATTGCTATATTCAAAAGTAAAGTGCTTTGAACTTATTTATGAATGAACATAACACATAAAATATTCAAAAGGGTTTGGTTATTTAGCTTTTCAACATAGTATAGAAATTATAATTATATATGTTATTTAGAGTTTGGTTATTTAGCTTTTTAACATAGTATAGAAATTATAATTATATATGTTATTTGGCTTTATTAATCAATATAGAAATAAAAAATTAATATAACATATTATTTTTCTATTTTAAAAATTATAAATATTTTAATTTAAATTAACAATCAAACCAAAATATGATAGATTTAATATTCAAAAACTTAAAATAATGTAGCCAAAATTGAAGTATTCAATATTCAAAAGCCCTAGTGAGAGAGAAAATAAAGAAAACATCCAAAGATATTCCAATTCTACAAATAACCTTAAATCTTACCTAGTTTAATCTTTATTTTCATTTTTTAGATTTTAAGTTACGAAATATTTCTATTCTACTAATAACCTCAATCTTAGATGGTTTAATCTTTATTTTAAGTTAAGGTAGTTGATTGAAAACACTCAACATTATTATGTTTACCAATAATTTTATTTATAGATTTTAATTTTTTCTTTTATTTTAATTTTATATCTTATAAAATTATTATAAATAAATAAAATTATATATAACTTAATGTTTACTTTTTAAAGTTCTTGGGTCTTAAAAGACAAATAAGAAAACCATATATGTTTAGTATATTGGTCTCGTTATAATATGTTATTTTGAATTTTAGTTGAAGCTATCATTGAACTTTGAAGAAGTGTGGGCATTTCATTTGCATTTCTTAATTGTTATGTTTAAAAGTAGAGTGCTTTGAACTTATTTATGAAGGAACTTGAAACCAAAAATTGAAAGATATTCAAAATGGTGGGTGGTAGAGTTTAGTTATTTAGCTTTTCAACATAGTATAGAAATTATAATCATATATATGTTATTTGTCTTTACAAACCAATATAGAAATTTAATTATATCTAAGATTCACTTATTTATTTATCCACTTGTATCAAACTTAAAAATGGCTCTACTCATTTATCCATTTATAAAAAACTAGAAATGATTAAGAGTTTATTAAATACTTGAGAGTCCTCACTCTAAATATAGGTGCACAATTTGTGAAGATGACAATGGTTAGACATTGTTCTAGCAATTTTTAAATCTATATCCAACTCAACTCGTAACACTCCTTATGCATTTTCTTGTCTAGAAGTAATTTAAATATATTCCCAACCCAATGAGCAACACTCATGCATTTCCTTGTCTATTTCTCAAAAATATAGCACACTAGTGCAAACTCTCACTGGACGACATAGATAAGATGCAACAATGGGAGTGTTACCACTACCAACTCAACAACAACTTCCCTAGTTTTAATGATCGACACAATCCAACACAAGGCAAATTTACCTCGTAGAGCTTAGGAATCAAATAACCCAATTACCTTAAGTTAAGTTCCCCCCTAAATGTTATACAATGATTTCCACCAAAGGATAAGAATAGGAAATTAGGGTTTAGGGTGGATAAGAGAGTAATTTCTAGACTTGGCTTCAAAGGTTTCTATGGCTCAATCTAAAGGATTATATTGACTAGTAGAGGCTCAATTAGGTCCCCCAAATTCACCAAACTATAATAAACTATCTAGACAATCGATAAGTTGCAACAATATAATAGTTTATGACAACGTCAAATTTAGCCCCCAAAATTATGATAATAAACTATAAACTGAAGACTAAATTTATGAGTAAAGAAGAGAATAAATTACAACAATTTTCTATGGCTAAAATATTACATAATAACACTAGAACCCTAGGTGTTAGTCCTAATTTATGGTTGGAAATTATTATGAAATGTAAATCTCACTTATTTAGTGTTTTCAAATAATTCCTAACTCAAAATCATTTGCATCTATGTCAATAAATGTGGTAAATATAAGGTTTTATTGTAAAAAAACCCTACTTTATGCTAGAACAAATTAAAAAAGATATATTGCATGATAAAATATGATTGCCACAAGAGAGAGGACTAGTGCCTTCTTAATCTAGGGATAAGGGAATCTAGGAACAAACTAATATAGTGTTTCCTTGGAGTAGAAACAATATTTAACAATTTAATAGGCAAAGTAAACCTACTTACCCTAGGGTTTAAGATCAAGGTTTTCAATTTTTAGAATTATTTAAGGGAATAAGCTAACATGCTAATTCCTCATAGTCTTGGAAGAAGGGTTAGTTTAACAACGGTCATAAAACAAATACCATGCTAACTAGCTTAATACATGAATCATCCATCCAATAAGAGATGAAACCAAGATAAAATAGGTAATCCTACTTACTTCAGGTTGCATTCATCTAAGATTCACCATAAACATCCATGAAACGAGATTAATCCACATCACTAGAGTCCCTAAGAGAGGTCACTCAATTAATTCTCCATAGTGAACTAGAGAAGGGATGTTAATATAATGCATGAATGATCTCCAAGTGTGACAATGGTCAAATTAAGTGAATTGATCCCCTATTGATATGAGGGTAACCATGCCATTAATCCAAATTAGGCTAAAAGCCCCTAAAAACATGAAATGCATGATACATGTTGGATAAGTCATCAAGATGACCCCCAAAATAGCTCAAATCAACCCACACGTATGAATTTCTCAAGGGTGATTACATCTCAAAATTGGGTAAAAGTCACTGAAAGGTCATGTCTCATCATGAAAAGGTGAATCTCTTCATCAAAAGAGCATATTCTAGCCCACAAAGTCACCTCCAATCATTAAAAGGTGCCCCAATATCTCATCAAGATAGTGTTTATCCAACAGGTGACATCCTCAAGCATAAGTACAACACCCTATCTTCAAAGGGAAATTTATGAGATGACGAGGGGAGGGATCGTCTTTAGGTGTGTGCCACATCATCATCTAATTAGACTTCCCTCAACCAATGTGAAACATCCAAGGTGTAGTGGGAGTCCCTCCAAAGGGGTTATCCTTAATGGCCAAAGAGGTTTGAGTGAAGCATCATCAATTTCACAAAGGACCATGACCATGTAAGGATCATCATCAAGCACACGCTGAAAACTGGTCTATATAAAGGATTTGACATGTCCCATTCCCAGGTTGATTAGGAACAAGGGGTGGTGTAGAAGGATTAACTTCATTGAAGGCCACCTAACCTTGGAAAGGATTCCTTAGCACAACTAGTTGCAAAGATGAGGGTTGAGTGGGAGATGGGGGTGGTTGATTAGCATGCTTGGCACTTTCCACTACTTCCCACATACAATGCATTTTAGGAAGAAGGGGACACTAATGAGTGTAATTTCCATAATCACTGCAACTAGCACAAGATTTACTTGTCCATATGTTCTTTCCCTACTTAGATTGGGTACGTTGGATTTTGTTGTTGGTGTTTTGGTTTCCCCTGATGTTGGAATTAGGTTATTGGCCTTGCCTTCCTAGGCTCCTTAGTTCTAGGTGTTGTTTTTACCCTTCCCTTTATTCTTATTCTTAGGGTTCATATTAGGGGGATTGGAAACATTTTGTTGTGCATACGCCTACCCTTAGGAGGGAGGTGCAAAATTGACTAATGGGAACTTGGGGTGTTTTGACT
Organism: Pinus tabuliformis; assembly: GCA_031772625.1. Taxonomy (NCBI): domain Eukaryota; kingdom Viridiplantae; phylum Streptophyta; class Pinopsida; order Pinales; family Pinaceae; genus Pinus; species Pinus tabuliformis. Next base: position 52,536,522 of record CM062809.1, read on the forward strand.
AGAGGAGTTTGGGCACCGAGATATGGAAAAGGAAAGGGGTAATATGGAACCAAAATCAAAATTGTACAAGAAACACCAATATAAGTTTACCTAGACACATGACGATGTGGACTGGAAGGTGTATAAGAAGTGTCAGTTCCTAGTTGCGAGGCGATGTGAGAAGGATCTAGGGGAGGATACAAGTATGTGTTAAAATTGGAAACTAGGGCCAAAATCCATGTGGGTCATCTTATTTATGGCAGCTGATATTTTTCTTGGACTCTTCTCATCAAGAGGTGTAGGATTGATCTAAAGATCATCCGATTCCGATAGGTATTCATGGAGTTATGAATTTATTTGTGTTATAAGACAATTCATCAAGGTCGGCCAACAACCAAATAACCCACACATATGCTCAACGTTTTAGTATAAAAGGAGATGACTTGAGAGTCATTTCACACACACTTCACTCTTGATTTCTCTCCACTTGTTTTTGGTTTTAGTGTGAGAGAAATCTAGGAGGATGTAGCCCTAAGACGCAAGAGAAAAGGAGGGATACAATCTGCCCTAGACGCAGTCCTAGCTTCTACGCATAACCTAGCCGTAGTCAAGAAGAGGATATACATTGTCCTAAATATAAGTATGATTCCCTAACCGCAGTCTAGACTAGGAGGTGAAACTGTTGTCTAAGCCATGCACTTATCTGCAATCAAAGAAGGGCTAACACTGCCTTAAACAAAGTCTTACAAGAAGGGTTATAACCGCAACTTTTGGAGGAACCATATCTAGAGTAAAACATTCCCTAGCTGCAAAGAATAGATGGTTTAATGCGACCCTTAGACACAGCTAACAACAAGGCAGTTTAAGGACCGTCTTAGGGCTCATTGAAGGATATCCAAACTATGGTTAGAAGGCTGAAGTGTTAAGGGATAAACGTTGTTGTGTTGAGCATAACCAAAAGCCAATTGTTGTTGTGCTAGGCCTCAAGCCATAACACCACAGTTGGGCTTGCGTTGGGTTGTTAAGAGCTGTCATATACCCTATGGCAGCAACCTAGCAAGGAAGGAGTTCACCTTCAACAAGCCATAGTATTTTAAGGTTTGTTTGGGGCAGATTGGATTACTGCAATATGCACTAACAAACAGGGTTGGAGCAACATGCCAAAGTGTGAAGACTGTTGATGATAAAGGCTGCCCAAAATACATGGAACAATATGACAACAATATGGAAAACATGGAATAGCAATGACAGTGGGACAAAAACAATGGCATAGTGCAATGATGGCACAACGGGATAGCAACAACAACAAAGTGACCCATGAAGTTTGAATGCATACTAATGTGATAATGCAACAAGATGCATGGGCAGCATAATAGCAACAATGACATGTGGCAGCAAAAGCACATTGGGACAGCAGTAGCAATGCTAAACAGTGGGACAACAACATGGTGTTACAATGTACAATAACATGGTAAGTGGTACAGCAGGACATGGTTCTTTTTGGAGCTCGGTACTTGGGACAACAAGCTATGACATGGTACATCAATGCTAAATGATGGGACAACAAGGACATGGTGCTTGCATAGGACAACAAGCAATCATGGTGCAACAGTATGATGTGTGCAGCATGGTAATGAGGTCCAACATAGTGATGATGGGTGCAGCATGATGCAGCACAGTGAGGTGCAGCATGATGACGAGGTGCAACATTATGATGGGTGATGGAGTCACTTGGGAGAATCAGTTGAAGCAACATGTCTTCAACTACCTCATGTATCATCTACTTAGAGATGATCTATGCTCTTATTTAAGATAAGTCAAAGTGTTGACTTCTATTGTAAATGTACTATCTCTCTCTCTCTCTATGGGGTGCTTTGGAGATATAATCATCATTATTGGAAAACTGAAAAATCATTTGAAATGATTTCCTAATATACTTGCATAGCAACTCCTCCATTTCTGCTGGTATTTCCTGCCCCATCTTAGATTTATTTTCCTTTGGAAAAAAAATTCCACTTCTATCAACCTTTTTATCAAAACCATCATACTCTATGCTGCTACCATTTTCCTCGTACTCTTCCTTCATTGGCCGCACCTCAAATTTCTTACCATCCTTGAAAATTTGGCAAGTGCTCTTCCTTCCTCCATTCATCGCATTCTGATCATATTGCTACTGTCTCCCCAAGCAGATACAACATGCTTCAATTGGCAACATTGCACAATTTCATCATGACAATACCCACCCTGAAAATTTACCATGTTGTTCCATCACAATCATTCGGCCGCGACCTTTTAACAATCATGACACTTAGTAAGAATTGAGATGTGTTGTTTATTTTAAATTCAGCTTTTGCACCCTTTCGATGGACACCAAATTATCTATGTTTCCTCCATCTATGATCATTTTGCAACACATTTTTTACTCTGAAAATGCTTTTTCTGAGCCTGGGCCCATTCACTTTTTTCTCCAATTTTAACAACGCTTTCTTAATCATCAAATTCCACATGTTGTACTTGTACTCTCCTTTGCTTATGCATCTTTTCTTCTACCTTCATTACTATGCCCACATTTAAAATGTGCCTGCGAACCGCCCACCATAGCTTCTTCAATTATATCCTCGACCTCTTTGGGGGTATTTCTCTTCTTTGTTTCCTTGATGAGTGGTGCCACTATCTTTTTCCTGCTTGTTGAAGGTTTCATAACCTTGAGGACCTCCTCCTCTGTTTGGTTTGTTGAACACATATTCTGTTAGGGTTATGGTGCTTTATCTAATTAGTTACTAAAGTCCAAGAAACCCTGGAAACTGAATTCAACTGTTTCAACATTGTATAAACCCTGGAAACTGAATCCAACTGTTTCAACATTGTATTTATATGTAAAATTATTTATAATATGAATTGAATTCATTTTCCAATTGTGTTTCCAACCATGATATCAGAGCATTGGTTTATTTTGCCGTTAAATAACTTGAGCCATTAGTTTTGTGGCCTTCGTGGGTGCTCCTTGTTTCTTAGACTTTTAGTGGAAAACACACTGCATTTATGTGACTTTTATCCGGCAAAGAATAAGGTTTTGAGTGAAATTGTGTGAGGAAAAAAAAGTGTTATAGGGAATGACAATGAATTAGAGGAGGAAGGACGAGTATACGGAGGTCTGATTATCAATCTGTGTTGGGTGGATGCCCCTGCCATGAAATGATTGATTGAGAGAAACAATTCTAGACACCCATCAGGATATTGCTCAGTGGATCTTCACGTCACTCTTCAAGTTTGCAAATCAATTTCCATATTTAATTTTACAAACACTGCTCAACAACAGACATAATTGGAAGTAACTAGTTTCACTACCTCTTGCAATTGTTGAAGCCAAACCATGAGATTTTCATTCCAATCATCAAAGCTATAAAGTTATGTTATAGATATCAAAGGATGTTGTTTTGTTAGGAATTTGAATGAATACAGTAATAGGTTCAAAGGAGATTTTGAGGAGTATTTGTTAGTCTCCAAGATGAAGATGGCATCAATAGTGTCCTGTCATTGTCGGATTTCAAGGACTTCAAAGAGATGAGAAGTAAATAAAAGAACTATCCAGGGGTAATTCCTTGAAGGTGTAGATTGTCAATCCTTTGACGAATTCTCATCCACGATGTCATGTTTTTCGAGATCTTGAGGTGGGGGTGAAGGTGAGGAGACAAATTTCTTGGAGATGGAAGGGGAGATTTCCTCATAGAGGGACTAACTCCCCCCTTTCGCCTCTCCTTTGATTTCTTTGCAGTCTCCATGAAGATTTCTTGCGACGACTTGGAGACTTCCTTGGCTAATTCTTGAGACTTCTTGGCGGCTTCCTGTGCGAAGTCACGGGCTACCTGAGCGACTTCTGGTGTTCAAATCTGACCATGAGAGTGAGATCTTATCGATGCTGCAAGAGGTGTTTGTTCTCAAAATTCGAAGCGTGTATCAGAGTTCCCTACCATGACCATGTTTTAATTACTGAGATAACTCCTTCCTTTGGGCGTTGTCCCACTTAATTTTGTCAATATTGTCGTAGAAGCCATTGTTTTTGGGATCCAGTCACCTCTAGCCCTGCAACGATTGAGACAGTAAACACGAATTGGATAAGATTTGCAACATACTTAGGGCTTGAATTTATGATCAATTCAAAGATTTATATATTTGAAATTTCCACCTGCATCTATTCCGGTATTGTGGCGTTATTATTGTGATCCGGAACAGTCAAAATATGGTTGTGTAGACAACGACCTCTAGCATTACAGGATTGACACATGGTCGGACATCAGGTTTTGAGTTTTGTTGAGATTTGACTTTGGTTTGGTTAAGCTTAAATTTGCTACTATTTGCTATCTGCAATATTGAAGTTATCTAATGAATCTGCTACTCATGTTTGTTGTTTGATGAACATTGTCATTTCATGAGCACGAGTCATATTGATTCTAGAGAACTACTCTACATTTCATACATTTAAGTTGAAGTTGCTTTGTAAGCGAGTGCATTTTCGGTTGAATCCGACAACCTTTTTCAAATTTGATTGCAAGTGTCTTATGTGTTCTAAGGAAATGGCCAAACTCGAAGGAGTATTAGAATTACTAAATATCCTGATACTATCAACTGTTGATGACAGTGAAAATCAATAAAGTCACTCTTGCTGATATCAAAATCTATTTACATCATGCAAATGAGTTGGTTGAGTTTCCCCAGCTTGAGTCACAGGTAAGAGAGATGAGCTACAACAAAAGAGTTGTGATTCTGAACTGGTTCTTGTTTAGAACAACTCCCCATTTGAGCCTAAATCCGATTAGTAGATAAAGATTAATCATGATAATAGAGCCATTTGAGGAGAGGATTTGCATGCAGATGTGAAGGTTCAACTTGCACTTCCTAAGATCTTCATCAAACATTGGGATGAAGTTGTGAACAACAAGAATAAAACTAGTGTCGGAGATGACAAGGATGTGTCCTTTCATATTCTGAAATATTCCAAGCCCATCCAGTTTCACAAGTGCTAGATTATTCCAAGCCCATCTAGTTTCACAAGTGCTAGATTCCTTCAGGATGATCCATCTTCACTTGCTCCTGTTGCACAACAACCATAAATTGTCAAATGCCAACATTGTGATCGAGTTGGCCATGTGAAAGATCAATGTTTTGATCTTCATCCTTGTGAGCATTGTGGTAAGCACACTCATCATTCAGACAAATGTTCTAGAAACAAAACTCCTGCAAGAACAAAGATTCACCTTGGATGGATTGCTTCTTGGCAATGGTCTTCAACAACCAAGAAGATATATCGGTCATACCACAAAATTTGTTCTCGAGTATTGACTAGTCTTGCATTGACCAGTCTTGCAGTGAATATTTCTTCATCTTCTCACCTTGTATCTGACAGGGGGGAATTAATGGTCAATTAGCAGCTTCAAAGATTCATCATTCAAAGATTTATTAAGTGAGCCTGAGCCACAACCTGAACCTGTGCCAACTGCCAAAGCCTAGAGCCAGAGTCAGCCATACCCAAATTCAGAGTTGTAGCAAGAGCCCCGTGAGCATGCCTTTGGTTGGTGGCCTTCTTTAAACCATTGCAGGTTGAGACCTCCCTTTTTAGGTTGAGGTTCTCCCTTTTTTTTCTGCTTGAGGCCTAGAGTCAGAGTCATCCATTCCCAGATTCAAAGTTGTAGCCAGAGATAGAGCAATGCCCCATGAGCATGCCTTTGGTTGGTGGCCTTCCTTAAACCACCGTAGGTTGAGATCTCCCTTTTCAGGTTGAGGTTCTTCCTTTTTCTGTCGGTTGAGACCTCCCTTTTCTAGGTTGAAGGTCTCCCTTTTTTTAGAACATTAGGAACACTTCCTCTAGAAGACGACTTCAACTTCTAGCTAGATTTGGAATTATTCCAGGGACTGCTTCAAGTTTTAGTTCTAGAGTCGGTGGTCAGCCTTAAACCACCACCGGTTGAGACTTGGAGTTCTCCCACCTTTTGGTTTGTTTTGGTTTGAAGTTTTTTTCTTAAGCCACCATTTCAGAGAGCATATTTAGCTATTGGTTGTTGTGCATTTTTTGCATTTTACTTGTCTTCTTGGGCTCATATACATCCCTTTGGATTAAAGGGGAATGCTGGACACATAATATGTTAGGATTATAGTGTGTTATGTAATCAGTTACTAAAGTCCAAAATTTTTTTGGAAACATAATCCAATTGTCTTAACATTGTATTTATATGTACAATATTCTTAATATAAATTGAATTCATTTTCCATTTGTGATTCACTGCATTTTTGTAAGCTTCCCTTTTCCCTTTTTCTCCCGGAGTCAACACTATGTGAAATCACATCAAACTAATTTCCACCGGGAAACCTAGGCCATTAATGTATCAAGCAATTTTTTACTAGTTTTCATCCATATGTCTGGATCTAATGGTGATGTTAAATTCTTCCATGTATTCTTTTACGCTCATCTATTTTTGCCTTACCTTTTGCAGCTTCTTCCGTAAACTCCAGTGACAATCATAGGAAGAAATTTCCCTTTCAACTCAGCTAACCTCCTATCCCAAGCCTTAATTTTCTATTTATCCCTTGATTCGTGTCGATCTGACCTCTTTCCACCACAATGCCGTATGCCCTTTCAAATTCTTACAAACAAACTTAACACTTTGACCCTTTGAGGGCAGTCAACATGTTCATGGCCAAAACTTTCTTCGAGCGAGGTTACCGAATTGATGAATTCATCTGGATTTAAACTACCGGAAAATGTAGGAGTTTTAATGGAGCTTTACCTGCCATTTTTGCAAGGGCTTGAAAGTGTCTTTCCTCCAGGTAGGGTTCTTCTTCGTCTTGCAAATTTCATCCCGCTTTCTCCTGCTGGCTCATCAGCATCAATCTCACCATCAGCGGCGGTAACTCCCCTTCTGTCCAGTTTCTAAGCGTCAAGCCTGGCTTGCACTGGCCTCAACATTTCCGCAATGTCTTCACTGTCAACACCTTCTCTACGTGGTCTATATATACCCCATCCAACTTGAATGGCTCCTCCCCTATGGGCCACACTCAATAGTTGATTGATAGGAAAGTATACAAATAATATAGCTGTTTCTCTGTAACTAGAATTGATTAATTTAATTGATTGAAGTTAACAATAGATATGCTAATCTTAACTAGTACATGCATAACTAACTGTTACTAAAATGACTCAAGATAAATTGCAAAAGAAATTACAAACTAACTATATGAGCAATTATCTAACAACCTCTGCAATCTTCTCTCAGCTGAGAGGCTGTGCTCTAACTATTGCCTGTGGTAGTTTGATTCCACAAGTCCTGAGATCCATTCTCGGGGAAAGCTATGTACTGATTCTTCCTTGACTACACAACCTCTTACCTTGATTCCTCCAAATAACAGGAAGAGTATATAAGAGTGAAAAAAAAAAAAAAGTCTTCTCCCTACTGTTTAGACTTCTTAACCACACCTTAGGAAGTCTCCTTTGCAGGACTATTACCAATTGATGAAAAAATAACGTAGTTTCCAAAATTCAGAGTGTGCAGCCAAAGGAAGGAAGCGAATTCAACACATTGTACCAAACAGAAATGACTTTATTAAGTAAAGGAAGCTAATCACTAAACCTTAACTAAATTTACAGTTTTTCGTCGTTCGTATTCCATTTTTATCTTTTAACCTTGATACATCTTAACCCATATTTCCAGAAATAAGAAATCGGACACCTGGCCTTTCTGGGCAAATTATACTACTCTGCTCTCGTACAGGAAAGCTATCTCTCTGTGGCGAAGAGATATCGAGAAACACTAATTATGGTAAATCTGAAATACTGGAAATCTTTTTCAGCTATATAAAACACACATATATATAATTTTTGAATCTTGATCAGTTGATAAACAATCAACGTACATAATTTCCAGTCTGCTCTTTGCATGAGCTTTGGGGTTTAAGTTAACAGCCATATTTGCAAGAGTGATCTTGTTTTCGTTTGCCCTTTATAGATTTTTTTAACCCAGTAATACAAATAACATACAATTAATATTGGAATGAATTTATGTATGCAGGATCAGCTGATAAGATTCATGGGAAAACGTTGAAGGTTAGTGGAGAGTATCAAGCCTATACATTGCATGAACCTATTGGAGTTGTTGGTCAGATAATACCGTGGAACTATCCACTCACAATGTTTGTTCTTAAGATCAGTCCTGCCCTGGCCTGTGGATGTACAATAGTCATTAAATCTGCAGAGCAGACTCCCTTAGTCGCATTATATTGTGCCCACTTGGCCAAAGAGGTATTAGTTTATTTCTTTAAACTTGCAGACAATGCAAACATCAATCATCATAATAGTTATATCAGTGCAATATTTAGCAGCCTGGCCCAGATATTGCACATGCAATGCAAAGTTTGCTGAATCATATTTTGTCTCGATAAATTATGTTACAGGCTGGCATACCGCCTGGTGTGCTTAATGTGCTGTCTGGCTTTGGAGAAACGGCTGGGGCTGCCATAAGCAGTCATATGGATATCGATAAGGTCTGCGTCCATGGCCATACTGTGCTTGCGGATGATTCATTTATTCATTGAATATGGTGAATTTCATACTGATAAACTGTAAATATGTATTGTAGATTGACTTGCGGATGATTCATTTATTCATTGAATATGGTGAATTTAATACTGATAAACTGTAAATATGTATTATAGATTGACTTTTCGAGTTAACTGTGTAACTACCCTGAAACGTCCGACCTTTTGGCCAGATACTCTGCCTATCCTGAGGGACGGAGGGCAGAGTATCTACCCTAAACATTACAGTATTAGCCTACTTACACAGTTCAGCTTCAGAAATCTATCTACGATATGAACAGTTTAGCTGCGGAAATCTGTACATTTGATTATGAAATTTTACTGAAAATAAGTACTTTGGCAAGCTAGCTGTGGAAATCTGTATATTTGATTATGAAACTCAGCTGAAAATAAATAGCCTGCTAATAAGCATTAGAATTTGGCAACCTAGTTATCAAACTTGGTAGGCATATACAGCCTCACTCATATCCGTTGACGAGCCACATATTTGTTGCCATGAAACTCTGCTCAAATAATAATTTAATTTAGTACTCATGTTTGATTGTACTATTCAATTTGCATTTCTAGGGCCAACTTAACTGAAAGTTAGATTGTACTTTTCAGATTGCATTTACAGGGTCAACTGAAGTTGGGCGACTTATCATGGAAGCTTCTGCAAAAAGCAATCTGAAGCCCGTGACATTAGAGCTGGGTGGAAAATCTCCTCTCATAATCATGGATGACGCTAATGTTGATGAAGCAGTGAATCTTGCCCATCTTGCAGTATACGTTAACATGGTACAGATGGCAAGCAGATGCTTCATAAAAATGGTGTTGCTTTAGTAGATCCTAATGCTGATGTGATTTCAATTGGTGTGGTCTATTATGTTATGAGCGCAGGGTCAAGTATGTTGTGCAGGGTCGAGGGTGTTTGTTCAAGAGGGCATCTATGATGAGTTTCTGAAGAAAGCTGTGGCAAGGGCCAAACAACAAGTGGTGGGAGACCCTTTTAAGCCTGGAGTTCATCAAGGTCCTCAGGTAAGTATCTATGGGATTGTGAGTATTTTAGAATCTGCACTTGGATGAAAAGTTCAGTAATTTCCAACTTTCGGTTCAAACAGAATTCGACAAAGGAGGCCGTTTATATCCGGGAATTTTCCATTTTCATTTCGTTTAAAATATTGGGTACTTAGGAAATATGTTTATATGGTGTAGGTGAACATTGTTTAATCTCAACCAAAAACCTAGTCATCATCCCATTAGGATTCCTTAAGCTCAATATTATTTCATAAGATTTTTAAAAAGTCAAAATAAAATTTATATGACTCCTCACTTTCTTATAGTGACGGTAAGTGACATGAATCTAATCACCCATGTGTGGATTTTCATACACTCATGAAAATATTCTTGGTTACCTTCTTTTTCATATATATGGTCTTTAAGTTCTTTTTCATTTAATGGAATATTAGGCAAATTCTCTTCTGGAAAGTGTTAATCTCATCTACCATTTGTCTTGCTTATTTTTCTCTCTTTATTAGAGATTAAGATATGATCTTTCTCCAAATATGAGGGAATTTAATAATCCTCCCAATTGGCACATCCCATTATAAAATCCAACCATGATCACCTTGAGGTTTAAGCTGTAGGTTTCATATGTTTGTGATTAGTGAAAAAATTCCTTAAACTCAAGATGTGAATAATTTAGTTTCAAGGAAAATCAAGTGGAGAGTGAAGATTCATCTTCAATCTTCATAGTGTACACTATTGGGAGATGATTTGAACTTTCATACTATGGAAAGGTACCTACAAATATCTTTTAGAATGAGAAACAAAGTCCCTCTTTAGGTGCTTAAATCTAACATAAACTTTGTTGATTTTTTCATTCTTCTTTCCTCTTATTAGAGCAACTAAACCAACATCCATAATCCAAATGTGATGTATTTCCATTTGACATAAAATTTACGTAATCTTTTCCTGCAACTTACCCATGCATCTAATTGGTGTATCGAAATTTCCCTGCACAACTAACAAGGGTTCTTCCCAGTGAAAAGTAGTGAAAAGTCCCAATTAGACCTCTCAACTTTTGGAATGGGGAGGTTGTCTAGATTCTAGTCCAACAAGCATTCTCATCTGTGGTTTTATTGCTTGTGGTCTGGTCCACTATTTAGGATTGTCTAAAATGCAATAAATGTAATGCAACTACTCTAATCTGAAAGATGTAAAATAATGCCCAAGCTAACCTAAATGGAAGCATAAACATAACACTAGATATATCACTAATTTTATCTTCAATAAAAACTTAACGAGTAAACAAGAATATAGAAATAACTATAAGTAACTAAATCTATACTAAAAGGCTCAATGTTGAGTTGATTACAATATTATGCTTATAACTATAAACAAACATTTTGAGAACATCCTTACATTCTTATATAGGAGAATAGTTTACATTATAAAAGAACATCCTTACAAAAATCCCATAATTTAGCAAAGTAGTAGAAGTTCCACGCATCAAGATTTTAGAATCAATATTTGTGTCCAAATGATTTGGCCAACAATGACTTCTCTTCATTAAAATTTTACAAAGAAGTCTACCAAAATTTTTACAAAGAGGATCCACACTCATATTGAAGTGTATAAACCTTAGCATATCTTACTAATTCTTAAAATGTCACTAATAAAATGTTCGACAATATTTTCATAAAGAAATTAAAATCTCTAAAACAATTATATAGTTTTTTGAAAATTCAGTTTTTTTTAAAATGTATAACACTTTTATCTTATAGTATTTGGGTGAATCATTTTAAATCAAGCTATTTCTCTAGGAAACAAAACATAGAAAATTAGCCCCTAATAAAAATATTTTGACCTCTTTCTCTTTAAAAAGAGAAAGAAAATCTCATGGTCCTCATGAAGGGGAATCCCTCTTTGATTAAAACTCCAATAAAATATCAATCCTTAACAAAATATGACCTGAATGGAAAGTGGTATTGACCTTTGATATTTACGCATGATATCTACCCATGTTATTTTCCCATGGTATTGTAACTTAAAAAAGGCTATAAATACAAGCCTCACTTTGTAAAAAGACAGATTGGTCCTCCATAATGTAGCAGCCGAAAACTTCTTTCATTTAATAAATGTTTTCTTAAACGGTTAATGGTTATCTTCTTTATGTTTTAAGTGTGCGTATCTTGAATATTGTGTTGTTGCTTTCCTCTCCCAGTGTAGTGTTCATTGTTCAGGTCTCCTAGATCTTGGCCCCTCTCAAGATTCAGATCAATGGCATAGCAAATGGACCTCAAGATAGTTTACTTTCTTCACGAGTCATGTCACAGGAACAATAAAAGTAAATCCACTTTCTTCATATGCACGGCGACAAGTCCCATGTTTGGAACAATGCATGGGACAACCCTGTAACAAGATGGACATTATAACTTGATGACTATCCAATTTAAGATTGCAATCTCCAAATAGCTATAAGCCTAGGCACCAAATACCCTCCCATGGGTAGATGATATCTAAGTTCATCTCTGTTTGCATACTTTTACCATTGAAATTTCCATTCCATCAGAAACGTTTCTATTGTAATCCCAATTGTGAGGAGTTGGGAAGCTTCCAAATCTAGCATAAATGTCAAAAGATGAGCTCAACAAATATGACTCCTCTAGCTGCATCAAAAAGGCACTTAAAAAATACTAGTCATTTTTTGTTGTTGCCACATAGCTAAAAAGGATCTAACCACTATTAGCATCAATTATTCGTAAAACACCATCAATGCCACCTAACACTAGTGTTATTATATCTATCACTTGAGAATGCATAGAATATATCATGTTGGGGCTTACTCGTGTCTCCCACGGTGGCTTGTACATTTATAAATTCCAACTGTATGCATGGCTAGATGTTGTTCTTGAAAAAAAAAGGAAAAAACAAACAAACCTTGCCTTACCTAAAGAAAACTTATACTTGTAGCTGCAGTTGAATGTCTAAGAGATGTTATTTTTTGCCCAAAAGTTGCATCAAAGACATAAAATAACCTAAGGGGAGTACCACTGATTAAGAACTCCTCATAAACTCTGGAGAGGCAAGTCACAACACCACCATGCTTCCTGAATATATGAGAGCATTGACTCATGTACATGTCAAATATGCGAATTGTTCCATCCCCACATCCAATAACTACTTCTGGGTCTGCATAACATAAACAATGTGCATGTTGAATAGATCCATCGCGAGGACGAAGCAAATGACTATTCCTATGACGTTTCCAAATGAAAATGTCTCCTCTAACAAGCCCTACAATCTTGCTCTTGCCAAAGTCTAAGTCAACTACAAGAGCCTTATTTGGAGTTGAATATTTCACCAAACAACGAAAACTCTTCAGGCACCAAATTTGTGCTATCTAATCACAAAAACTAGTTAAAATTGATCCCATTTGCATTTGATAATGGTTCACTCCAATAGAATGTCCTTTCCAACATGAAACTTGAACATAACCATGAACCAGTGTTACTCCATGCTTTCGATTGACAAGTTGTTTGACCAAGTCCTTTGGTGGTGCTTCAGATATGAAACCTTCTTTCAAATTATTTATGAGTGAATGTCTTTGTTTACAATATGCATCACTCCATAAAGAAGATATTTGGATAATACTATACCACTGATCTGGTTATTAAGAGGGGCCAAGATCTAGGAGACCTTAACACTGAACACTACACTGGGAGAGGAAAGAAACAACACAATATTCAAGATACGCACACTAAATACATAAAGAAGATAACCATTAACCATTTAAGAAAACATTTATTAAATGAAAGAAGCTTTTAGTTGCTACATTGGGGAGGATCAATTTGTCCTTTTGCAAGGTGAGGCTTATTATTTATAACCTTTTTTTAAATTACAATACCATGGGTAGATACCATAGGTGGATACCATGGATAAATACCATGGGTCAATGCCACTTTTCATTTGGATCAATCCTCCCCCCTTAGGAAGCAATGGTCCCCATTGCATGAAGTTCCCTCTAGGGAAGACTGTGGGTTTGTGGATGACCCACAACCAAGTGTTGTTGAAGACAAGGGTTTTGCGGGGTTGACCCATAACCATGCATTTATGGATAACCCTTAACCATGATGAATACAGATATGAGGATAGAGATACCCTGTAATGCTTGTGGGCCAATTGTGATGTTGACAATGTGCAACCTAGCAAATGGACTTCAGTGGCAAGGGTTTTGTGTGATTGACCCATAATCATGATGAACGAAGATATGAGGATAAAGATACCCTCTAATGCTTATGGGCCAACTGTGATGTTGACAGTGTGCGACCTAGCAAATGGACTTCGATGGCAAGGATTTTGTGTGGTTGACCCATAACCATGGGTTTGTGGATGACCCAAAAACCATGGTGAACGAAGGTCCGAGGATGGAGATACCTTGTAATGCTTGCGGGCCAACTGTGAGACTGACAGTAAATGGCATAGAAAATGGACCTCAAGATAATTCACTTGTCAGTCTGTCAAGCAGAAATATGGTGGTTTATCTTTGTTTTTTTTGGTTCATCCATTGTAGACATAAATCCATGAACTTTAGGGGATAAAACCTCCATGAGTCCTATCGCAAGAACAATAAAAGTAAGTCCACTTTCTTCATAGGCATGGTGACAAGTGCCATGTTTGGAACAATGCATGGGACAACCCTGTAACAAGATGGACATTGTAACTTAATGACTATCCAATTTAAGATTGCAACCTCCAAACAACTGTAAGCCTAGCACCAAACACCCTCACATGGGTAGATGATATTTAAGTGCATCTTTGTTTGCATACTTTTAACATTGAACTTTCCATTCCATCGGAAACATTTGTATGGTAATCCCAATTGTGAAGAGTTGGCAAGCTTCCAAATCTGGCATAAATGTCAAAAGATGATCTCAACAGAGATGACTCCTCCAACTACACCAAAAAGGCACTTCAAAAATACTAGTCATTTTTTGTTGTTGCCACATAACTTGAAAGGATCTGACCACAATTAGAATCAATTATCCGTAAAACATCATCAATACCACCTAACACTAGTGTTAATGAATTTATCACTTGAGAAGGCATATAATATATCATGTTGGGGCTTACTCGTGTCTCCCATAGTGGCTTGTACGTCCGTAAATCCCAATTGTATGCATGGCCAAATGTTGTTCCTAAAAACAAAAACTTGAAAAGAACCTTACCAAAAGACAACTTATACCTAATCTTTGGACCATTGCTTCCAAAGGGGGGAGGGTTGATCTGAATGGAAAGTGACATTGACCCATGGTATCCACCTATGGTATCTGACCATGGTATTTACCCATGGTATTGTAACTTAAAAAAGGCTTTAAATAACAAGACTCACTTTGTAAAAGAACAGATTGGTCCTCCACAATGTGGCAGCCAAAAACTTCTTTAATTTAATAAATGTTTCCTTAAAGGTTAATAGTTATCTTCTTGATATATTCAGTGTGTGTATCTTGAATATTGTGTTGTTGCTTTCCTCTCCTAATGGAGTGTTTAGTGTTCAGCTCTCCTAGATCTTAGCCCTTCCCAAGATCCGGATCAAAAGATTACATAAGCTTCTAGCTCTATAATTAGCTTCTTGCTAGTAAAACCCTAATTACTTGTGGTCCCATGTTTCATGAGTATAATTCACCTATTGGGCCTTATAATGATACTCTTACATTAAGTAAGCACCCAATAATTATCTAATATAATTTATTAAAAAAAATGACCTCGTACATGCCACCCCTCTTCAAAATCAACATCGTCCTCAAGGTTGGAGGTGTGGAAATAGTTATAAAGTTATTGTTGGTTCCTATGGCTCATTTTTAGGCTACATATTCTTCCATTGTAATAGAGATTTAATAATAATGTGGGGGTGAAGGTTGACACTCTCTTACAACAAGTATTATGGACCCTTCATCATCCAATTCTAGAAGGTTAGTCTAAGCTCAACAATTTAGCCCCATGACCTTGTTCAAATAGGCCCATATGAATGATCAAATGGATCTTGGAGTGGGTAAGAAGAGCCAACCTATAGGCAACTTGTCCAATGGGCTAGAGAAGATTACAGGGTCCATAGAACTTTAGTATTAGCTTATGGTGGCCGTTTTGTTTTAGATAGGTCTTCTTAAGGTATGAAAAAAAAAATCTCAATCCCCTTCAATAAAAGAATGCTCATTATGATAGACATACTTTGCTTCATTTGATTTTGAGCATAAGGAAAATTATCCTTAAGTTTTCAAAGATAGTGTTGGTACTAGCAGTGGGTATAATTTCCTAGAAGTCTTCATTATTTCCCCTTCATTCCTTTGATACAATTCACTTTTCGCTACAAAATAACATATCTCATTTTTCATGTGATCCCAAAGGAAAGTGCACTTAATTAATTTGCAAGTTTTATGAAAACCAAATTGACCCAATGCAAGGGAGGAATGCAATTTCTCTAGCACACATTTTTTCAAAGAATAATTCCACACTTGGATAATGCACTATTTATAACACAAGTTATCCTACTACCAAGAATGTCCCATAAAGGAATTGGGGTCATCTTGAAGTCTTTAAATGAGTTGAGTCATTATGTCACTAGCCATCCATTCTTGTCAAGTGTCTACAAGCCAATATTGTACTAGTAAGGATAAAGAAAAGAAAGATCCCCCTTCCTCATATATTTGATACAAGGAATGCATCAAATGCCACATTCTCTTTTCCCCCTCTTGTATATGAGCTCATAATCATATGCTGTCATATTACTAATTAGTTTGTGCTGCTATGGTGAAAATAGCTTTTGTTCCATAAAATACTTCAAAATATGATGGTTTCTCTTGATCTATAAGTGCATATCAATGATATATGGGTGTCTTGATAATTTTTACCTTGTAGGTGGATTTTCACAAATTTCTATCACACATTTGTTTACTAGTGAATTCCATTGGGAACCTTTCTTGAACAAATTTGATCCCAAACCTTAGCCCAAGGAATCACATTCCAAGACGAAATCTTAGTGAAATCAAGCTAAGAGTGACATGGTAGACATTACTTCCTTTAACAATATGTGATAGGGTTCCATACAAAGGAAAACTTGTTTAGTAGGATATTTAATGGGGCTACAACTTACACTGCATAATTCTTCACAAACCTATTATAGCATCCCTTAAGTCCTAGGAAGCCACATAAGATTTTTAGAGTCCTAAGACATAACCAATCTTGCATGTCCTTGATTTTCTTCAAATACACATGCACCCAATGTGACCCAAATATTCAACTCTAGGAGTGCAAAAAGAAAATTCAATATGTTTGAGGAACAAAATGTTATCTCAAATAATTCGAATGGAATTATCGGCATGTGCCACATGTGCTTCCTAGGTCTTCATATAAATCAAGATACAATCAAAGATCTGTGTAGGAAAGATCTGAAAATATTTTTCATGAGGCTCCAAACAATGGAAAGGGAATTGGAAAGACCAAAAGGCATCACTAAAAACTCATAATGCCCTTCATGTGTGTAGAATAATGTCTTGGGAATGTTTACATTATTCATCCTGATTTGGTGATATCTTGAGTGAAGGTTTGATTTAGTGAAGAAATTGACAGCTTGTTTCTCATCAAAGAGATCAACAATAACTAAGATAAGAAATTTGTCTTTGATGGTCAAGTTATCTAGAGCACAAAAATAGGGACACATGCACCAAGTACCTTCATTCATCGATACCATGTCTAGGGATGAGTAGGGGCTAGTACTAAGATGGATGAAGTTGACCTCCAATATTTCCTAAATGATTTATTGAATGTCATTATTTAATGCAAAAGGATGCTTATATGGATACACATTTATTGGTTGATTTTTTGGAATTAGTGGAATTCCATGATCATGCTCACAATGGGGGTAATAAGCCACAATGTCTTTTGAACATATGTTGATGTTTAGTCAAGAACACCTACAAATTATGGTGAATTTCCTATGGTGAATGCTCATAATCTTTTTTTGTAAGAAAATAT
This sequence comes from Pinus tabuliformis, assembly GCA_031772625.1. Taxonomy (NCBI): domain Eukaryota; kingdom Viridiplantae; phylum Streptophyta; class Pinopsida; order Pinales; family Pinaceae; genus Pinus; species Pinus tabuliformis. The sequence continues at coordinate 52,554,099 of CM062809.1, forward strand.
ATTTCATTTTTTAGATCCAGAAAAACACACATAGTGGCTTGTGTTAATTTTCAGATTTTTCTATGTTGTATCAATTACTTTAGCCCAATTCAATACTTCAATTAGAAATCTTTTCAAGACCAATTAATCTTTCTTATCATAAAAAATAATTGAAGATAGAACAATAAATGTAATGACAAAGGAGACAATCAACACACATCAACAAGAGACACCAGATTTGGTTAAAGACCAACGAAAACACCACAAGGGGGAAAACCCTTTAAAATTCTTCTTCTATTAAATTGTCATAAAATGTTCAGCAGAGAGTACAATGAGCTCAATACAATATCATCCAACAAAATTATCCCAACAATGTTCAGAAATATGTTTCTAGCATCAATATAGATCAGAGACAACTTTTCTTGTTTGTGGTCAACTACGGTCAATTGTCAAATTTTAGCCCTACTTTCCAGTCGCAAGGAGGAGGAGGTATGCGAGCAATGACAACTTCTAGTCACTCCCTTGAGCCTGCAAGCCATTGACTGCAGCCGAAGATTTATTTTGTCAAGCCAGTGACTATAACCCAAAACCCTAGAAACACGTGCGAGCTTCGGGCCCTATAATCTCAGACCTTTACGAACCTCTTTCGTCGACCCAACCTCAAAACTATGCGAGCCAATCAATGAAGAAGAGAAGAAGAATATGCTTGGTGATGTCCAAATGAGCTTGAGGTCACTTGTATTTATAGACTTCCAAGGGTGACCAATTGCTTGTTAGGGCTAACCTGTCCAAATGTGCATATGTGGGCTTTTCTCCATAAGTACACTTTCTATTATCCAAATTGAGCGCTTCAATAATCAACATTGGTCCTCTCGAAAAGAGGAATCTAGTCCCATGGTTGAAATTTGTCACTGAGCTGCCAAATCGACACTCCCTCTTAGCTAGGGAGAAATTCCAACTGCATCATGTCATGTGTATCTTGTCGTCATATCATGTCCCATCTTTGCTCAACTTTATCTGCTGAAACATTCTTGAATCTAAAGAAGAAGAATCATCGGGGAGCATTAGCTACCACCCTCTATAACATCGGAGAACACATCTCAATCCAAAATAATATCAGGGAGCACATATCAACCTGAAACTACATCGAGGAGCACATCTCAACCTGGAATCTCATGGGGGAGCAACATCTTCAACCCCATATCGAGCAATAGGTGATATAGGGGAGCACATCTCAACCCATCCTATTACCCACTGATCTTCCCAATAATGACCCTCAAGAGTCATGTGGTAGAACAACTGCATCATAATCAACTTGGGTTGTACACCCCCAAGTACACTCTCAACCCGTTGGCCAAATAGGGAGTGGTAATCCCAACAAGTGCATCTTGTGGGTATGGTGCCAATTGAGGTATACTCTGCAAAGACCTAGATAGGGTAGCTAACATCTCCAACCCTATGGGTGACAGATAGGTGAGCAACATCTATGACCCTATTGTCCATAGATCCCTCAACCCTAGGAGCCCTCCATCTCAATTCCTCACCCTAGTAGCTCAGACAGGGGGGGAGAGTCGGCTCAACGTTCTCAACCAGTGATGCCCCTTATTAAGAGGGGTCACATCCATTAGTCCAACCTACTATATGAAGACCAAGATTTTCCCTTTTGGTAAAGCTTTGGTGAGAATATCTGCAGTCTGCTCATCTTTCGCCATGTGATGGAGTCTAACAGCTCCTCTCTGCACCATGTCTCGAATGAAGTGATATCAAATATCTATGTGCTTGGACTTATCATGAAATACAAAATTCTCTTCCAGACGAATCCCACTCTTGTTGTCGCAATATATCACTGTAGTGTCTAGGACCTGCTTAAATATCTCTCCAAAGAGCTTCAATCAACCCAACTTCTTTGTATCTAGCCATGCTAGTGACAATGTACTCTACCTCTGTGATACTCAATGCTACAAACTTCAGCTTCCTGCTCATCCAAGATATCATGGTAGATCCAAGGCTAAAACAACATCCATATGTACTCTTCTTATCGACAATGTTTCTTGCCCAGTCAACATCAGTGTATCCATGAAGTCAAACATCTCCGATAGAATATCTCAAACAAAGTGTGATTGTCCCATGCAAATATCTCAAAATGTGTTTGGCAGCGATCTAATGTGCATGGAGAGGCTCGGTCATAAATTGACTCAACGTATTCATTGCATAGCATATGTCTCTACGACTGTTCACTAAGAACTTCAGATACCCAATCAACTGTCTATACTTAGATGGATTCACCAAATCATATCTTGCAACTTCTCCACATAACTTCTTGAAGTTCATTTCCATGGGTGTGGGTAGGGACTTGCATTATGTCATTCCAAATCTATCTAATAGCTTCACAACCTATTTTCCTTGTGAAAGGAAAATCTCACTAGGACTTTGCCACACTTCAAGGCCCAAAAAGTAGTGCATGAGCCCAAGGTCCTTCATTTCGAATCTAGAGGCTAGCTCCCTCTTACACTTGATCATCAGGGGCTCTCTACCTGTCAAGAATAGATCTTCAACATATAAAACAAAAATCAATGACATACCTTGGACTACTTTGAAGTAGAGGTTTGGATCGACATTGCTTCTTGTGAATCCCAACTTCACCAAATAACTGTCTATTCAGGTGTACCATGCTTTGGGGGTTTTCTTCAACCCATATAATGCCTTCTTCAACCTGCAAACATGTATCTTTCAATCCTCTACTTCAAATCCCTGTAGTTGCTCAATGTACACTTCTTCTTGTAACATAGCATAGAGGAATTCCATCTTTACGTCCATCTGATGAAGGGTCCCTCCTTGACTTGCAACAAGGGAAACTATCGAACGAATGGTTGTATATCATGCCACAGGTGTAAATATATCGTCTTAATATTCTCCCTCTTCCTGGGAGAATCCTCAGGCCACGAACCTTGCCTTATATTTCTCAATGCTACCATCAACTCCATGTTTGATCTTGAATAGCCATTTTGAAGTCACCATGGATTTCCCCTTCAGTCTCGACACAACATCCCATACATCATTCTTCATAATTGATTCATATTCTTCGGCCATAGCATCTTTTCAGACTTGTTCTTTCACAACTTCTTCAAAGGTGGGAGGTTTGGTTTGAATCATAGTGCTCATGGCAGCAACATATCCTTGGTATCTGCATGGATTCTTGCTTTCTCTAAATGATCTTCGAATGGGAACTCGTCTCTCATCATCCTGTAATGTGTCACAGAGCCAAAGTGACCTCTTCCTTGCAAGAGGATCACATGGAGGAGGATCTAAGGGATCCATAGGCTCCATGGGATTATCAACAATATTTGTCTTGGATTAAGGCATGGAAGGACTATCTAAAATATCCATATCATCAGTCTTCTCAGGAGGAGGAGGTGGAGGAAGGTCCCTTTCTTTCCCAAGGGAAGCATCTTCATCGAATGTTACATCCCTGCTAATTTCAACCTTCCTTTGACCAGTAATATATATTCTAAATGCTTTACAATTTTCACAATATCCAACACACGTACCTTTTCTTCTCGTGGCTTCCATCTCATTTCTTTTGTCCTTCAGCATGTGGAAATATACGGGGCAACCAAAGATACAAAGATGGCCAACCTCGGGCTTGACACCTGTGAAGACTTCTTCAGGGGTCTTGTTATGCAATGTTTGATAAGGCACCTTGTTGTGAAAATATACGACAACATTTTTTGCTTCTCCCCAAAGGAACTTTGGCAACTTTGATCATGGAGCATGGCACGAGCAACTTCTATAATGGACCTATTCTTTCTTCCATCCACTCCATTTTTTTCGGGAGTAGAGGGAACAATTGTTTCTTTCTTGATACCTTCCTTCTTGCAAAAATCAATGAACTCCTTTGATATGTACTCTCCACCATTGTCAAACCTGAATATTTTGATTTTTTTCCTTGTTTGATTTTTGATCAAAGCTTTGAACTCCTTGAACATTTCGAAGGTTTCATCCTTGTGCTTCAAATAATATATCCACATCTTTCTTGAGAAGTCATCAATGAATCTAACATAGTAGATATGACCACCAATAGAATGCACGAGCATCAGACTACATATGTTGGAATGAATGAGATGGAGGATGTCATTTGTCTTGTTCTTGTTAGAAGAGAATGGTCCCCTTGTCTTCTTTCCACTGGCACAACCTAGACATACTCCATCATGTTGCACTTGAACCTTGGGAATCTCTGAGACAAACTTCTCCAATTTCAGAAGAGAATCATAATGTAGATGGGCCAATATTCAGTGCCATAGCTCGCTTAGATGATTAGTATCATGGACCAATGCTAGAAGAGGTCTTCTAGTAACCCTGTAGAGTCCTTCAAATCTCGATCCCAATGTAAATGCATATCTCGTAGGTGATCCAACAAACCAAGTAAGAACCTTTCCCTTGATGAAGGAAACCCTCATCCCTTTGTCTTCTAAAATGGATATTGATACCAAATTCTTCTTCAAGCCTGACACATACATTACATCATGGAGAAAAACAAATTCCCTAGAATCCAAATGAAATTTTCAAGATGACCCTCTTGAATATAATTTTTACCTCATAGGTGGATTTTCAAAAATTTCTATCACACATTTGTTTACTAGTGAATTATAATGGGAACCTTTCTTGAACAACTTTGCTCCCAAACCTTAGCCCAAGGAATCACATTCCAAGATGAAATATTAGTGAAATCAAGCTAAGAGTGACATGGTACACATTACTTCCTTTAACAATATGTGATAGGATTCCATACAAAGGAAATCTTGTTTAGTAGGGTATTTAATGGGGCTACAACTCACCTTGCATAGTTCTTCACAAACCTATTATAGCATCCCTTAAGTCCTAAGAAGCCACATAAGCTTTTTAGAGTCCTAAGACATAACCAATCTTGTGTTTCCTTGATTTTCTTTGAATACACGTGCACCCAGTGTGACCCAAATATTCCACTTTAGGAGTGCAAAAAGAAAATTCAATATGTTTGAGAACACAATGTTATCCCAAAGAAGTTGAATGGATTTATCGACATGTGCCACATGTGCTTCCTATGTCTTCTCATAAATCAAGATACAATCAAAGATCTATGTAGGAAATATCTGAATAACATTTTCGTGAGGCTCTAAACAATGGAAAGGGAATTGGAAAGACCAAAAGGCATCACTAAAAAATCATAATGCCCTTCATGTATGTAGAACATTGTCTTGGGAATGTCTACATCATTCGTCCTAATTTCGTGATATCTTGAGCGAAGGTATGATTTAGTGAAGATATTGGCATCTTGTTGCTCATCCAAGATATCTACAATAACTATGATAAGAAATTTGTCTTTGATGGTCAAGTTTTTTAGACCACAAAAATAGGGACACCTACACCAAGTACCTTCATTCATCGATACCATGACTAGGGATGAGTAGGGGCTAGTACTAAAATGGATGAAGTTGACCTCCAACATTTCCTAAATGATTTGTTCAATGTCATTATTTTATGAAAAAGGGTGCTTATATGGATGCACAATTATTTGTTGATTTCTTGGAATTAGTGGAGTTCCATGATCATGCTCACAATGGGAGTAATAAGCCACAATGTCTTTTGAACATATGTTGATGTTTAGTCAAGACCAACTACAAATTATGGTGAATTTCCTATGTTGAATGTTCATAATTTATTTCATAAGCAAATATATTTCATTTCTTAGATCTAGAAAAAATACACATAATGGCTTGCCACTAGGAAAACTAGACTAGTGCCAAAACCAAAGTATTTTTAGCATCCAAAAATTTCTAATGTTTTGAAAATTCAAAACTAAGAAACTATTTTTGTGAGGCTTGTGACCTTCTAAAATAACTATTAACCAAAAGTTGAAATATCATAAATGAAAATGAGCAAAAGGAGAGAGCACTTAAGCTATCATCTAATCTTGGGGGAGTATGATTCTTCCACAATAATCGGTTCTTCGCTTCTCCTTGGTGAGTAACTTGGATATGGAGGGAATACCCAAATGTGCTTCTATATGCTACAACCAGCTATCCATCCCTCACACTATAAGTTGAATCTTGTCAAATATCAGTACGATCTCCCCTCGTACCGCATTCCAATCGACAAAGAATTGTCCCAACAACATTTTGAGATGCCACTATATGTTAATTGTGTACACATACTAGTTCAATCTCCCTCTAGTGTGCTTAACATCTTGAACCCAATTCACAATTTTGTTGGATACTTCTATATCTGAAATGAAACCCCGCCTTCCAATTATCTCCCTCTCAGTATTGCCAATTTCCTCTTGCACCTGTAGTTGCATGTTGGCCCTATAACAACCAACCAAAGAATTTCCCCATTGTTGGGAAAGAGTATTCCCCATTTCCTTGTAGTAGCCCACCCCACACCTAACTCTTTGCACGCTTTTTAGGCATTGTAACATGTAGACTAACACCCAGATAGAAAACTTGTTGTGAAGAGATGCTAACAAGAGAGGTAAGTGGACTGAAAGTTGAAATTGGAAAGGACATTGAAGAGAAGAAAAGAAACTCATTCAGTGGTCGAGCCTCATGCCGAACTTTCACCCAAGAGCCAAAATATTGACCAGAGGAGCTCCAGTGGCTATGTGGTTGCATAACCAGGGGATGGTGATGAAAATTCTAAGGAGGAGTAGGTCAGGGAGAGAGAAGGTTGACAAAAATTGAAAGCAACAATAAATTAGGATCAACACTTGCTTAAGAAGGAAATAACTAAGTGAAACTAGCTCAAGTGATGGAGGAGTGGATTTAAAAGAGTGTTCCTCTCCTTTCATCCCTAAACTTTGAGAGTGGAAGCTAGAGGCCATGAATGGTAAACTTTTTCTAGTCTCTTCAAAACTTGTTCCAAGGTCCCCCCCCTAGCACATGCAAATAACTCTAGTACTTGGGCTTGGTATACTTTAACTCGTGTGATGAATATTTCGCATGAAAAAATGAGGTTGTAATAACTTCAAATGTTGCACCTGCGATTCTTTGTTATCAATGTTTACCATTGTATTAATAACCCATCTTTGCAACATTAAACACTACTTGCTGCCTTGATCACCCAAGGTCATAGTTTGGTGTGTAGAGACAATGTTTTGCATGTGGAAAAGATCGTTGATTTATGCGACGGGGGGCGTTGTGCCATGCATGCCAACAATTATCCTTGGTAGGGTGGTGAGCATGTGCAACACACCGACCCTCCCCCCCACCCAACAACCCCAACTATCCCCTCTTTATCACCCCATCTGAGGAGGGGATACTCATAACTTGGATGATGCTAAATTGGGAAATAATGTTCATTGGCATTTTTTGAAATTATTTTCCATATTTCTGTATTCAAGCTTATGTGATCCATGATGAATTGAGAAAAGTCTTTCGGTAGAAATCACATAAGAAAATTTTTTGGCTGATGGTTTCGAACCAACAAGTGTGGTTCATCATCAAGACCAGATGAAGACGCAGACCATGGCAAAGGCTTAAATAGAGAGCAATGTAGAGACAAAATTTCAAGTAACAACTATATTTCAACAATAATATTTAAATTATGATATTAATTTATTAATATATTAAAAACAAATATTATTAAGTAATGGTTATATTAAATGACTAGTTTTTGAAAAATAATATTTAAATAATGATATTAGTTTATTAATTTATTAAAAATATTAATAGGTAACGACTATATTAAATGGCTAGTTTTTGAAAAATAATATTTAAATAATGATATTAGTTTATTAATTTATTAAAAAATATTAATAAGTAATGACTATATTAAACGGCTAGTTTTTGAAAAATAATATTTAAATTAATTTATTAAAACCAAATATTACTAGTTTTTGAAAAATAATATTTAAATTATGATATTAGTTTATTAATTTATTAAAAACAAATATTAATAAGTAACCGCTATATTAAACAACTAGTTTTTGAGAAATAATATTTAAATTAATTTTAAAAAAATAAATCAAAGTCAAACTCTAAACAAGGAGGGAAGTCAAAAATTATAAAAACGAGTCAAGACCCTAATCGAGACAAGATCATTTGATAAATAAAATAATTAATGGAAATAAAATAAACTAAATTAAAAATAATTAATGGAAAAATAAATAAAATAAAACAAATATATACACAAGTCAAAAGAAGTAAATGAATAATTGAATATATATATATATATATTCAAAGAAAAGTAATCAATAAATAAAACATGGTCAACAATAAAATATGGGGCTGAGGCCCATTAAACAAATAACAAAAATACTAAAAGGAGTTAAGAACGAATAGGATGATAAAATACATAAAAACATGAAGGATCAAGAAAATAAACTCTAATGAAGAATAAATCAACAACAAATACTATAAAAATGACACCAATACCTACATAGATAAACAAACAAACAAAATAAATCCAAAAAAGAAGCCTAAAAAACTAGGAGGACAGGACAGGGACCCAACTTCTACTAATATTCCAACCATCATCTCTATTCAAATTATTGGGTTTTTTTTCAATTTTTAGGGCCTCCCTCAATTTACGATGATGGAAATGACTAACCCTAGCAACGACTTGGGCCTCCTCAATGCAGATGTGATGCTTAGATTTATCTGCATGCTCTGCCAAAGCAGAGGAGCGGGTCCTGCCATGCTTGATGTCAGCAGCATGCTCACGAATCCTTTGATTAATTGAGCGACTAGTCTCACCAATGTAGGGAGTCCCACAAGAGCATGGGATAACGTAAACACCCTTCATATTCTTGGGGTCCACTGGGTCTTTTACAGATCTAAGGGAGCTCCGGATGGTATTTAAAGGCCTAAAGGTTGAAGCCACCTTATGCTTCCTTAGGATCCTCGCAATCTTGTCAATGGTCCCTTGGATAAAAGGAAGATGAACACCAGAAAATCGATCCTTGGTATCTTTCTTAGCACTAGGACCTTTTTTAGCTCTGAGGAAAGCCTTAGTACATTGGTGTCGACTATACCCATTATTAAAGAAAGCACTTAGGAGATGTGCTTTTTATTAATTGAGATGGTTGTTATCAGAAAATCTTAAAGCTCTAGTCGCTAAGGTGTTGAGAACACCAAGCTTTTGAGCTGGGACATGATGAGAATTAACATGAAGATATTGTTCCATATGAGTTTTCTTAAAAAACTAGCCGTTTAATATAGCCGTTACTTATTAATATTTTTTAATAAATTAATAAACTAATATCATTATTTAAATATTGTTTTTCAAAAACTAGTAATATTTGGTTTTAATAAATTAATTTAAATATTATTTTTCAAAAACTAGTCATTTAATACAGCCGTTACCTATTAATATTTTTAATAAATTAATAAACTAATATCATCATTTAAATATTGTTTTTCAAAAACTAAACGTTTAATATAACCGTTTCTTAATAATATTTGTTTTTACTATATTAATAAATTAATATCATAATTTAAATATTATTGTTCAAATATAGTCATTACTTGAAATTATGTCTCTACATTGCTCTCTATTTAAGCCTTTGCCATGGTCTGCCTCTTCATTTGGTCCTGATGATGAACCACACTTGTTGGTTCGAAACGCGTCGGCCAAAATTTGTCTTATGTGATTTCTACCAAAAGAATTTCATTAATTTATTTTCCAAATGTTGAGAGACGATAATTTTTTGGGATCTTGACTTAAGGCCATTGAGCCAATGCTTATATCCCTCCTAACTAAGGCTCATGTATAACTTCTTGAAATCCATGGTAATTAGACACAATTTTCTTAATCATTTGGATCTTAACAAAACATCATAGCCATCCATTTCAATAGCAAATGTTTGGGATTTGAGTTTATAGTCTCCTTGAATTCTTGCACTTGCCACAACATGTCATCAAGCCCTCATTATCTATCATAATTTTTAAATTATGCATGACATAGACATAACAAGGGGTTTCCTTAGACAATCATCTATATATTCTTGATGTACCCAACCATCTTCAAGGTCTAGGGTGTGGGAATTTCTAAATAAACATGGAGGGAAACTTGGAGTTTCTCATAAGGAGGCTCTAGGGTGGTTTCTTCTTGAGGAGAGTGTAGTAGTCTATAACTCTATCTTTAAAATGGATTCCTTAGAATTTTCCTTAGGCATATTAGATTGGGTCACATCAATTTGGTGGAGGAGTCAACCCCTTCCCATTATATGAGTGGATCCAACCACTGCTTACTTGGGTATACAATGGAAAGGAGAGACTATACATTGGTATTGACGTCAATAATCTCAACTTTCATGCCCACAAGTTTTTTTTACATGTTTTAAATGTCTATTTTCATATCATCTATCTTAGAGACTTTGTTTGAGAACCCTAAAATCTAGTTTTCCAACCCGGTGAGCTTCTTCTCCATGGAAATGCATCAAGTACCATGGGGCCTTAGTTTCCACCATAAGTGTAGTTTGAGAATTATACCAATACAATAATATAATTTCAAGGACTTTGATGAGATAGGTCACTAACAATAGTATGGTCATGTCCACTAAAAATGTTTGTAGGGTCCTAAGGACAAAGGATTGTAAAGTGCGATAGATTTATCATATACTTAAGGGTTCTAAAAAATAATACTCGGAAGAATATTTTACAACATAAACTAAGGAAAATATACCATACCATTGGTCATTGATCCATAAATAGTAGGCCTATGGTCCATTTGTCTCATTAATAATGATACTCTACTTAAATAAATTTAATGTCTATGTTCTCTACATTCACCAGTGTTTTGATGGTGCTAAGATCAAACCTCTATGCATGAATGCGATTCTCTACTTTTGAGAAGGATTACACTACTATTTACATGCCAATAAATAAAGCATTCTATGCTCAATACAAGCATTCTTATAAATATCTAAGTGCACTCTATTGAAATTACTTGCAATCAATCAAACTCAAACAAAATGTGAATTCCAAATAACATACTTTACATTATTTTTAGATGAGAAATTACAACATTCTAGATAACAACATATATACTATAGAATACCTTGGGTGGGGGAATTTTAGGGTGATTCAATATGGGTAAATGCTTCACAATTTTTATAGCATACAAATAGTTATATTCACCCAACAACCAATTTAAGAACTAATTGTCATATAGTTGATTTCCAAAACCATGCATCAATATTTTTTCCTTTCCAAAGATACAATAAATAGTTGATTGGAGACAACAAAGGAAGAAACAACAATAAAAGTGTTTAGTAGACTAATGAAGCTAGTGATCATGTAAACACATACTTAGTTGTAGGCGCTAGTTTCCATAGAGATTACTCACTAGAATAAACCTAATTAACAAAGTTGTGTTGGTAATTAGCAAACCCGATAGAAATTACCCATTGATGTTTTCAATTTAGATTAATCAAGATAAATTGGGTATGAGCATTGGGAAAATCAAGTCACCAAGCCATTTATTCCTCTTTGGATATAACAAATAATCCAAGAGAACAACAAATACTATCATAAAATCATTGTAAGGGCATATGCAATTTATAATCAACAACCAACGAGGGAAAATTTTACGGGCTAATATTCATAGGTGAGCTAATTTTCCATGTTTTTTCAAACAAAAAGATTTGCCAATTTCCATTTTTTCTAAAAAGAATTCGCCAAAATTTTATAGTATAAAATTATTTTTCCATAGAAATCGCCAAATTTTATAGAGAATATATAAAATCATTAGAAATTTGCCAATACTTTTACAAAAATATCGCCAAACATTTTATAGTTTTACATATTAAGGACTAGTAAGATTCCCAAGGTTTCTAAACTTTTACATAACTTTCGATCCTTAAATTTTTATCAGCAAGTAGTTGATTTGAATACTATATCTGACGGGCTAACAAAATGGTGAAATGTAGGTGTTGTAGCATGTGGTTACACAACATGTGGACAATTAATTACTTAGCTACCAAACTAATCCAAAAGTGTTATAACCAAGGGGTAAATACCAATGATTCAAGCAAATTACAATGCTGGTTTTCCTAATGGTTTAATGCTTGAGGGGTTGACATGGTAACGTATAATGCATGCTAGTGCACTTAACAAAAAATGAGTTGTAGCATAACATCCAATAATATGTAATTAAAAATGAGCTTTGACATTCAAACAAGTGTATTGCTTAATCACAATTATCTAGTAATAAATACAACCCAACAATAAGATTTCACTCTCACTCACTAGCAAAAATTTCAAATGGCTTTAGCTTAGAGATGGGCCATCAATCTTCAAGCAACCTCCTTCTTCCCAACCCCTCATGCTTTGCTACTATCCTTCTTTTTCATTCCTCTCAAGTTTCCTTTTCTTGAATTCCCTTCTTAACCATAACCTTCATATTTAATGGGGTACCTTAGAAGGCCAATCATCACAATGGTCATTTTCATCTTCCAAGTAAGAAGAATTTGTTGGCCTTTCACTCAACTTTTCCAAAAAAATTAAGTGCTTACTACAATGTTTACAAAAGAGATTTAATAAGGATCCACTTTGGATAAAACCTTCCTATTGGCAATCACTTGGTACCCAAAATATGTAACTCCCTTTGATCTTCTTTGTTTGTACATATATGTGCCTACCTCTTCTGCTATTATAAAGCAATCTCTGGTAGATATCCAAGAATGGGAACCTTTATTGCTAGAAAAAGGATAAGAGATGAATAAGGGACACTTTTGTCATGAGCATATTTTCCATCTCATGGCTATAGGTGACATTCTCTACTACAATAGGTCATTGGACAACCACTTCTCCTTTGGCTACATGTGCAAACAACTCCTCTTTGCCCTTGACGTTGAATCTTTGAACTTTCTTCTTGTTCATTTGGTTCTTGAGATGGAATTTTGGGTGAAGCCTCCAACATTTGGGCTCCAAATTTCCATTCAACTTGTATTATCAACAATAACTCTTGCATGAGCTACTTAGCCTTCTAGGGTGCAAAACAATTTCTATCTTTGTGACCTATCTTCTTGCAATATAAATAAACCAAATATATCATGCCATAGATTTTCAATTTGTGATGATGCTAGTTTATGTGGTTGCTTGGTCCCTCAAGTGTTCAAGAATATTTGGGTGGTAGAATCACCCCTTTACTACCCTCTTCCAAGTCATTACAAATAAATTTTATTACCCTATTTCTTACTACATATCTAATTTCCTTTTCCTCCATGGGAATGGCTTCTTCTCCAAATTCTCTTTCCTTGACAAAGGTGGTTTGAGTTGAACTTGTGCTTCCATATTGTCCACTTAATCTTATGCTTTCATTCTTAGATGCCCATTGAGCTACAATGGGGATCACAATCCCCTGACATTTCTTGCCCATTCCTTTTCTTAAATAACTTAAAATTGATACCTCTAGTATTCTTATAAAAAAACGCTAAAAATATTTTGAGGAAGGACATTCGAAGGAAAGTTAACCATGTTTGAATTCATCATGGTGCTAGCTTCATGGTGGAAACAAAAAAGGTTTGTTTGGTCTCTTGGATAGCTACTTGTAACTTCCTCAATGTCTCTTTCTTTGCTACTAGATACTGATATGGTTGATTAGTCATTTTAGTGAGCCTCTCCTCTTATCATTTTATGGTTGGTTCGCTATAATATGTTTTTTTTAATTATTATTGTCCTCATGGTGGTCCAATAATACTAGTGTTTGGCAAGTTCCCTTTCCATCTTATCTACTTTATACCTAGAAATATTAACTTCCCTCTTGAATACACTTGTTGAAGTCTCTCAATTCTTCCATCCTCTCTCTTTTCAAATCTTGTCCCATGGTCGTTGCTTCAAGGTCTTTGACAAACCTACTCTAAGACCAATATAATATGTAAAAATAGTAGGCCTGTGACATGTCCATATCATCAATATGGATATTCTATTGAAATAGAATTCAATTTCTTTGTTCTCAGACATTCACCAATAATTTGTGAATGTTGGGATCAAACCTTTGTGTATGTAATTCCTTGTTTTTTAGTTGAATTACACTATTGTTCGCAAACATTCACCAATAATTTGTGAATGCTGATATCGAACCTTTGTGTATGAATGTAATTCTTTGTTTCTTAGTCAGATTACACTATTATTCACATATCAATTTGCTGATAAATAAGGCATTCTATGTGTTGGGCAACGGATCCCCCCAAAGTATGTTTTTTGGGGCTTGAAGCTCGGATTTTGGTCAAGTAATGTAAAGACCCCGCGAAATATGGGCACAGAGCGTGAGAGTCTAGGGTTGTCCACCCTAAAATAATGTAGTTTAATGTAAAGTGTGTCGGCCTACCCAGGGTCCGCAGACCATGGGATTGTATAAATAGAGCAAGGCTCTAAGTGTAAAAGAAGTCTTAATTGGGAGAAGTATTATGTTCTTTGGGATGATGAATTAGCTCTGAGTCTGTAAGTCCGAGTCTTGGGTTGTAGTAGTAGGAAGAGGCTCTGCAGCTATGTGCATAGAGGCCTGGTAGAGTCCGCAGCTATGTGCGCGGACCCTTGCAGCTGAGTGCGCAGGGCAGAGTTGGGATTGTATTTGAACAGAGGATTAATAAAAGATAAGTTGATTCTAAAATACTATGTGTTCATGTTTCTGTTATGTTTATGCATCTCTTTATAGTTTTATGATTGCGCACACTTGCTATGAATGTTGAATGGTTAATGAGAATATTGGGTACACACAATTAATTTAAGATCTATAATAATAGCCCAGTAAGGATAAAGGATCTAGACAGCACCTCTTCGTGCTCTTTACAGAGTTGTGCGGAAGTAGTCGCACAAGCTGCGAAGGACATATGGTTGCGCGGAGCAGCGTAGGTGCGCGGGTTCGGTTCACGAACTTCCTAGACTTCATCAAGACATCCCTAGGGTGCGGAAACCTGGTTCTAGCACCCTCCCATACTACCTCGAGTGAGACCTTAGTCTGCGCACCGCGGACTGTTGCCGAAAGGGCCGGTAGTTTCGGGATTTGTTTGGCTAAATCACTTTTGAACTTAGGTCAGGCCCCAACAAGCCAACAAATGGTTCCGTTGCTGGGACTGGGATCTACCTAAGGGATGTTTGATGTCGTGCCATTGGAACCCAACAAAGAAGGAAATTAAAGAGTGGTTGTAGAAGAAGCTTCACGAGTTCATGACACAGGAAAACAGAACTCCGCAGATATCTGAGAAAAGGTGGCTGGATCGCTACGTATATTCGAAAATCCACGAGATCTTCTTTTCATCCTTCCCTTCTGAACTGTATGAGTGGATTGCGAGGTTAGTCGACAGCCAGGGAAGGTATAAGCTCGACCAACCGATAGTGTGGACTCCAGAATTAGTGCACAGACTAGAGGCATCAGAAGATAAGATCGCGCGAGCTGTGGACCATTGGCTTGACCGGATAATAGGGGGGTTTATCACTGAATTTGCGATAGACATGACCGTGAGCTACAGCGAAGTAGAAAGACATTTCCTCAAGGGACCGCGAGGTAAGTACATTAAATCTCTGAATACCTGGATTAAGATGCTGTTATGTGAAAAACGGGTGATGCGAATACATTAATGTTTGGAACGACGCGGAGTGGAAAGATCTATAGAGGTAGCGGGGAATTAGGAAACAGTCCCTTGATTTCACCTTCACGAGAGAGCGAGGAAGAGCTCACTCGGGTCTCTCCGAGAAGTGCGGTCAGTTTGATAAGGCAACACATTCCACAGTTACCACCTCCACTTACACCACCACCCGCATCACCTCCTTCACCTCCATCTTCACCCCCCCACCTCCACCAAACCTGCAGTTTAGCATGGCGAGTGCAATCAAGCTACCCGTATCCAGAGGAGTAGGGAATGAGGATCCAAATCAATTCTAGTTCGTGGTAAGAGCAGTGTGGGAAGCACAAGGGGTTATGGACGACAACATTAAGAAGGCTACATTGGTGAGTGCACTGTAGGATCGCGCGTTGACATGGTATATCAAGCACTCTAATGATCACCCAAATGCAGGAATAACAGAGATCCAGAATGCGCTGAACAGAGAATTTAGCCGGCCGAAATCAGAGACACAGTTAATCATCGATTTAAAGAGATCGCGATGCTTCCAGGCGAGACCCCCTGGGATCTAGATCAATGGCTGAAGAGTATGATCCATGAGGCTAATATGACGCTAACGGATGCGCAGCACCACACATGGTTTGTGGCATCTTTGACACCACACCTGAGGATGACACTGTCACAGCAGAAGCTTTCAACCCAGGCCAAAGCATTGGAAATGGCGATGAGGTTGCATGAGACACCGATACAGGATCCAGGGTTGGGAGTTCATCAAATCCACGCGCAACTACAGAATCTTTGCCTAGAAATGCAGAGCTTGAAGCAGGATAGGGCACCACGGCTGGAGGTGCACGATGAAGTGTGGCGCATAAAATGCAAAGGCTAGGGCCATGACAAAGACCACTGTCCAGTATTCGCGAATTGCTTGGCAGGAGGGGGGCCAATGCCGTTGAGACCAGAAGCACAGGCAGGGTCGAGTGCAGCACTCGCACTATGGTGCGGAATCTGTCAGATAGGGGGAAAGCACAACGGATAACTATCATTTGTTACAGAAGTATACACAGACTCCCCAATAGTTGTTTTGTAATTTCTGCAGGTCAGTAGGTCACGATGAGCATACTTGTCGCAGTTACGAGTTAATGATGGATTAGACCCCAGCCTATAGAATGCAGATAGAAACGCGAGGCCTCGACCCAGCCGCGGGGATGGAGCGCGCTGGATTTCGGGGGCGAGGTCAAGGACGAGGAGGAATGGGGCCAGGAAGGGGCCGTAGACAGTTAATCTGTTACAATTGTGGAGGACCAGGGCACTACGCCCGTGATTGTACCAACCCAATGAGAGTATACTGTTCATACTGTGCTCAGTTTGATCATGAAATGGTAGATTTTCCTACATTGATCGCATAGATGCCCGAAAAATGGGTACTCTAGCCTACTCCGACTTAGAATATCCAAATGATGAGGTCTAAACTGTTCGAAGAAGACCCAAATGTGAACATAGTCCTCAAAAGCAGTGCGACCATAGGGGAGGATAAGGGGAAGAAACCCGAGGAAGACACATGGGTTCGTGAGGCTCCTATAAAGGAACCTTAGTTTGACCTAGAATGCACAAAGGAGATGTTCATGGAAGGTAAGAAGAGCTTCGCGGAGGCCTCTACTTTAGGTAGTAAGGATCAACCAGAGCCAGGGATGGAGCCTTCTATGCTTACTACCTTTTTAGAGACATGCATGAAACTGCTGCGTAACAATAAGGCAGTTAAGGGACTACAGGAGTTGATCACTAGGTGCGCAGGGTTCAAGGAACCGCGCGTAGTCCGGAAATTGGGGAAGCATACATTGTGCACCGGGAGGGAAATGAGATTGACGACATAGATTGGCGAATATGAAATGGACTAGGTAATCCTAGACCTGGGTTCGGATGCGAATGTGTTACCAAAACAGACATGGGAACACATGGGCAGGCCCACGTTACAGTGGTCCCCTATTCAATTGCGAATGGCGAACCAACAAAAGATTTTGCCCATGGGGAGGTTGCAAGGGGTAACAGTTGATATCGAAGGCGTGAGCACGCAAAAGGACTTTGAAGTGATAGAGATTGTTGATGACAACAATCCTTACCTTGCGTTGCTAGGGATAGACTGGGCCACCGATATGAATGGAGTTATCAACCTGAAGAAGCGGAAGATGATCTTCGAGAAAAAGTCCCTACGTCGAGGGAGTGTATTACACTGAACTAGTGCGCGACAACGAAAGCGACGATGAGCTAGATTGTATTTACCAGATAACGACGCAAGACCAGGATCGGGTGAACCCGACTACAGATGGGAGAATCTCATGGGAGCGCGACAGTTCTTGTACTTTGGATTTAGATGAAGTAGAATGCTGGCAGAACCAGTTGCACGAAGTGACAACATTGAATTGCAACATGATGATTAGATCACTGTGGTGCGTGATGACAGAAGCAAGGGAACTACCAACATATGATGGGGTAGCAGCGGTGGATGAATTCTTAGACAAATTTGAAAGTGCAGTACCGGAACAGCAGCGGTACGGTGCACTGGAATGGGCATTGTGTGCAACAATGGCACGATGGTGGAGTACACATCAGAAGACCATTGGAAACTGGTGCAAATGCAGGAGACCGATGTGCTTACGATTTGGAAGCCCCCAACGTCGAATGCGAGCTAGGCAGCCAAGACGAAGCAGTTTGCACGCCCACCTGTGTCGATGGGTGCAGAAGTGTGCTGTGCAAGCACATCCCAAACTACGGATCGAAAATCAAAACCAGACGCGACAGCAGGGAAAGCGACGCGCACCACAAATATTCCACGTCGAAGCATTCAAAAAGCTATGCGGCATCATGAACAGAGTTTTCCAGGCAAGACGAATTGACTGGGACCTGCGCGTACTAGCGGCTCGATGGGCCTATAGGGCCATAAGCAAAAACCAAAGCGCGGAAGTGATCCCAACACTGATGAGAAGAGATGAAACCATAAGAGCAGAGAAGAATCCCCCTAAAACAACTCCCACAGTTGGGACAGTACGCGAAGACCCGGGTAAAGGAATTATGTAGTTACAGGAAGCCATTCGGCGAGGGAACTTGAAACTTTGCAAACTCGACGATGATTGGTTACGACTGAGAAAGAAAAGTATGATATTGGACGAAGAAATCAACAAACTGGAAACTGAAGTCACGCAAGCATGCTGCGCCGAGAAACTAAGCATGATGGGACAAGGAATAGTCAGCCATACTACTGCAGTAGAGGAAGTTATGACCCTACTACCATGGCTGCGACTGCACCTTACTAGACAAAGTAAACAGGGGAGCGCACTGCATAAGGAAGAACGTGAGGCGCTGATTAGTGCGAGGGTAACTAAGGAGGGCCCGCAGATCGGGTTGGAAGGTGATTTGAAGCCTCGCACCGGTGGTGCAACCACCTGACTATCTGTAGGAAGCATAGTCTCAGTGCTCCAAGCAGTTGAAAGAGAGCGTGGGACTATAAAAGAGTCTGTATGGGAGCTGCGCGACAAGGAGGTTGCGCACAGGATTGGTATGCCACAGAGATCGCGATTGTGCATAGGGGGCTACGCTGCTGCGCGGGTAGGATGGGAGGTGACCGTTGGTGTCACTGTTCATGACAAGAGGTCCAATTTAAGGCAAAAAGGAGTGGGCGGCAGACAATTAAGACACTAATTAAGAACGAGATTTGGGATGATCTGCCGCCAAGAAGGAATTAATGATGTAGAAATGGAGGGAAGGGTCGAATTCAAATTCAAAGGACGCTATAAAAACCTTAGGGCCAGCTCCAAGGCAACACTTTGTTGGTTGATAATTGAGCAAGGACAGAGCATTGAGTGCCACGTACTCTTACCATCCTCAAGTGTAAACACAATGACAGCTGCTAGAACAAGAGTGCGATTCACCGCTCCAGTAGAGTGACTCGAGACGAGTCACGATGATTGTGTTGGGGGCCTGTTGGGCAGTGGATCCCCCCATATCGGGTTTTCGGGGCTTGAAGCCCGGATTTGGTCAAGAGTAATGTAAAGACCCCGCGAAATATGGGCGCGAAGTGCGAGAGTCTAGGGTTGTCCACCCTAAAATAATGTAGTTTAATGTAAAGTGTGTCAGCCTACCCAAGGTCCACGGACCATGGGATTGTATAAATAGAGCAAGGCTCTAAGTGTAAAAGAAGACTTAATTGGGAGAAGTCTTATGTTCTTTGGGATGATGAATTAGCTTTGAGTCTGTAAGTCCGAGTCTTGGGTTGTAGTAGTAGGAAGAGGCTCTACAGCTGTGTGCGCAGAGGCCTGGTAAAGTCCGCAGCTGTGTGTGTGGATCCCTGCAACTGAGTGCACAGGGTAGAGTTGGGATTGTATTTGAACAGAGGATTAATAAAAGATAAGTTGATTCTGAAATACTGTGTGTTTATGCTTCTGTTATGTTTATGCATCTCTTTACAGTTTTATGATTGCGCGCACTTGCTATGAATGTTGAATGATTAATGAGAATATTGGGTACACACAATTAAGTTAAGATCTATAATAATAGCACAGTAAGGATAAAGGATCTAGACAACACCTCTTTGCGCTCTTTACAGAGCTGTGCGGAAGCAGTCGCACAAGCTGTGAAGGATAGATGGTTGCGTGGAGCAGTGCAGGCGCACAGGTTTGGTTCACGAACTTCCTAGACTTCATCAAGACATCCCTAGGGTGTGGAAACCTGGTTCCAACACCCTCCCATACTACCTCGGGTGAGACCTTAGTCCGCGCACCGCGGACTGTTGCCGAAAGGGCCGGTAGTTTCGGGATTTGTTTGGCTAAATCACTTCTGAACCTGGGTAAGGCCCCAACAAGCCAACACTATGCTTAGTGTAGGTTCATAACAAATTAAAGTGCACTCTAATGAAATTTCATATGGTATATCAACCTCATAAAAAACTATACATGCCAAATAACATATTTTACATTCTTTTTAGATGAGAAATTACAATACTATAAACAAAACAATCTACTATGAAATGCCTTGGGGGCATGCATTTTGGGAGTGATTTGATGTGGGTAAATATTTCATAATTCCCATGATATACAAGTGATAATATCTATAGGACAACGAATTTAATAATTGAGTGTCCTACAATTGATCTCCAACACTATGCATCTTTCATTGCCAGTGATTCAATAAACAATTAATTAGAAAAACCAAAGGAATAATTAGCAATTAAAGTGTTGATAGACTAATTATGTCCTCAATCATGTAAACTAATGCTTGGTTTTAGGAGCTACTTCCATAATGATTACTTGTTTGTGATTATCCCAATTAAAAAAGTTATGTTGGTAATTAATTAAGCCACTCGAAATTACCCACTAACACTTTTACTTTAGGGGATTCAAGGTACATTAGGTATGAGCATGGGGAAATCTAGTCATTAAGCCATTACTTCCTCTCTAACCATTAAAAATTATTCAAAGATCAACATTTGCATAATCTTAGGGTTGTTGTAATTTTATATACAATTTACAACCGCAAACCAGTTGATTTGAAAATTGTAGCTAATGAGCTTATTGAATGGTGAAATGCATGTGTTGGAGCATGCTATTACATAACATTAAGAACTTAATTACCTAGCTACCAAACTAATCCAAGAGTGTTGTAGACAATGGATAAATACAAATGATTCAAGTAAATGAAAACTCTAAGGTGACTAATAGTTTAATGCTCGAGGGATCAACATGGAAACTAATAATGTATGCTAGTGCACTTAAGAGAAAACAAACTATATAACAACATTTAACAACAAGTATTAAAAAAAAATCTTGGGCACTCAAACAAGTTTACCAATTCTTAATCAACAATTTGTTTATAAATGTGACCCAATAATACATTAACCCATTAGTAGAATTTGCATTGAAAGTGTATGCCATAAATACACTAATAAAAGTAGGTACACAATACTCATATTTTACCTTAAAAACCCAAATGGGGAAACCAACATTTGGTGGTAAATGGTTATATAGGTGAGCTATGCATTAATAATTAAGGTTTTAATGCATTCTCATTCATTGGAAAAAAATCTAGATGGCTTTGACTCAAAGATAGCCTGCAATATTCAAACAAGCTTCTTCTTCTGAGTCCTTTATGTTATACTATTCATTTATTAGTTTATTTCTCTTAAAGGTTTATTCACTTGAATTCCCTTTTCCTCCATAACCTTCATATTTAATGGGTTGCCTTGAAAGGCTAACCATCTCAATGGCTCATTTTCATCTTCCATGTTAGAATCATTTTTGGACTATTCACTCCACTTCTGATTCATATCTTGGGGGGGTGGGGGAGATCTAAGAGACTTGAACACCAAGAGGGAGGAAGCAAAACACACAATCTTCCCTTAAACTATTCTAAAAAAATTACACATTGAATACATCCCAACATATGAAAGGAAAGACAAACATTTATTAAATGAGAGAAACTTTTACCACTGCATCATGTTGGATGAATCTATCTTTTTGAAAGGTGATGCCCATTATTTATAGTATTTTTGGTGCCTTCTTGAATTACATCATTCAATACCATGTTTAGGTACCAATTTCCATTCATATCAATACTTCCCCCTTTGGAAGAAATTGCGTCAAGTTCCTTCCATAGAAGCTTTTGTTGAATATAAGCCAAAGAAGGGTTTTGTGTGGTTAACCCGTAATTGCAGGTTTCTAGATTACCCAAAACTAAGTATTGTTGAAAACATGGGTTTTTTGGGGTTGACCCATAACCAAATGTGCCAAGTGCTAATGATGTTATGTAACCATATCACAAAGCATAAGAAAATATAGATCAATGACTTGAAAATAAGCCTCTTCAAGGGGGAAACCTCCTTTTACATTACATAAATGAAAAATTGTTCGATGATTCAAATGACAAGACCTCCTTGGTATATATAGGAGTTTAAAGAGTCAAAATATAATTAGGGCCTACATAACAATAATAATGTAAGGGCTCAACAATAATAATAGCCGGTTTCTATGAGGCACAACAATAACAATATGGGGGCTACACCAGTATTATATATCTAACATGCCCCTCAATGCTTGAGTAGTTCTGGATGCTTCTGTATGAAATAGTCATCCTCCCTTGTGGAATCTTCAACATGTAAGTTCTTCCATTTAATGAGATACTCTGAAATTGTTCAATTTCATAGTTGTTGGATTCTTGTTTATGTGATTGCTTCAAGCTCCAATATGATTTTTCCTTCATCATCAAGTTCTGGAAATATAGTTTGAATTGGAAGCTTGTCACCTATAACCTTCTTTAAGCATGAAACATGGAAAATAAGGTGCACTCGCAAAGATGCAGGTAGCTCCAATTTGTATGCCATAATACCCGTCTTTTACAACACCTTGTAAGGGCCACAATACTTGGGTGATAATTTATTATCCTTCTTAGCTTGCTTGAGGGACATTTGTTTGTATGGTTGTAGCCATAAAAATACCCAATTGGGCACATCAAAACTTATTTCATTGTGATGTTGATTTACCTGTTGTTTCATTCGATTCTGCACCAGAGTCAAGTTATCCTTTAAGAGTTGGAGAACTTGTTGTTGATGCTTGATGCAATATTCCACTTCCTAAACCTTAGAATTATCTCTTAAAGGTGATGTGATGGATGGTGGATCATATCCATAAAGTGTCATAAATGGGGTCATTTTTGCTACGGTATGAAAGGAAGTGTTATATCACCATTCTACCAGAGTTAACCATTTGACCCATTGTGTTTGTTTATCAGATACAAAGAAACAAAGATATCCTTCCAAACATTTGTTCACTATCTTAGTTTTCCCATCAGATTGAGGATGATAGGATGATCCATGAGCTAATTGAGTACCAAGAAAATAAAATAATTATGCAAAAAAAATTCTAGTGAAAATGGGATCCTTGTCATTTACAATAATCTTTGGGTTTCCATGTAGCTTTTGAACTATTTCCGTAAATGTAGTAGTGACTGTACTTGCTTTGAAAGGATGAGATAGTGCACAAAAGTGTGCATACTTAGTAAGTCTATCAACTACCACCATGATGACACTGTTTCCTTCGTACTTGGGTAAATATGCGATAAAATCCATTGAGACCTCCTCCCAATGCAGATTTGGAATGGAAAATGTTTGTAAAAGACCCGAGGTCTTAATTGTCTCAACTTTATTTTGTTGGAAAACCAAACATTCTGCCACAAACTTCTGAATATCAGATTTAAGGCCATTCCAAAAAAATCCTTCTTAACTCTATGGTAAGATTTTAAAAATCCCGAGTACCCTCCTATAAGAGAGGTGTGCAATTCCAAAAGAACATTTTGTTTGAGTTGGGAGTTCTTACATAGATATAAGTGATCTTTGTACGATACTAAATCATTTTTCCAAATAAATGTATCAGATGCATTGGGATCTTGTTGTAGCTTTTGAATTAGTGTCCACACCTCTTCATCATTCTTTCATTCATCCCCTGTTTCAATTATCCAATTAGGTTGGATAATAGAAATGGCATAGAGAAAAACTTCCACATCCTCATCCCTTATTGAGAGTGCATTTGCAACAACATTTTGCTTCCCTTTTTTGTAGATGATTTCAAAGTCATAACCCAACATCTTTGTAACCCATTTTTGCTACTCTTCTAAAGATAATCATTTTTCCTTGATTGGATGGATTTCAAAAGCAATGAGTCTTCCTTCTTGCTTTAAAACAACATTGATGCCATTTCTTGAGGCGTCATATTACACAATAAAGGTTTTTGTGAAGTCTAGTGTAGCTAGGACTGGAGCTCGACACATTGTCTCTTTAAGATGTTCAAAGGTGTTAGTTGCTTCCGGAGTCCAAAAAAATGCATATTTCTTCAATGATGTTAGTGGTGCTGATATTTTCCCATAATTCTTAACAAACTTGTGATAATTCCCTATCAACTCGAGGAATCCTGAAATATGCTTTAATGTTGTGGGGATTTTCCATTCCTTTATGGCTTTAATTTTATTAGGGTCTACCTTAACACCCTCATGTGATACAATGTGACCCAAATATTCCACTTCTTATACCCCAAAGAAACATTTGGTTAGTTTTGCATACAATTGTTCCTCCAATAGTTTGAGCACCTTGTCAACATGTTGAATATGATATTTCCAAGACTTGCTGTAGATTAGTATATCATAAAAAAAATGCTAACAAATTTTCTAAGGTAATGTTTGAAAATGGAATTCATCAAACCTTGAAATGTGGAAGGTGCATTAGTAAGGCCAAAAGACATGACTAAAAATTCATAATGACCTTCATGAGTTACGAGTGTTGTTTTTGAAATGTATTATGTATTAATTCTAATTCGATGATGTCCCGAGTGAAGATCCAACTTGGTGAAGTAAATTACTCCATGTAGTTCATCCAACAATTCATCAATGACAAGAATGAGAAATTTATCTTTAATAGTGAGCTTATTGATCTCTCTATAATCCATACATGTACGCCATGGTGCATCGTTCATGTGCACCAATACTACTAGAGAAGAGAAAGAACTTTGGCTAGGTTGAATTATATCTGCCTCTAGCATTTTTGCAACCATACGTTCAATTTCACTCTTCTAGGCATAGGGATATCTTTAAGGCCTCATGTTTGGAGGAACACTTTCTGGAATCAAGTGAATAACATGATGATGATTGCGAATAGGTGGGAAACTATTGGGAGTCTCAAATACCTTTGAATATTTGTCAAGGACTCTTTGGAGATTCAGAGAAATGGATGAATTAGATGTTTGAACATCTAGTGAGCATAATTGTGCAATTACTCCTTGTTGCTCCTTCTTCAAAAGCTTTGTCATGCCATTAGAGCTAATTAGCTTCCCAAGTTTCCCTACAATACCTCTTAATTCAATTTCCTTTCCTTCCCAGAAAAGTTTCAAGGAAATTTCTTGAAAATTAAACGATATCGCCCCCATAGATTGTAACCATTGGAATCCTAATACAACATCAGCACCACTCATTAGATTAGAAAGCATTGGAATATTCAATACATATTTTCCCATGGCTATATTGATATTATGACACTTCCCTGAGAAATTTATAGTTCCTCCATTTGCAACCATCACTTGACTATGGCGCCGAATATAGAAAGCGATTCAAATCCTTGGCTATCTTACAATGAATAAAATCATGGGTACTACCTAGATCAATCAACACTATTACCTTTTTCTTCTTGATATATCCTTCTATCTTGAGAGTTTGAGGAGTGGTGATTCTTGCCAATGCATTACAAGATATGGTCAAGTTCATTTCTTCATTTTCAACCTCTGGTGTTGGTTCCTGGTGCATATATTATTCCTCTTATGTTTCTTGTTCCTTTTCTTCCCCCTCTTCACGATCTATGTAAAATAATTTATTCTCAATGCACTTATAACCATTAGTGTATTTTCTATCATATCTGTAACAAAGCCTGTTTTCTCTTTTTTCCTTCAGTTGTGGTATCAAACTTGTAGGTTGTGGGAGGCTAGGAGCGGTAACACTTCCATCTTTATAGTTGTGAGTAGTAGACCTCCTTGTTGCCATAATTTTGCTTTCAAATTTTCTTGCCACCCTGAATGCATTCTCCAATGACTTAGGTTCCCAAAGGCGAACCTCATGTTGGATGTTATCCTTTAAAGTCCCTAGGAAGACATCAATCAGATGCTCCTCTGGAATATCCATTACCTTGATATTTACTCTTTGGAAGTCCTCATTGTGCTTCGCAATTGAAACCTTTTGTATGAGATTTATCAATTGGCTAAAGAAGGTATTTATCTTTGTATCCTCATAATGTGCTATTAATTCTTTCATAAAAATTGTCCAAGTGACAAGTGATTTATGAGAACAAAGCCATCGATAACAAAAGAATTGATTGGGTTCTAAATATAAAGATGCAATGCATACATTTTGTGTGTATTGCACATAGTGTAGTCAAAGAACTTCTCCATCTGAAGAATCCATGTTACTAGATCCTTCCCATCAAACTTCCTTATATCGATCTTTGGAATGTGGTTGGTCTTCAATCCAATTTTAGAGTCTCTGAAAACGTGATTCACATTTCTTTTGTTCTCATCATGAGTTTCATGGACTACCTTGTCACCACAAAGAAGCCTTTCTTGTAACAACTTTGTCAAACCTTCTTTTAAACATTCCATGTCCCTTTTTATGCTTGATTTTATGTCTGCTTTTAAGCCTTCCATTTTTTATTTTAAACCATTCATCATCACTTTCATTTCATCTTTGGTTGCTCTTTGTTGCACTTGGTCTCGTAATTTTGATATATCATGTTGCATTTCTTCTTCTTCTTTATGTGTTCTAGTAGATATTTCTAAGGGCTTAGTGGGTGTAGATTTTATTTGTTTGGGAGGAATTTTGGAATCAATTAATAATATATATGCTTCACTATGCCCTTTGAGTCACTTCAAACCGATTTTTCAAACAAAAATTATGCAAATTTAAAAATACACACCTTTTAACAACTTAATTTTGAGCTTGTCGATCTAGTTGACCTTGAAATTGTTGGATCTATGCGATTTCAACCTCCCAAGGTATAAATTTGTGTCCTAAAATATCTCTCTGTGTCTTCTTTCTAATGCCATAAGTCAGATCAAGATTGGATTATTCAAGATAATGTTATGCCAAATCTCCCACAATGACATGATTACGGATTAGTTCAATAGAGAGAACTTGTACGTGATGCCACATGTCACTGTTTTGACCTTTAGCCTTGAAACCCACACTTTAAAATCTACAGTCCATGCACTTTTTATGGAATTCAAATCCAATTCTTGAGGAGAAAGTTATGAAGATTTTCCCCAGGACACCTGTTTGAGACTGAATTCTAGAGCATATAAAAACCCTAACTTCCTTGAACCATATCTCCAAGAATATATCAAACCAAGCTCTGAAATTTATACATGATGTTCATCAAGATTTCAAATCCACATGGTCGTAATTTTAGCTTTTGAAGCCTTGCGAAAAAAAACGTTATAGTGAAAATTCCAAGATTCCCTGTAAGCAACAAAACCCTAGGATTTAGAGTGTTATGATACCAAATGTTATGTAACCAGATCACAAAACAGAAGAAACGATAGATCAATGAATTGAAAATAAGTCTCTTGGGAAACCTCCTTTTATATCACATAAATGAAAAATTCTTGGATGATTCAAATGACAAGGTATCCTTGGTATATATAGGAGTCTAAAGGGTAAAAATATAATTAGGGCCTACATAACAATAATAATGTAAGGGCTCAACAATAATAATAGTGGGTTTCTATGGGGCACACCAATAACAATACCTAGACTAAACTAATATTATAGGGATCTAAAAAATGAGGACAAGAGTTTTGTGTGATTGACCCATAACTGTGGATTTGTGGATGACCCAAAACTGAGTTGGTGATGGAAAGAGTTTTGTTTGGTTGACACATAACCATGGGTTTATGGTGACCCATAACCATGATGAATGAAGGTCCGAGGATAGAGTTACCTTATAATGCTTGTGGGCCAACTATGATACTGACAATGTATGGCTTGGCAAATGGACTTTGAGATAGTTCACTTGTCGGTATGCTAAGGTATGGTAGAAATCAAGTGGCTTATCTTTGTAAATTCTCACTATCCAAGTACTCTCGTTTAACCTTTTTGTTTCCCATTGCTATGATGTGATAGTTCCACAATGAAATTACATTGGCATCGAGAGGGTATTTTGTTGTAGCTAGAAGTATGCTTTACAATAGTCATCAAAGATAACCTTGTCACCATGGGCACCGCTAACAGTGAGAACGATATATGGAGATGAGTATGTCTTTGATGTAACCCAATTATACAATGGGTGACATACCTCGTAAGTAAAGTACACCTGAGAGTATGATGCATGCACCCTTTCTATAGAATGACAATGCCTAATTTGCAGACACCCTTGAAGATGCCTTCAAATTTCTTGAGTCTTTGTTGGCAACTGTAAATGCAAATTTAGGTGTAATGTGAACCAAAGTTGCCAGGTTTTCCATAGTTCAAGGCATTGCTATATCACTAACAAGGTACATAGTTGGAACTGCAACAAGGATAAGATGAACAATCTCTCCAGCAAAAATAATGGCATCTGTCAATATTTGCAACAAAAGTAAAGCCCTGTCGGAAAGAAGAAAATCAAGATGTGAAAGTTAAACATAAATGATGACCAACATTGATGCAAAAGTAATGATTATCATATGATCTATGATAAGAAAAATATCTCTTGGAAATCATGTTCTCTCCATACTGCACATGCTAAAATCCAAATCAGATCTGCATCACAAGAAGCATTCCTAGGATGTAGATGCACTTGTATGTCATATAATATCTTTTGGGATATTGATAGGAATGAAAATATAACCTCTCTATGCAGATACCATATAAAAGTAAGCGAAAGTTAAGGTAACCAACCTCTATGTCATTTATGATCATGCGGAGTGCTATTGCACAGAGGGCAATGAGTAAATGGGCTTGCCTATTTTGTAGACTTCTTGTATGGCATTCATTTTCTTGGCATCGGGAAGTGATCCAACGACTATGTATATGTTCTTCTGGAATAAGCTATTTTTGTAGGAGTCTATGTCTGGAAAAAACTATGTGCTCCTTCTTCTGAGAAGATGAAGCTTGTGGTTGCTTGCGAATTCTCTAGAAAATAACCCGGATTGATCATTCTCTTTGGTGCCTGGTTGAATGTTACTACCACTATGATGGAAATCATGCCTCCTGTCAAGATACCGAAGTCTTGAATCACGAACATTGTGACAAAAAAATCCCCATAGGTTTTCTTGCTCACGTACTCTAACATTATTGTGGTTGACAAGATGTGGTCCCCGCCAACACCAAAGCCTAGCCAAAAGTTGAAATCATTGTCATTATATATTTGGTCGTATGGCCAAACGCGATTCGATTGGCTATGGAACTGATTACCATTTCCATGAGCGTCATCCCGTAGACTTTCTTGGGGCCAAGTTTGTCCCCAAGCCAGCCGAAGAACAACTGGCTTGCAAACATTCCACACAGGGCTACACCATTCATTACTATCGATATGTTAGGTGACAACGATTCGGGCTTGTCCGCCATTGGATTGTAGTAATAGTATCTGTGATGGTAGTAATATAGAACAAATCATAAGCATCTATGAAGAAACCAATGCCAGAAATTATGATCATTGTGAAATGATATAGTTGCATTTTGGTCTTGTCCAATGCTTTTAGCACCTCTATCTATCCCCTAGTCTCGACATGATCGATCTTGAAACTCAAATATCGATCCTAGATAGGAAGATATGAACCTACTGGTTGTATACTGACAAAGTTTTAGGAATTCCTTGTGTTTCACGAATCACACATGCCTTTTTGTTGAGCCAAGAGACTCATTATATAACCCAATATGAGGGCGATATGCAATTCTGTCTGTGTTCAATGTGGAATTGACATGTGTCCTTGTTAAAATAAAAATAAAATATTTTCTAAATAGAAAAAAATGTCCACTATAATAAAAACAAAAATTAATATGCTATGCATGTTTAGTTAGTTAGTTGTCCACATGAAAAAATATAATTTCAGGTAAAGTAATTAGAAGTAAAAAAATTGTGTGAGTAAGATGTTTAAACCTTATATCTATAAAAATTATTTCAACATAGGATTTAAGTAAACTATTTGAAGATCTATGTTAACTAATTTATTGATCTCTTCTGTTATGATCTCAGAAGCAAAAGTTGCAAAGGGTCAATCACTCACCAGGCTACAAGCCATAAACTAGTATATCTCGTGGAAACCCTTATAAAGCCTCGATTGCCATGGATTCATAAACCTCTTTGATACCACTGATTCAAATCTTGGGGGGCGGGCGGGCGAGCGGAGGGGGGGCGGGCAGGTGCAAGATCTAGAAGACTTGAACACCAAGAGAGAGGAAACAAAACACACAGTCTTCCCTTAAACTATTCAAAAAAATATGCATTGAATACATCCCAACATTGGAAGGGAAAGATAACCGTTTAAAATAACCATTTATTAAATGAGAGAAAAAAATTACCACTACATCGTGATGGAAAAATCTACCCTTTTGAAAGGTGAGGGCAATTATTTATGGTATTTTTGGTGCCTTCTTGAATCACATCGTTCATTACGATGGGTGGATACCACTTTCCATTCAGATCAACTTTTAAAAAAAAATGCTTATTACAAAATTTATAAAGGATATTTAATTATGATCCAATTCAAGTTAGCCATACTACCTAGTTCCCTACTACAAAATATTGATCTTTAACAGTGTTGTTAGTAGTGTACCATAGTAATAATACGATGAAGAAGCTTATGCAAAGCTAGTTTTAGTTGCACCCAAATGTATTTTGGTAGGAATGAGTGTACATGAAAAATGAAATTGCTAGGTAGTTTTTGTCTAATGCCATACTGCTAGAAAGAGTACCAGTAGATATTACAAAGGTGTACAACTAAAGGAATATAGTTATATTCACTATGTGTATTCTTCCCCAACCATTTGTTTACCCATTGTATGATAGATATTTATGTCTAAAGATGTTAGAACACATCTTTTACCTAATTAAAAAGGAAAAAAGAAGAATAAGGTGTGTGATGGTCTTATGAACCAAACACCCAAATAACATACAAATAGAAATAGAAATCACTCATTTCCTTGAGAATGAGAGAGAAAAATGAATGATAAACTTCTTCAAGAGGGAAACATGTTTTTACAATATAACAAATGCACAAGATGAGATGCTCTCTAAAACTAGGTCTTCTTGGTACATAAGGGAGACAAAGGGTACAATTACAATTAAGGGGTGTAGAAGACCATTAAAAGGCCTAGTTTATCAATAAGGATAACACTAATACAATAATAGAAATGCAATAACTCTATATCTAGGGCTTGCCATGCTCCTCCCCTTCAAACAAATATTTTCCTCAACACTTGATTCATCGTGGATGTTACTACATGAAGAAATCACCTTCCCACGTTGCATCTTATATTGGTGGGTTATTCCACTTGATAAGGAACTCAACAATAACTTGAATGCATAGTTGCTTGATCCATGATTCAAGGATTTTTTTTTTTCAATTTTAGTATGATTTTCCCTTTGTCATTAATATCTAGTAAAATAGTTAGAACCATGACCTTATCACCAACCATCTTCTTTAAGAAAAAACATGGAAGATTAGATGTGCATGTGAAGATGGAGGCAATTCCAATTTGTAAGCGATGCTACGAATCCTCTGCAACACCTTTCAAGGACCATAATACTTGGGTGCTACTTTATTGTCCTTATCTTTTTGCTTAAGAGACATGTTTGCATGGTTGTAAAATGAGATTTCCTCCTCGATGAGGTTTTTATTTCATGTTATATCTATTTCCCAAGGCATGGAGTTACTTCTTTATCTATTTTCAACCTATTTTAGTGTTTATTCCCTAGCACACACAAGATGAGATGTGTAGGAATTTACAGGGTAAGTTCCTCAGATAGAACACCAAAGGACACTGCTCACAAACAGATCACATATCAATACACCAGTATTCTTGACGCAATTAAAACCCTCAAAGAGGGAAACAGTCCACAGCCTGAGCCAACGCGACCACTTCAGGAAATTTATTAATAAAAGAATGATAATTTACATAAGCTTCTCCCATGAACGGTTACACTACAAATGACCCTCCATGCTCTTTAAATAGAGATCATGGACCAATTGGGTGTTAAGCCACAGATCAAGTGTCGGTAATACTGAGGAG
Organism: Pinus tabuliformis; assembly: GCA_031772625.1. NCBI lineage: Eukaryota > Viridiplantae > Streptophyta > Pinopsida > Pinales > Pinaceae > Pinus > Pinus tabuliformis. The sequence goes on from CM062809.1 coordinate 52,586,401, forward strand.
AGAATGAACCGTCAGATCACTTCATGTCTAGAACATATCATGACCGTCAGATTGTAAGTTACAAAAGTACATAGTAAAGAAACACACTTTACCTAACTCTACACTAAACCAAGTTATACTTAACTATTTCCTATGTGTCATAATATCCTAACATCCCCCCTTAAGAAAAACTTGGGATAGGATTGAAGGATGTAAAAATATGACACAATAGGATAAGGAAGGAGGCATTAGAGTCTATCCCCCCTTAGTTACAACTTTCTGAACTCCAACCATAAATCAAAGTTTAGTAAACTTTGCCTCTATGAGAGCCTTTGTAAAGATGTCTGCAACTTGATCATCTGTTGAACAATATTGCACTTCAAGAACATGGTCATGAATGAGCTTTCTGATGAAGTGCATGTGCAGTTCAATGTGTTTGTTCTGTTGATGTTGGACTGGATCTTTGCATAGTTGAATGGCACTTTGATTATCACACCAAAGTGTAGTTGGATGTTGCTGCTGAAAGCCAAACTTTGACAGGATCTGATGAAGCCATAGGGCTTCCTTACTAGCTTCTACGGCACCACGATACTCTGCTTCTGCTGAAGAAAGAGAAATGGCACTTTGTTTCTTGCAAGCCCATGTAATAGGTCCTGAACCAAGAGTGAACACATAACCTGCAGTAGACTTCCGATCATCAGGGTCACCAGCCCAATCAGAATCAGTGAAACCAACCAATAGAGGAGATGCTTATGCACTATAATGAATCCCAAACTGAATTGTACCTCGAACATAACGAAGTATTATTTTAGCTGCTTTCCAATGACTTTCATGTGGGTTTTGCATAAACCAAGCAATAAGGCCAACAACAAAGGAAAGGTCAGGACGAGTATGGGTCAGATACAAAAGTTTTCGTACAAGTTGGCGGTATAAGGTAGCATCAACTTTAGGGGAAGTACAAGTGACTGGAAGTTTGGCTCCAGAAAGAAAGGGAGAAGGGCTAGCTTACAGTCTTCCATGTGAAAATGGCATAGAAGATCACAGACATACTTGGATTGGGAAAGGGAAATACCTTCCTTGGATTGCAAGACTTGAAGACTAAGAAAATAATGCAAGTGTCCTATGTATATCATTTCAAACTTCTTTTTAAGGCTGGACTTCACATGGTCTATAAGGTTGGGATCACTACCAGTAAGGATAAGATCATCAACATAAAGAACAAGAATTATAAGAGACTTGCCCACTTTCTTGGTGTAGACAGTATTGTCAGAATCACACCTAGAAAAGGTAGTTTCTAAAAGAAAGCTATCCATTTTGGCATACCAAGCCCGAGGGGCTTGCTTGAGACCATAAAGGGATTTCTTAAGCCGACATACAAGGCTGGAGTCTGTTTGTATAAAGCCAGTAGGTTTTTCCATATAGATTTCTTCATGCAAGTTCCCATGCAAGAAGGCAGATTTAACATCCATCTAATGGACTTCCCATTTGAAAGATGCAACAAGGGAAAGAACAAGGCGGATAGAGTTAATTTTGGCAATAAGGGAGAAGGTTTTAGTATAGTCAATGCCTTCAACTTGTGAAAAACCCTTAGCAACAAGACGAGCTTTATGTTTATCAACTTTTCCATCTGGTCCATACTTGGTTCTGTAAACCCATTTGCATCTAACAAGTTTTTGTCCCTTTGGAAGAGGAACAAGATCCCATGTATCATTTGCGAGTAATGAACGATATTCTTCATTCATAGTTGCGTCCCAATCTGGATGGCCTAAAGCTTCTGCAAAGGTGTCAGGATCATAATTCGCTGAAGCTTGAGCCAGTAAAGAAGAGGCTTTATCGAACTGAGAATGTGTACGTCGCTGATCTGTAGGATCACCGACAAGAGCACCTACTGCATCCCGAGTAGCACGGACCCATTTTGGAAGCTTAGGAGATGAAGCGGATCCTAAGAAGGTGGGGGAGGATTGTCATCCTCGCTGTCATCATTTGAAGAAGAAATATTTTCAAAAGTAGAAGGGATAGAGAGAGGTGGCACATCTGCCAAACTAGGCTCGTAGGCTGATATATTTTCAACAAAATTTACATCTCTTCTAATGATAACATTTTTGGACTTAAGTGGAATAAGTCTATATCCTTTGACATCTTCAGAATATCCAACAAAAATACATTTTTCACTCTTAGGTTCTAAAGCTTTATGTTTCTCATCTGGAATATGGGCCCATGCTTCACTTCCAAAAACACGAAAGTGACTTACATCTGGTTTAATTGAGCTCCATGCTTCTTTTGGAGTGATATTCTTTAAAACCTTAGATTGAAGCATACAATTAGCCATTTCCTTTAAGGTGTGATTCTTCCTTTCAGCTACACCATTTTGTTGTGGAGTATACGAAACAATATGTTGCATTTGAATTCCATTCTCAGTGCAAAAGTTGATGAATTTGTTGTTAACATATTCTCCGCCATTATCAGATCTTAGCTTAAGAATTTGATGTCCAGATTACTTTTCAACAAAGGCCTTAAAGGCCAAGAACATGTTAAATGCTTCACTCTTTAGTTTTAAGAAGTATACCCAAGTGTGTTTGGAGAAATCATCAATGAAAGTTAAGAAATACTTGTAGCCAAAGAATGAAACAATTAGAAGTGGACCACATAAATCACTCTGCACAAGCTGTAAAAGGGCTGAGGCATGCCAAGAGGGACGTTTTTCAAAACTATCCCGATGATGTTTTCTGAGTACACATCCGGAACAAACATCATCTCTGCAAGATACCATTGGAAGACCTGTCACCATACTTTCTTTACATAGATTCTGAAGGGAGCGATAGTTTAAGTGACCAAATCGCTCATGCAAAAGTTTGCTCACTTCATCATTATGAGCAACAAACACCGAGGGAAGATTTGTTGACCCAAATTTGTTAAATTTATACAACCTTGTAGAATCATCAAAAATGACAGTAGTTAAAATTTTCCTAGGATCTCTTAGGCCCTTAATTACAACATCGTGAGGTGAAAATTCAATGATTTTACCTTCACCTGAATGAGTTATTTGATATACAGATAGAAGGTTGCAGGATAAGGTTGGAACACATAATACATCATTAAATTGAGCATTGTCTATATGAACAGTTCCAGTCCCTACAACACTAAGAGATCTATCATCACCAACATATATATTTTTAGTGTTACAATCATTTAAAGAAGAAAACATGGCTTTGTTTTTGGCCATGTGATAAGAAGATCCAGAATCAATGAGCCACTCATGAGAATGAGAAGAAGAAGATACATTTAGTGCATAACCAGACCGTGATGCTTGACAACCACATGCAGAAAGTGTTATTCCGAAGATGAAGTTGAAGTTGAAGAGTGTTCCAAATGGATATTATGCTTCTTCATTGCTGCTTCCAAGGCTTCCATCTTCTTAAAGCATTTGGATTCTAAGTGGCTGTCTCAACTACAAAAGTGGCAATGTCTATCAGTCTTCTTCCCTTTGTTTTTATTTTCGTTATCATTTTGTTGAAATGATTTTTCATTTTGAGAATGAAATTGCTTAGGACCCTTGTTTGGTTTAAGATCATTCTTTTTAGGATACTGCTTCTTAGGATTCTTTGAATTTGGTTGCTGCTAGGCGGATAAGGCTTTCTTAGAAGAGTTTCCAAGATTAAGAAGACCAAGATGTAAGATTTTTTCTTGTTCTTTTATTAAGGAATCACAAAAGGCATCAAAAGAGGGGGACTTGTAGTCTTGTCCTTAAGAAATAAATGCTTCTATAGTAGAACGGAAAGTGGAAACAAACATAGAGTAGGCTGGTCCCAACTTAGTAAGAATGGAATAGATAAGGCTACCATTTTCTTTCTTAGCCTTAACACCTTCCAAGAGAAGTCTAAGGGTCTTGAAATTGGCAAAAAATCTTCAATGGAAGAAAAATTATTGGGGTCCAACGTAAGCAACTCATTTTCAAGTTGATGGGCTCTAATTTCATTTTTAATTCCAAAAACTTTAGTGAGTTGTTTCATTGCTTCATTAGGGGTATCAAGTTCTGCGATATGGAATCTAAGGTTTGGAGAAATAGACATCCCTATCAACCCACGTGCTTGATCTTGCCTATTTTCCCATTTGGCTGCCTTATCTTCATCTTGAGGTTTGGTTTCTTGGCTTGAGGCTATTCTGTAAAGACCTTTACTTCTAAGTAAATCCACAATGTAGGACCACCATTGGAAGTAGTTGGTGCTGTCAAGAATAACTTGGCATGGACTTTCCATTTTAACATAAACTGAAGCTATAGATGTTGAAACTAAGTGTTCCAATGGAAAGATTTCGAAAAATTATGCTGATTAAAAAAAACGGCTTTGAAAACGACTTCCGGATGAAGAAGTTATGCCTTTTTGAAGAAAAGTTGTTGAAGATGCTGACGAAGTGCGTGAATGTGCGGAAATGAATGATAATGTTATATTAAAAAAAATCCATTCGCTTTCCAAACTTAATCTAATTAGCTCACTTAAAAAAAAGGATTTTAAGTGACTCACTTTTATAAATAAGTGAAAGTCACTTTTACAATGGTGCGTTATGAACTACCCACTAAATTGTAACTTAAATAAAAGATAAAGAGACTTTAGAATTATAAAGGACTCACTTTTTATAATGGGTGAGAACACTTTTACATAAAGTAACTTTAAAACATAAGTTACATGTGCTTTTTGAAAAAGTAACTCAACAAAAAGAAAGACTTGAACCCAAGATCTCCATTCTCATAAGGTAACTTTGGACCAAGTGAGCTAGTTTAAAAAGTTAGTAATTTTTGGAAAAATTGAAGGGTGTTTTTTTTTTTTTATTTTTTTTTTTTTTTTTAGTCACTGAAGCTTTGGGGTGTGTGCTTACTTGAAAAAGCTCTTTTTTTGCCTACAAAACAAAAACCACAAAACCCAACATGGACATACAAAAAAAAAAAAAAACTTATGGCTTGGAGTTAGCTTTAGCTGGAAACTAAATATTTTTCTCACTGTTTCTAATTTTCTGAGATCACACTAAGGCGCGGCAGAAAAGAGCATATGCATGAGAAAAATCCTTCATTTCTGTTTCTAATTTGCCCAAATCGCACAGAGTCGCGGGGCAAAGAGCATACACAGAAATGAAAGGTATAGATCTGGTAATAAAAAACAGAGAGCTAAATAAACCGAAATAAATAGAGAGATGAATAGCTAAAACTGCAAATAAAGACTGTATACCTCTAGATCTTAAAAATGACGTAGCTAGGGCTACCAGAAACCTTTTCGCGTGAAACGAAAGGGGTTCTTCACTGGAACAGATGCTTCTAACACAATAGAAAAGTCCTCTTAGCCTGAAAGCAGTCAAAAACAGTAGATCTAGGAAATGAGAGTCGGATGAAGTTGTATCGGCTTCAGATTTGGATCACCAACGGATGCGGCCCTCAAATAACTCTAATACCATGTAGGAATTTACAGGGTAAGTTCCTCAGAAAGAACACCAAAGGACACCACTCACAAATAGATCACAGATCAATACACTAGTATTCTTGACGTGGTTAAAACCCTCAAAGAGGGAAACAGTCCACGGCTTGAGCCAATGCGGACACTTCAGGCAATTTATTAATAAAAGAATGAAAATTTACATAAGCTTCTCTCATGAATGGTTACACTACAAATGACCCTCCATGCTCTTTAAATAGAGATCATGGGCTAATCGGGTGTTAAGCCACGGATCAAGTGTCGGTAATACCGAGGAGAGAATGAATCGTTGGATCACTTCATGTCTAAAACATATTGTGACCGTCGGATTGTAAGTTACAAAAGTACATAGTAAATAAAGACACTTTACCTAACTCTACACTAGACCAAGTTATACTTAACTATTTCCTATGTGTCGGAATATCCTAACAAGATGCTCTCTAAATCTAGGTCTCCTTGGAATATATAGGAGACAAATGGTACAATTACAATTAAAGGGTCTAGATCACCATTAAAAGGCCTAACTAACCAATAAATACAACTTTAATATGACAATAGAAATGTGACAACTCAATATCTAGGGTCTTTGACATGGCTCTCCCCTTCAAACAATTGTTTCCCTCAACACTTGATTAGTTGTGGATGTTATAGCATGAAGAAATCGTGTTTCCGTGTTGCCTCTTTTATTATTATATTTTTCCACTTGATGAGGTACTCAATAATTGATCTGTAAAGGTTTGTGGATATTCCGCTAGACAATTGATCACAACAGATCTAATAAAATGATTTGAAATCTATACAATCAAGGGCAAATTCCCTTAGAATCCATACATGTTATTATTGATTTTGTTACTTATACATGCAATATATAAAATGCATAAAATAGAGAAGAGATAAAAAAATACTCTCAACACACAAAAACACCAAGATATAACCTAGGAAACCCTTTCAGGGAAAAGCTAGCTGGAAGGTGAGGTTGCTCTATTGCCTTTTGTCTAGAATGGAAATGATGAAAGTACAAAGCAAGAATAAGTCTTTATGATGTTGGCTAAGACCTATGGTCTATGTACTACTAGAGAACACAAACCCCATGTGTTATGCTCTCTTTGTCCACACGTAGTGACTTTTCTCTAGTATGGAACAAAATGCAAGCATATAGAATGGAACGTCTTTTCCTCCTAGTGGCACAATTATAAGACAACTTGATAGCCAACTAGGGGTTAAATTTGACATAGAGTTACAACTCAACTCTTCTAGATTGTTCTTCATAAGACCCATATGTATAGCCTATTTTCCATGACTAATAGGGGTTGACGTGTCATCTTCTCAAATTATGGTAGTTAATCACGATAGATCAATTTTAAGGAGGCGTAAATTATGTGTCCTAACTCAGATTAATGTGATTCTTAGACAGTTGGAAAGGTATTCAAGTGTAGAAAAGCATCCATGGATGTACTTCAAAAAAGATTACTTCAAAAAAGCATCATTTAAGTCTTCAAACTGGACCTAGAAGGTTTCTAGCCTCAGTTCTCCAAACTAGATCTTGCCACTAAAATCGTTCTTGCAAGATTATTTACCTGATTTTTTCCACCTTAAAAGCATTTACATGGATGAAAAATAATATGATGATCCAACCTAGACCAATAATTGCTTGTTTTCATAGTTTCTTGATCCATGTTTCAAGGATTAGTATCAATTTTAATATGACTTTCTCTTCTTCATTAATCTCAAGTAAAATAATTTGAACTAGTATCTTATCACTAATTACCTTCTTTAAGAAAGAAACATGGAATGTTAGATATAGAAGCGAATATGGAAGCAACTCCAATTCATGGTATATACTTCCAATCCTTTACAACACCCTACAAGGAACATAATACTTAGGTGATAATTTATTGTCATTATTTTTTGCTTGAGCGACATATGTTTGCATAACTATAGCCCTATAAATGTTGGAAAATATAACTAGTTTCAGTCTTCATAATTGTCTATGTACTCATATCATTATGTATATCTTATGTTACAAGAAGAAGAAGAAAGAAAAATATCATTTTTAAGCATGGGTTTCATGCTACATTTTGATGGTCTTCTAGGTCAAGCATGTTCTTCATGCTTCTAGGGTTTGTTATGTCAAAAGAATATTTTTCTTGAATTCAGAGAGTCCTTTTCAATTCTATATGATTTGTAAACTTAAAAAGAATATTTTTCTTGAATTCAGAGAGTCCTTTTCAATTCAGAGAGTCCTTTTCATTCCACTGGACAACAGATCTTATAATAATACATTAAAATACTAAAATTTTACACTATTACAATTTTGATTAAAATTCTAGATTTGTAGATTTAACTGTAATTAGTGCATGCATGTGAATGGAAATTATGTAGAAAAGTAGAGAACAACGAAAATAAGCTCACGCACACACATAAGACACAAGATATGCTCTTTGGGAAACCCTTTCGAGAGAAAACCCAACTGGAAGGTGAGGCAACGTCGCTCTCTTTCTCTGTATGGAAAATAATGTTACAGATACAAAGAAGTAATGTATGTGGCTCGTGGGCTACTATAATGCACAAATACTCTTTGTGTTCTCTACTTCCTATCTCTCTTATCTATATTTACTCAACTATGGAACAAAATCCTCTCGAAAGAATGGAATGCCTCCTCCTCCTAGTGGCCCGATTATAACACAACTCGATAGCCTACTAATGGTTAAGTTTGACTACATTGACTCTTAACTAGAGTTTCAATATAGTCTCTTCTAGAGTATTTTACATTAGAAACCTGTGGCTAGCCCCTTTTCTATGAATAATGGGGGCTGATGCGACATCCTCCCTAACTATAGGTGCGAACACTGAAAACAAGAAGGTCAACTTTTGAGTGGCATAACTTTTGCATACGGACTCCGATTGACACACTTCTTGCATCGTTGGAAAGATCTATGTGTGTAGAATCATGTGAAATTGTGTGGCACTACAGTGCCAATTTTTTACCCCTATAAAAAGTCGTTTGATGCCTCAAAACGCTCCCGAAATATTTCAGACCTCATTTTTCCAAACTGTGTCTCGCTGGTAAAAATGGTCCTGTGAGCTAATTCCTCCACTTTTTCCACTCCAAATGCATCAATATGGATGAAAAACAATATAATGATCCAATCTGGATCACATCTCCCCATTTTGGGGGGATTTTGTTCCCCTAAAGCTTCTACTGAATGAGGTGAGGAAATGTTTCTTCCACCTTCTCTCTGGTGTACCATTTAGCTTTACCTGGAAGTTGTCCCTTCAACCCAATCTGCCAAAGGTTAGCTGCCTTTATTTTGTAGTTCTGGACTTCTTCTGCAAAGTTGTATCTTCTTTCAACTCTTCCTGAGCATTAGGTGCCAAATCCTCCACAGAAGGTGGGACATGCTCCTCTTCCTAATATAGCATGGAAGGCTCATAGAGTTTCAAATTCTCTACATTCACAACTGAGTAAATGTGCATATATGCTGATACACTAAGCCAATAGACATTATCGCCCACCTTTTCCAGTATCTCAAAGGGACCATATATGGTATCCTTGATTTTCTTATGAGGTCCTTGCATCCTCTCCTTGTTCAACTGTAGCCATACTCTGTTTCCCACCTAGAATGATATCTCTGTTCTATGTTGATCATGCCTAGCCTTATACTTTTGTTGTGACTTCTACGGTGTTTCATGTACCTGTAAATGGATTTGTATGATCTTCTCTATAAAATTTTCAGCCGTCAAAGCATCTTCGGTAAGATCTTCCCTCAATCCTCCTTGCTACCCATATGCAATATTCAAAGGTGAAGGTGGAAAATATCCAAACCAAGTCTCAAATTGGGACTTTCTTGTAGAAGTGTGGACTGCTCTATTATAAGAATGTAGTATATATACTAGATTTTCATCCTAGGTTTTTGGATGCTTCTGGTTGTATCCCCTCAGAAGCTACACCAAATTCCTCTTGACTACTTCTGTTTTCCCATCTGTTTGTGGATGGAATGTTGTAGATATCTTCAACTTTGTGTCCATTTTTTCCCACAATGTAGTCCATAATGAATTGAGAAATCTTGTATCCCTATCTGAAATGATGCTCCTTGGTATCCTAAAGTGCACCCAGACTTGTCCAAAGAACAAGTTTACTGCTTCTTACTCGTTGATGATACTTTTACAGGGCATCAGAACACACATCTTGTTGAACCTGCCAACTACCATAATAGGCAGTCATGTCCCTTCCTGGTTGTCGATAAACCTCCCACAAAGTCCATGGAAATGCTTTCCCAAGGAGGAGTAGGTACAGGTAAGGGATGATATAAACCTTGTTTCCTGTTACTAGGATTGTTGGTACAACAAAGCATGCATCCTCTTATGAACCTAACTACCTGCTCTTGCATCTTGGGCCAATACACATGCCTCTACAAGTTAGCCACGATCTTCCCTACACCAAAGTGCCCTGCAACCCTGGAGATGTGAGCCTCTGTAATTAGCTGCAATCACTCACCTTTAGGAACACATAACTTATCCAACCTGTAGAAGAACTCATCTTATAGATGGTAGTTAATGGTGTTGTCACCATTGTGCACATGACTTTGATTCTACAACTGTTGATACACCTGCTTGAAGTCCTCATCCTCTGAATATGTCTCTCTATAAGCATCATGGGTGAATGGCTCCATGTGCATAAGAGTCCCCAAAGTTGTAATATTTTATGTGGGTGTCCTTGAAAGCATGTTGGCCAACTTGTTTGTGCTTCCCTTCCTATATTTGATCACCAAATGAAACTTTTGTAAAAACCCTATCCACTTGTAATGCCTGGTCTGTTGTAACTTACTTTGGGCTTGCAAGTACTATAACGACTAGTGATCTATGTGGATTAATGTCTCCTCTCCCATCAGATAATGCTTCCACTTCTTCACAACTTTCACCATGGCATAGATCTCCTTGTCATAGGTAGGGTAGCTAATAACCACCCCATGAAATACTTTAGAATGGTAGAATACATGCCTTCCTCCTTGCATTAAGTCAACTCCCATAGAATACCCACTCGCATCTGTCTCCACTTCAAAGGGTCGCTGCAAGTTTTGTAATGCAAGAACTGGTGCTTGGATGATCTTCTTCTTTAGCTCTTCGAAACCCATTTGTTGACCTTTTCCCTAGTGGAAACTCTTGCCACTTGTTGTTATGGCATGGAGTAGTGCTTCTACTGCTGAAAACAAGGCTATGAATTTCCTTAGGTACTATGTTGCCCCAATGAAACTCCTGACCTCATAAACATTAGTAGGCATCGACCATTTCATGATGGCCTCCATCTTGGAAGGATCTATCTTCAATTCTCCTCCATCAATCACATAGCCCAAATACACCAAGAACTGTTGTGCAAACTCGCACTTCTTGAGATTTGCTAGTAGCTAGTGCTTCTTCAATGTTTCCAACACCTACATCAAATGTGAAATATGCTCCTCGCATGTAGCATTATCTACCTGTATATCATCCAAATAGACAATAACAAATGAATCGATAAAAGGGTGCAATACATCATTCATTAATTTCATAAATGTAGCTGGTGCATTATATAGGCCAAATGACATGACTAACCACTCATACAAAACTTTCCTAGTTTTGAAGGCGATCTTCCATGTATATTCTTCTTTGACTCGAACCTGGTGATATCCAAACTTCAAGTCCATCTTTGTGAAGTACTTTGCTTGCTACAACTGATCCAACATATCATCTATCTCGGGCAGAGAGTATCTGTTCTTGATTGTGATTTTATTCAATGCCCTGCAATCTATACACATTCGCCAAGTCCCATCATTCTTTGCTACAATGATGATGGGTGACCCACATGGTGATGTACTGGGTCGAATGACACCCTACTCAGCAATTGTTGCCACTGTTTCTTCACCTCACTTGCTTCTATAACAGACTGCCTATACAACCCAATATTTGGCAATGGGGAGTCCGATAATAGCTGGATCTCATGTTCCACTTCTCTCATAGGTGGTAACTGTTTGGGCTCTTGGAACACATCCCTGTATGCTTGTAACAAATCATCCAATTGTTGTTTTTGTTTCTTAGTACACCTCTCTAGGGATGCTTTGCCTCTTATTGAATCTTCTTCAGACTGACTTTCTCTTAAAAACAATAAAACATACTTCTTGCTGGAACTAATTAATTTCTTGGCTTAGTTGGCACTTACTAGTGAAATTTTTTACTTTCCTTTGTGCGAATTGATGATGAACGATTTTCCATCCTTAATGAGCCAGTACCGAATGACTCTCCTCGTGAATATTTCATCGCACATGTACTTGTATGGACTCCCAAAAATGACTCCACATACATCAAGGGGAATCACATCCAGATCTACTTCATCAATAAAATCAACACTGACAGCAAATGTAATTTTGCACTGTTTTGTTACCTTCAACTCTGCATCCTTATTTACCTGTCCCAATGGATATGGGTTTGGATGATCTGAATTGGATCATTATATTGTTTGTCATCCATCTCGATGCATTTGGAGTGGAAAATGTGGAGGAATTAGCTCACGAGACTATTTTTACCAGCGAGACCCAGTTTGGCAAAACGGGGTCTGAAACATTCCAGGAGCGTTTTGAGGTATCAAACGATTTTTTTGAGGGTAAAATATTTCTACTTTAGCGCCACTCCTTTCCATGCTATTATACACACAGATACCTTTCCAACGGCACAAGAAACACGTCAATCAGAGTTTGTATGCAAAAGTTATGCCACTCAGAAGTTGACCTTCCTGTTTTCACACTTATAGTTCGGGAGGATGTCACGTCAACCCCCATTATTGATTGAAAAAGGGCTGGCCACATGTTTATGATGTAAAAAAATCTAGAAAATTCTATTTTGTAACTCTAGTTAAGAGTTGATGTAGTCAAATTTAACCACTAGTAGGCTATTAGGCTGTGTTATAATAGGGCCACTAGGAGGAAGAGACATTCCATTCTTTCGAGAGAATTTTATTCCATAGATGAGAAAAGATAACCGAGAGAGATAGGAGGTAGAGAACATAGAGAGGATTTGTGCACTGTAGCATCCCATGGCCACAAGCATTACTTCTTTGTATATGCAGCCATATTTCCATACAGAGAAAGAGAGTGAAACGACCTCACCTTCCAGCTGGGTTTTCTCCCGAAAGGGTTTCCCAGAGAGCATATCTTGTGTCTTATGTGTGTGTGAGCTTATTTTTTTGTTCTCTACTTTTATGCTTGATTTACTTTTACATGTATGCAATAATTACAATAAATGCTATAGATCTAGAAAGTAAATAAAATTGTAATATTGTAGAATCTCATATATTTAATATAATATTATCAGATCTGTTGTGACAAAATGTCTAGTGGAATATCAATGGAAGTTTACAGATCATTTTGTATTGAAGCTAGGTTTCTTTGAGTATTTTGTGGATATTGCAGGGAGCTAGATCGCCGGGGTCGAAAATCGTAAAACCCTAATCATGGGCGATGAATCTGTAAATGAACCTCGTGATCCTACAGAGGTGAGGTTTTCACGACTTGAAAAACAAGTCGCGGATATAAACCGAAATGAAAACCTCCTCATGGAAGCCCTAAGTAATAATATGGGGATATTTAGAGAAGATGGGGGTTCGGATACAGAGGACAAATCAGAAGGGGGATCAGGAGATTAGGAAGACACAGAGAACCAACTGAAGAAAGAACCTGGAAAAGATCAACCAAGTTCGAGTGTCGTGAATCAATCCCTATTTAAAGTAGAATAAAAAGTCGATATCAAGCCGTACCACAACGATATCAACGCTCTGAAGCTGAACCACTGGTTGCAACAATTGGAAGTTTATTTCAGTGTCCATCAAATCGAGGAAGGGCAAAAGATCTCATTCGCATGACTAAAATTAGAGGGCCATGCACTAACTTGGTGGGAGAGCCACACAAAAACCCTGAGGTTGGAGGGAGAACCTCTAGTGACTAAGTGGGAGGATTTCAAAATCGTCATCAAGTCACAATTTTATCCCATTGGGTATGTGGAGGACCAATGGATTCGGTGGCATTACCTCAGGAAAAAGCTGGGCCAAAGCGTGCAGTGGTACACCACAAAATTCAGAAATATGGCTATAATGTTGGGTATATCTCCAAAGAACCTAGATGCCCTCCTAAAAAATTTGGGGGATCTGCACCACCATTTGAGTGAGAAAGTGATGTTTTTCAAGCCCAAATCGGTGGATGAGGCTTATGTACAGGAACAATACCTAGAGAACATAGGCCTAAAAAGAGCGCAATCAAGTGGATCGAAGCAGAAGGAGAAACAAGAAGCTTCTAAGGAGGGGAAGAATAAGCAAAAAGGGGGAAAAGATAAAAAGACGACAGCCACAACACACCAGTGCAAATATCCTAGCATCCACTGCAACCACTGCAACCACTGCAACATTGATGGCCATACAGAGGAGAAGTGCTGGAAGTTGCATCCATAGCTAAACTTGAAGAAAAAGAAAAAATATAATAAGAAGAAGAATTTCATGGCCACTGATTCGAGAAACTAAGTTGAAAGCAACTCGTACATGGATGAGAAGATCATATGGACATCAGTGCAGAAGGAGGTGAATCTGAGTAGCCTTCATCAACAGGAAGATAAAGAAATGACCAAACTCTTCCATGTAAAGATACATGTCAAGATGACAAAGATTGATGCTCTGTTTGACTCAGGATCATAGGGGAATCTCATTGCAGTAGACCTGGTTAAGAAGTTGGGGCTGGATGTTCATGATCATCCAAATCCATATCCACTGGGATGGGTACATAAGGATGCATAGCTAAAGGTAACAAAATAGTGCAAAATTAGATTTTCTATCAATGCTGATTTTATTGATGAACTAGATCTGGATGTGGTTCCCCTTGATGTATGTGGATTCATGTTTGGGAGCCCATGTAGAAATTTTGAATAATTTAACACATATTAAACAGAGATTATCCTGATCATGTACTATTGCGGAATACATACACAATACATAAGCTCCTCTACATTGATCATCAATATAGCAACATCAATAACAATAAAACATCAAGAGCATTCACACATTAACACAGTATGTAACCCGGGGAAAGCATCTCGCTAAAAACCCCACACTATCTGTATATTAATGATTGAGACCATGTAACATTACAAAGTACAATGCTTATCACAAGCAATTCAGTACCAGCTCCACCTGTTACACACAATACAACTAAGATCTTATCTCCAAATCTATTCCACTGCTTGCCTGCCTCCACTGCTCAATACCTGCTCAAGAATTGATGAGAATGGTTTACCAAACTCGTATTTCACCTCCAAAGAATCACTCACACTTTGTAAGACATGAGCAGAGGCTATAATACTGGGAAAATACATGAGAAAACTCATTGGCATACTCAATCCCTTGATTGTGCAAGATCTGATGCACAACTATAGTCACAACTGATAGCAATCTGATTCTCTAACACCTGTCCCTACTGAACTGAACATGCACTGACATGCAACTGAGTTAACTGATGTATTCTATAGTTGTATTATGAGTTAATAATTAGTTTAACAACTCATCATTAGTCTATTTGCAGTTAGACTAACTACAACTAGTTTAACCAAGTCAAACTGAACACAACTCCATCAACTCCACAATCAACTCCACCAAACTCAACTGATTGAGTTCTAACTGAAGTCATGCATGCAACAAATCAACTGACTCATACGAAAAGCGTACTTCCGTCTGATAGCTGCATGGGCCACATCTGTAGCTCAAATTGAAGTGCTCCAAGAGAATAAGATCAAGTTTATAGTCCAAATATTATTATGAGACAATAATATTTTACTTTTCTATTTTTGACAGCCAGTCTAAAAATAGACTTTGATCACTCACACTGTGGTCACCCACACCGTGATCACTCATACTGTGGTCACCCACACTGTGGTCACCCACACTGTGATCATCCCTGCTGGGATCAAAAATAGAACTCGCGCCATAATTTGCCTGCAGGCCCACTTAGTGAAGGCGACTCTTTTCACTAAACTCCATCATCTTGTTGCAATCTCAACAGCCCATACATGTACATGCATGATACAATATTCATGAGGAGAGCTAACCAGTACTGGCTCATCAAGGATGGAAAACCGTTCATCATCAATGCGCACAAAGGCAAGTCGAAAATTTCACTAGTAAGTGCCAACCAAGCCAAGAAATTGATTAGTTCCAGCAAGAAGTATGTTTTATTGTTTTTAAGAGAAAGTCAGTTTATAGATGAGTCAATAAGAGGCAAGGCATCTCTAGAGGGGTGTTCTAAGAAACACAAACAACAATTGGAGGATTTGTTATGGGCATACAAGGACGTGTTCTAAGAGCCTAAAGGGTTACCCCCTAAGAGAGAAGTGGAGCACGAGATCCAGTTATTGGTAGACTCCCCATTTCCAAATATTGGGCTGTAGAGGCAGTCTGTTATAGAAGCAAGTGAGGTGAAGAAACAATTGTAGGAGATGCTGGAATGAGGTGTCATTAGATCGAGTACATCACCATGTGGGTCACCCATCATCATTGTGCCAAAGAAGTATGGGACTTGGCAGATGTGTATAGATTACAAGGCATTGAATAAAATCATGCTCAAGAACAGATACCCCCTGCCCAGGATAGACGATCTGCTAGATCAGTTGTAGCAAGCAAATTATTTCACCAAGCTGGACTTGAAGTTTGGATATCACTAGGTTCGAGTCAAAGAAGAAGATACATGGAAGACCGCCTTCAAAACTAGGAAAGGTTTGTACAATTGGTTAGTTAATCCATTTGGCCTATGTAATGCACCAACTACATTTATGAGATTAATGAATGATGTACTGCGCCCTTTTATAGATTCATTTATTATTGTCTATTTGGATGATATACTAGTATATAGTGCTACCAGGGAGGAGCATATTTCACATTTGACACAGGTGCAAGAAACTTTGAAGAAGCACCAACTGCTAGAAAATCTCAAGAAGTGTGAGTTTACGCAAAAATCCTTGGTGTATTTGGGATATGTGATTGGTGGAGGAGAATTGAAGATAGATCCTTCCAAGATGGAGGCCATCATAAAATGGCTAGTGCCTCCTAATGTTACTAAGGTTAGGATTTTCATTGAGGTAGCACAGTACCTGAGGAAATTCATAGCCTTGTTTTCAGCGGTAGCGTCACTGCTGCATGCCATAACATCAAGTGGCAAGAGTTTCCAGTGGGGAAAAGGTCAGCAAAAGGCTTTCGATGAGTTAAAGATCAAGATCAGTGAAGCACCAGTTCTGGCATTACCAAACTTGCAGCGACCCTTTGAAGTGGAGACAGATGCGAGTGGCTATGCTATGGAAGTTGTCTTGATGCAAGGAGGAAGGCATGTTTTCTACCATTCTGAAGTATTTCATGGGGAAATTCTTAACTACCCTACCTATGATAAGGAGCTCTATGCCATGGTGCAAGATGTGAAGAAGTGGAAGCACTATATGATGGGAAAGGAGACAATAATCCACAGAGATCACCAACTGTTACATTACTTGCAGACCCACAGTAAGCTATAACAAACCAAGCATTACAAGTGGATGGGTTTTTTACAAAAAATTTATTGGGTGATCAAGTATAAGAAGGGAAACACATACAAGTTGGCCGATATGCTTTCAATGCCACCAATATCAAAGATTACAACTTTGGGGTCTCTTATGCACATGGAGCCATTCACCCATGATGCATACATAGAGGCATATTTAGAAGATGAAGAATTCAAGGAGATGTATTAGCAGTTGTAGAGTTAGAGTCATGTGCACGATGGCAACAACACCTTTGACCACCATCTCCAAGATGGGTTACTCTATAGGTTGGATAAGCTATGTGTTCCTAAAGGTGAGTGTTTACAGCTGATTAGAGAGGTTCAAACCTCCAAGGTTATAGGGCACTTTGGTGTAGAGAAGAACGTAGGTAAATTGTAGAGGTATGTGTATTGGCCCAAGATGTAAGAGAAGGTAGCTAGGTTCATAAGAGGATGCATGATTTTTTGTACCACTAAGCCTAGAAATAAGAAACGGGGTCTGTATCATCCCTTACCTGTACCTACTCATCCTTGGGAAAGAATTTCCATGGAATTTGTGGGCGGTTTACTGACAACCAGGAAGGGACATGACTACCTATTCGTGGTAGTTGACAGGTTCAACAAGATGTGTGTTCTGAGGCCCTGTAAAAAATCCATCATCAGACAAGAAGCAACAAACTTGTTCTTTGGATAGGTCTAGGTGCACTTTGGGTAGACAAGGATACAAGATTTCTCAATGCATTCTGGACTACATTGTGGGAGAAAATGGACACAAAGTTGAAGAGATATATAAAATTCCATCCACAGACAGATGGGCAGACAAAAGTAGTCAACAAGACTTTGGTGTAGCTTCTGAGGGGATACAACCAGAAGTATCCAAAGACCTGGGATGAAAATTTGGTATATATACAACATTCTTATAATAAAGCAATCCACACTTCTACAGGAAAGTCCCCATTTGAGACTTGTTTTGGATATTTGCCACCTTCAACTTTGGATATTGCATATGGGCAGCAAGGATGAGTGAGGGAAGATCTTACAGGAGATGCTTTGAGGGTTGAAAAAATTATAGAGAAGATCAGGCATATCCATCTGCATGTACATGAAACACTCTAGAACTCGCGGGAGAAGTATAAGGCCAATAATGATCAACATAGAACAGAGAAATCATTTAAGGTGGGAGACAGAGTATAGTTGAACAAGGAGAAGCTGGAGGGGGCTGGTAAGAAAATCAAGGCTCTAAGGTATGGTCCCTTTGAAATACTGGAAAAGGTGGGTGATAATTCCTATCGACTCTGTTTACCACCATATATGTGCATTTACTCAATTGTGATTATAGATAATTTGAAACTCTACGAGCCTTCCATGGTAGATCACGAATAGGAACAGGTCCTACCTTCAGTGGAGGATTTGGCACCAGATGCTCAGGCAGAGTTGACATAAGATACAGTTTTGTAGAGGAGGTCCAGAACTACAAGATAGGGGCAACATGACCTGTGGCAAATTGGGTTGAAGGGACAACTTCTAGGGAAAGCTAAATGTTACACCAGAGAGAAGGTATAGGAAACATTTTCTCACCTCATTCAACAAACGTTTTTGGGGACGAAAAGCCTCCAAAAATGGGGAGGTGTGATCTAAATTGGATCATTATATTGGTTGTAATCCATCTTGATGCATTTGGAGTGGAAAAAGTGGAGGAATCAACTCACGGGACCGTTTTTACGGGCGGGACCCAGTTTGGTGAAACAGGGGGTTGAAACCTTCTAGGAGCATTTTGATGTATCAAACGACGTTTTTTGGGGTAAAATTTTTCTGCTTTAGCCCCACACCTTTTCATGCTATTCTACATAGAGAGACATTTCCAACGGTGCAAGAAGCACGTCAATCAGAGTCTGTATGCAAACGTTATACCACTCAGAAGTTGGCCTTCCTATTTTCACACCTATAGTTCGAGAGGATGCCGTGTGGATATTAAAATACTGAAATTTTACACCATTACAATTTTATTAAAATTCTAGATTTGTAGATTTGACTGTAATTAGTACATGTATGCGAATGGAAATTATGTAGAAAAGTATATAATGAAAAAAATACGCTGATGCACACACATAAGACAAAATATATTCTCTCTGGGAAACCCTTTCCGGAGAAAATCCAGCTGGAAGGTGAGGCTGCTTTGCTCTCTTTCTTCTAAATGGAAAATAACGCTACAGGTATAAAGAAGTAATGCCTGTGGCTAGTGGGTTTCTATAGTGCACAAATATTATGTGTGTGTTCTACCTCCTATCTCTCCTGGCTATCTTTTCTCAACTATGGAACAAAATTCTCTTGAAAGAATGAAATGCCTCTTCCTCCTAGTGGCCCAGTTATAACACAACCCGATAACCTACTAGTGGTTAAGTTTGACTACATCAACTCTTAACTAGAGTTACAATATAGACTCTTTTAGAGTCTTTTACATAAAAAACAAGTGGCTAGCCCCTTTTCCATGAACAATGGGGGCTGACGCGACATCCTCCTGAACTATAGGTGTGAAAACAGGAAGGTCAACTTCTGAGTGGCATAACTTTTGTATATTGACTCTGATTGATGTGCTTCTTGCATCGTTGGAAAGATCTATGTGTGTAGAATAGCATGAAATGGTGCGGTGGTAAAGTGGCAAGTTTTACCCCCAAAAAAATTCATTTGATACCTCAAAATGCACATGAAAGGCTTCAAACCCCGTTTTTCCAAACGGTGTTCCACCGGTAAAATAGTCCACTCCAAATCCATCGAGATGGATGAAAAAAAATATAATGATCCAATCTGGATCACACCTCCTCATTTTGGGAGGCTTTTGGTCCCCAAAAGCTTCTACTAAATGAGGTGAGGAAATTTTTCCTCCACCTTCTCTCTCGTGTACGATTTAGCTTTTCCTAGAAATTGTCCCTTCAACCCAAGTTGCCAAAGGTGATGCTGCCCCTATCTTGTAGTTCTGGACCTTTTTTGAAAACTGTATCTTTTGTCAACTCTGCCTGAGCATCTAGTTCCAAATCCTTCATAGAAGGTAGGACATGTGCCTCTTCCTGATCTAGCAAGGAAGGCTCATAGAGTTTCAAATTCTCTACATTCACAATTGAGTAAATGTGCATATATGGTGGTAAAATAAGTCGATAGGCATTATCACCCACCTTTTCCAGTATATCAAAGGGACCATATCTGAGATCCTTGTTGAACCAAGCAAAGAAAAGCCTCAAGAACTAGAAAAATACAAGAAGAGATAAGTAAGAGTACAAAGGATTATTGTTGAATCCATTAACGATCATCTTGTTCCCTTTATTGTTCATCTAAAGACATCCAAGGTTATGTATGATAAGTTGGTAAAGTTGTACTCCATAAGTACATTAGGTCAACAAATTTCCTTGAGGAATCAACTATATAGAATAAGGAAGTCCAAATATGAAGACACGACCATGTATCTAATGATGATCCACAAATAAGAGATCAATTACAAGGGCTTGGGGAAACTATTTCCAACTCTAAAATGACTATTTGTGTATTAAGTGATTTTCCACTTGATTAGAGCAACTTTGCAACAAGTATCTACTCAAAGAAGGATACTACACCTTTTAATGACTTATGGGCTCAACGTGTCTCGGAAGAATCTAGGATCAAGGAGAAGGATGACACTGTATCAAATGAAAGGTCTCAAACTTTTATTGCAAGGTCTAAGAAGTTGAAGAAAGGGAAGTTGGGAAATTCCAAGAAAAAGACATATATGTCCAAGATTCATTGGTTTGGATGCTATGAGTATGGAAAATTTAAGAGGGATTGTCCAAACAAGGTGAACAACAAAAAAAATGAAAGTAGTGAAGGTCACATAGCTGAAGAAATGGGAGAACTTGAGAAGAAGCAAAAAGGAGAAGATCCCAAAGATCTTTACTATTGAAGGAAACTTCATCCCTACCAGGTTCTTTATGAAATTTGTCTTTCTTTTATTAAGTAAGAAAGTAGAGTAGCATGCATTGTTTTATACTCTAGAAGAGTCTTTTTATTGTAAAATCATGACATCATAGATAGTAGAAAAATTAGTCTACATAATGAAGTTGCTTTGAAAGGTCTTCTAGCTATGAAAGAATGAGAAGATTGGATCATATTGCATATTATTGTTCATCCAAGCATTTTGTAACATCATGTTAGAGGTATTCATTCTCCAAAGTGGGATCATCAAGATCCTATAAGAACCATCATTTTGGAAGGTTCTTCAAAAGAGCATTATGACATGACTAGTATATATTCCATATAGTATGGAAACAATGCTTCTAAAGGATGAAGGAATGTAGATGGAAATTTGCAGTGTGAAGGGCCTAATAAAATTCTTTCTACTCCTAGGAAAAGGAACCTATCTTTGACAAGTCTAAGAAGCAGGCTTGTTCAAGAACAGATGGCTAGATGGTTGTATGGACGCAAAGGTGTGCCTATTTTAAGTAAATCTTCTCTAGGAATCATTCATGAAAAGTTGGTTGTGAGATTTTTCTTGGTAAGTCTTCCACATGGTTGCATTATGCTCGAAAAAAGAATTTGGACATGATTTGGAATGGATAGAGATCAAGCACAATATTACATGGCATAAATATAATGATGTTGATCAACATCAAGCATGCTCTCTGAAAGAAAGAAAGGAAGTCAGTAATGATAACTCCAAGGAAGATATTGTAACTTGGTAATCAAGTTTGATGCATGGGCACCTTCATTAAAATGAAGGCATAGAAAAGTACTCTTGTACAATGAGGAGATGGATTGTATGAAACCATGTTGATCTCAAAAGACTCAAGCAAGCAAATGCTTTGATGAAAGGGGCCATCATGACAAGGTAAATATGATATTTAATATTTTTTATTGGTTATCTGGTTAACATATTGTTTTTCTACCTAGAAAGATACTACAAGAATACATGATGACAGTTGAGGCAAGTTCAACTATTAGTATTGTACTCAATTCAAAGAACATATGGATTGATTAACTATTTTTGGTAATTCTTAAAGGACTATGAACTCAAGATGTTTATATCCTCATGTTGGAATTGAAAAGGTAGCAATGTACAAAGATAACTTGATGTTCATGTTCCTACATCGATAAAATATCACTTTCATGTTTAGAGGAAACTATGACTAGCTTAAAGTTTGATAAGGCTCAATATAATGCCTTCATTGATGATGACTAAAGGAAAGTGATATGCAAGATTGATGGCCTAAATACTGTCACAAGATTGAAGGGAGAAGATGGATTTACAACATCCAGGAAGAAATAAAGCTCAATATAATGAGGTACAAAGGAAAGAAGGATCCATGCAAGTATCTCCATGAAGAACTGGTAGTTGATACACTTATGAAAAAGAGCTAGAGGGATTGTGGTTATGACTTCCCAATTAAAAGGAAGTGAAAGAATCTCTACTATGCTTGAGTCTCGAAAGTTCTATAAGCCTCCTGGCACAAGCCAACCTTGCCAACAAGAATTTGACTTGAAGAAGGGTATTTGAACCCCTCATACATGCATAAATTTACGCAACATTGACCTCATTTAGCATCAATTCAATCTCTCTCAAGAAGAAGTTCGATCTGAAGTTGGGAACAAGGAAGAAGAGAAAAGGTCTAGGAAGGAAGGAGAAACCAAGAAGAAGAAAGAAAGTTCTTTTTTGGGCTCTATTCTCTCACACGTGTGAATATTAGGGTTTTCACAACTTTTAGAAGGCTGAAAATTGCAGGTCGAAGTTGTAGTCGGAAGCTGGTTGAAGCAAAATTGATCCACATTGATTTGGTTAATCTCTGACCTAATTGGAAGGGCTTCTTAGAGGGATGACTTGGTGCTTGGAGTAGAACTTTGTCTAGGGTTTTGGGTCGTGGTTTTCTCATTTAAAGCAGATTCTATAATAAGAGAAGAGATTTTCTGGGGTTTTCACTTGGAGGGGTTTTGCCTTCGCTTGGAGCTTAATTTTTGTGTCCATTGTCTTTATTGTTTTTGTTCTTGATAATTGTTTGATTGGAGGATCTAATAAAGCAGAAAAATAAGATAAATAAAGTTCACAAGAAATTATTAAGGTTAAAGGAGAAATTAAATTAATAGTTTCTCAACCGCGTTTTCCAACATGGTATCAGAGCTAAGGTGAACAAGAGAAGGCAGCTGGAAGATCATCTTTAAGGGTTTGTCAAGGAGAATCATTTGTAGAAGGACACAAGGAAATGAGAAGAAGACCCATTGATCAAGCTTTCATTGAAGAATACCTCATCATTAAGCTCTCATTAAAGGAAGGAGGGGCAAATCTTTGTTGAAGATTCTCTAATGCATCATTTTGAAGAAGAGGAAGCATCAAGGAATCTTGGTATCATCTTTCACTCTTCGAAGTTGTTCAAAGACACTGCTATTGAAGGCATCCTAGAAATCGTCATTCTAGGGCATCGTGGAAGTCTCCTTGAAGGTCTTGAAAGAATCAAGATAGTTGGAGACATAATCAAAAAATAGGACTCTTGGTTGACAAGTAAGTATTATATTGTCTACTATGTCTCAATCTATAGATCATATGGCTACATTTTGCAAGGAAAGCGACAAGATCATTGGATCAAAAAATTTCCAAACATAGAAGAAGACGATTGACCTGACACTCATAGAAAACGAATTCATGGAATATGTTCTTGGTGAAGTTGTTGAACCAAGCAATGAAAAGACTCAAGAATTAGAAAAGTACAAGAAGGGAGTGTTGAAGAAAATGTAACTAGGTTCGGTTTTCATTCTGACTTGTAATTATAATATTATGTAAAAGAAAAGTTGTTATTTCTTGCATCATGGGTTTCATGAGCAAGGTGTGTTTACCATAGGTCAAATACTTATTCTTGATGTTTTTAGGATTTTATGTCTCATCATAATTATTATAAAAGTCATAAGGTCAAAATATTACGCTTCAAGAACAAGTGTCAATATCCTCTTGCAAGTTGGCTCTACAAAAAGACAATGATATCCTTAATGATATGTTGGCCTACCTTTAAGGCACTCATGTCGACCTAATGTATCATAGATGATCTATATATATAAGGAGTGATGTTGAGTCAATGAAAAAGTCTTCGGATCATTCATCATAGTCAACGAAGATTGTACGCATACATAGTGATATCTCGGTGAAGTGATCAAGGGTAATATCAAGCTCTCGGAAGTCTATCTCAGAGGTCTATACAATGATAACTCTCGGAAGTCTAAATATTACTATTGAAGGATTGTATATATATATATATATATATAGATATAGATATAGATATATCTATATATACAGTGACTGCATTTGGTATAGCCCTCGGTGGTGGACTCTCTCATCATTATCTTAAACGAAGAGCATGGAGGACTGTCTCAAAGACAATAACATAAATGAAGCAACTTATTTTTGAGTGATCTGTGGCAACCGAAGAAAGGAGTTGAGGACTGTGACTAGACAACGAAGAAACAAGGAGACCGAGAACTGAAGGAGGATAGTGATATCAAGACTGTGAATTGCAGGCCAAACAATGCAAAGGATAGTGACAAACATCTTGGAGGTAATCTTGTGTCAATTTTGTCAAGGGTCATGGTATTCTTCAACTAGAAATATATAAGAAGAGATTGAAGGGTTTTCCTATCAAGAGGAGAGGTTTTAGCCCTGAATTAAAAGCCTAAACATTGTGTCACTGTCTTATTGTTTTGGTTGCTATTTGATGTACTGAACACACACAATAATAAGGATCTAAGATAATATAAGAAGATGTACACAAGTAGTAATCAAGTAAGAGAATTTGTAATAAACAAAATGCCCTTAAATTCTCAACATGGTATCAGAGCTATGGTTCAGTCAAGGGCAGTCAATACAGTGATATTAGGACACCTAATGTAAGGATCAATCCTCTTGTGGCATTATCATCTCGGCATACATTCAACCCTCTCGGATCAAGTCATAGAAAGGAATTTGGTGCTAATTTAGGCGATATGATCTCGCTGTGAAATCACAGTCTCCCTCTTGACACTATTTCAAGATTATAGTGAAGATCTTCATCTGACAATCTCAACAATACTACATGATCTCATGACTACAATGCAGACCTTTATAACTAGATGACATATCTTAGTGTGGACCTAACAAGGTGAAGGAGGAGAATACACTGTCTCGACATTTCTGTGATCACAACGCAATCACAGTCTCAGCTTCCTCATGATCACAGTCCTCAACAGAGTCATATAAAACGCAGTCACTATAATCGTGGATGGAGAAATACACCCTCGACATATGTACAATCTCTAGATCCCAGTTCTTCGATAGGTAATACAATAAGGATCTCTGAGCAGGCAGAAAACACAACGGATGATCTAAATGATCTCACAAGTGCTCTCTCGACAAACTAAACGCAGTGATCTCACAGTGTACCCTCGGCATAAACTATACTTTCAGAAACTTAGGTAGACAGTCTCTCTATATAGTGCCTCTCTACACAAAGACATCATTGTCTCGGTACAACGTCATAACAATATACTTGTCACAGTCTCGGATCTTGAACAACATGATGCTCATATCAGAACATAAGTCTCCCTATATCACTATGATAGTTTGAATAATGCTCGATGAAGGTGTTTGCTGATGCACTCCGAGGAATACTGAGTGTGATAAATTCCACTTGTGGGATAGCAGTATCACTAGCATGTCAACAATATGCTCAAATACCTTAAAGATGAATTAGGAGTCAAAATGATCTCAAGGTCATGAAGCAGTTTCAGTAATGTCAAGATCACTAATGTCATGGTGCTAGAAGGTCTCCAAGGAAGTCTTGATAAAAGGATACTAGTGATGGGAAACTCAAGCAAAGGAAGCATCAAGGTGAAGATCTCCTCTTCACATGCCAAGTAAGTATCTTTCATGTTTAATCAATTTTTGGTTTAATGACTTTGTTTTGCAAGGAAATAGAAATACTGGAGGAAAGTCATAGTCCTCATGGAAAAGGTCCTTGCATAGAATAAGGAGGATTGTCATAATCCTCATAGAAAAGAGAAGTCATTGATGTCTATGGAAAGGTCTCTAAAGGTCAAGCAGTGCTTGAATGCATCAAGAGACTCATAGGATTCATATGAAATCACTCAAAAGTCCTCCCATGCCTATGCAGTATAAGAGGAGACATAAAGAGATATATGAAATCCTAGAAGATATATTCTTTGAAATTATAGTAAAGGTCTCAACACTCAGACCTACACAAAAGAAATGGTATCTAAGAACAAAGGAATATCTTCATGAGATCTCAATTGGGAGATCTAGGAAAGATGATAAGAAGAAGGGTACCTCATTCAACAATCTGTGGTCTCTATGCTAGATAGAGAAAGACAGTATAAGATTCAATGCTATGGAAAGAATGTGAATAGAAGCTCATATCGTTGGAAAGATGGAGGAAGTTGAAGAAAAGGGCCAAAGAAAGAGGGAGCAACAAATCTCTCACAAAAAGGGGTCCTACCATAAGTTCCTAAATCTTTAGATATGACCATAAGATTAAGATGCATCGTAGCATCATGAAAGTATTAGGAGCAAGAGCTCGTGGCATCACCATGGGAATCATGAAGAACAAAATCCATGACAGTCAAACATGAAGGACATAACTCTTGGAAACCTCATTAGACATTGAAGGAAAGAAAGAAGTCATCCAGGACAAGTCTCATCATACATCAAGTCAAAAGGAAACATCTGCTAGATGAGGATATACAAGATCCTCAAGATTCTTTGATAGAATCCTAATCGGAGGATTCACTAATCTAGAGAGAAAGCAAGTGTTTCATCAAGAACTCCAACTCATGGAATTCATGGATGATGTCATGGTGACATAAGAAAAGAAGCAGAAGAAGATCAAGGGGTTGAAGTCACTTCAATCAAGGAAGTTGCTGGAAGGAGCCTAGATGACCTAATGGTAAAATAAGGTATGCATACTTATGTTTAAATTTTATAAAATAAGGTATGCATACTTAAGAAGCATGATCGAGGGAAAAGGATCTCCTCCTCTGAAAGGATGCAGAAAGGCATAAGTCACACTAGATGAAATCAACATAATATGTCCTCATATAAAGTATGAGGTGGCTGACTACAATTACAGAACTCTGATTAGAAACCCTGAAGAATGAAATGTGTGAGAAAGGAAGAGATCGTGAGCTATGCAACCATGATGAAAGCAATCAACATCCAAAGACCAAGAAGAGTTGACTAGGAAATCTCCCGAAAATATATGAAGACTCTGATGGAAGTCTGGAAAAGATAGAAACCCTTGACAACATATATCTTTGGGAAGATGTGTCAACATGAATGCAGGATGTTGATATCTACAGAAAGATGTCATGATGAAGAGCCACCTAGTAAGGTATGATTTGATTTAATGATATTTTGATTTCTTGAATAATATCTGGATAAGTTCATGCAGGGCTACTTACAAGTACAACTAGCATTCATGTGATGAATGGAAGAAGTGTGATGAGAAAGAAGTAGTCATATGATGAAGGTTCCAGATATAAAGAATGTCACTTTCCATGAAGAAAGGAATGACATGATGAACTAAGGAGGAAAGTGATCGATGACTATTTCCCTACAAGGAAGAAGCTCAACTAATTTTCATGACATCAAGGAGAGAAGTTGATCAAGCAGCTGAAGGACCCACGAAGAAGAAGTTGCTGATGTATAGAAGAGTCCCTTGTTAAGAGGGAGCTCTGACAAATCCCTAATTAAGAGGGAGCCTGGATTGAGTCACTCCTAATTAAAAGGGAGTGATAGATGTGTTTTTCATTTCATGTGTCATGCACTAGACCAGGACTAACAACCATAAGTCTTAGTGAAGGCCATGAATGGAAATGTAGACACATGATATATACAACATTCTTGTCTTCACTTAGGAAGAAAGAATGGAGGATTGGGAAATCATCTGGCATCCGATGCTCTTTGAGGATGTGTAGGGCATCTAACATAAGAGTAGGCAAGAGGATCGATATTCTTTGAGGGATGGGAACCCAAGATAAGAATATTCCTAGAAGGCCATACTCAGTGAACACCCAGGTGGGTATGTACCTTGAGAGACAATGATGAAGGTGTCTACCATCATTGGTCTCACCAACATTGCGATCCGATCTATTAAGAGATAAAGTTGTTAGTCAAGGCCTTGCTATGTGACAATGTTGGTTACAATGATGCTATGCATATGGATTACTAGTCCGACTCTTCTTATGAGTTCTCTTTAGTATTGAAAATAACCATGTAACGTTTAATGAATACCTCCCTAATTAAGAGGGAGTGTTGAAGAAAATGTAACTAGGTTTGGTTTTCATTATGACTTGTAATTATAATATTATGTAAAAGAAAAATTATTATTCCTTGCATCATGGGTTTCATGAGCAAGATGTGTTTACCATAGGTCAAAGACTTCTTCTTGATGTCTTTAGGATTTTATGTCTCATCATAAGTATTATAAAAGTCATAAGGTCAAAAGATTATGCTCCAAGAACAAGTGTCACTATCCTCGTGCAAGTCAGCTCTACAAAAAGACAATGATCTCCTTGATGATATGTCGGCCTACCTTTAAGGAACTCATGTTGGCCTAATGTATCATAGATGATCTATATATATAAGGAGTGACGTCGAGTCAATGAAAAAGTCTTCGGATCATTCATCATAGTCAATGAAGATTGTACGCATACATAGTGATATCTCAGTGAAGTGATCAAGGGTAATATCAAGCTCTCAGAAGTCTATCTCAGAGGTCTATACAGTGATAACTCTCGGAAGTCTAAACATTACTATTGAAGGACTATATATATATATATATATATATATAGATATATATATATATATATATATATATATATATATATACAATGACTACATTCGGTATAACGCTCGGTGGTGGACCGTCTCATCATTATCTTAAACAAAGAACATGAAGGACTGTCTCAAAGACAGTAACATAAATGAAGCAACTTATTTCTGAGCGAAGATTTGTGGCAGCTGAAGAAAGAAGGAGCCGAGGACTGTGACTAGATAACGAAGAAACAAGGAGACTGAGAACTGAAGGAGGACAGTGATATCAAGACTGTGGATTGCAGGCCAAACAATGCAGAGGATAGTGACAAACATCTTGGAGGTAATCTTGTGTCAATTTTGTCAAGGGTCTTGGTATTCATCAACTAAACATCTATAAGAAGAGATTGAAGGGTTTTCCTCTCAAGAGGAGAGGTTTTAGCCCTGGCTTAAAAGCCTAAACATTGTGTCACTGTCTTATTGTTTTGGTTGCTATTTGATGTACTGAACACACACAATAATAAGGATCTAAGATAATATAAGAATATGTACACAAGTAGTAATCAAGTAAGAGAATTTGTAATAAACAAAATGCCCTTAAATTCTCAACAAGAAGAAGTAAGAGCACAAAGGAGTATTGTTGAATCCATTAAAGATCATCTTGTTCCCTTTATTGGTGCTCTGAAGACATCCAAGGCTATGTATGCTAAGTTGGTAAAGTTCTACTCCATAAGTACATGAGGTCAAAATATTTCCTTGAGGAATCAACTATAAAGAATAAGGAAGTCAAAGTATGAAGACATGGACACCTATCTAATGAAGATCTCACAAATAAGAGATCAATTGCAAGGGCTTGAAGAAATTGTTTCCGACTCTTAAATGACTATTTGTGTATTAAATGCTTTGCGACCTGACTGGAGAAAATTTGCAACAAGTATCTAATCAAATAAGGATACTACAACTTTTGATAAGTTATGGGATTAACGTATCCTGGAAGAAATGGAATTTTGTAAAGTCCATAAAAAAAGACAAATATGTAAATAAATATGTTTTAAAATTTCTAACTAAATAAATTATACATTATTGTAATACCTTTAAAAATATTTTCAATTCACCTCATTAGGTAAAGGATGATACTGAATCACATTAAAGGTTATCTCAAGGTCCAAGAAATTGGAAAAAGAGAAGTTTGCAAAGTCCGTGAAAAAGAAAAATATATAAATAAATATGTTTTAAAATTTCTAAATAAATAAAATATACATTATTGTAATACCTTTAAAAAGATTTTTAATTCATTTTATCAAGGTTTTAAGGTTTTTTTATCCAAATAAAAGTCTTATCCTTTTAAGAATATCATAAACATTTTCCATATGAGAAATAGTTCCCTTTGATGGAGGTTCTCATGATTCTTCATTGTTTCAAATATTAGCACTATTAGCTGGTTTAAAGGAAATGATTTTGCTATCTCAATTTTTATATAATTTTTTTTACTAATTTTTTTAACATGAGAAGTAGTTTGTTTTTTTTGGAAAACTGGTACAATTTTAATAAAATTTGGTGGTAGAAATTTTTGGAAATATGGGTTACAGCGATAAGTTTAAGGATTTTGGGTGCTTCAAGGATTTTTGATGGTGCTGAATCTATTTCCACCATCAAAAAATAATTCAAAAATTCTGATGATCAAATTAAGAAAATAAACATTGACCAAATTCCAATAAAAAATGACCATCTACAAAAAAATGTGACCTCAATAGATAACACCGTTATAAAAATCAAAATAAAATAATGACATTGATACAATATATCTGCATATACAAAAATGTTTTATGGTAAATAGTAAATAGTTTGATATAACTTGAGAAAATATTGAAATACATTCGATAGGGAAGAAGATGATATTATTAATTTTTTTCTTCCAAATTGCATATTGATATTATTAATTTTTTTCTTCCAAATTGCAGATTGATAAGGTGCAATATGAAAAAGTACTGGAGTACATTCAATATGGAAAAAGAGAAGGAGCTAATTTATTAACAGGTGGTAATCATTTAGGTGATAAAGGATTTTACATTGAACCTACAATATTCTCTGATGTCAAGGTACTAATTCTAATTCATATTTATTTAAATGGTAAAATTGTTATTATTTTAATTTATGTAAGTAAAATTATTTAAAATATTTTGTTTATATAATTATTTTTTTTAAACCATTTTGCAGGATGATATGAAAATTGCACAAGAAGAAATATTTGGACCAGTTATGTCCATCTTAAAATTCAAGTAAGAACTTTTAAAATTACTTATTTATCATATTTTCTAAAATAAATATTAACACGTTTAAAATTAATATTATAACGTTTGAGATATAATAAAATAATTTATAATAGGAAATATTGTATTTTATATTTGCAACTATAAATAATTATTATATTTTTAAAGTAAGTTTTTTATTTTTTAATTTAATTTAATTTTTATTGATTTATGTGATGCAGGATCATAGAAGAGGTTATATTTTTAAAGTAATTTTATTTTTTTATTTTTTTCTTTAATTTAATTTTTATTAATTTATGTGATGCAGGACCATAGAAGAGGTAATAGAGAGAGGAAACAAAACAATATATGGTTTAAGTGCAGGGATTGTTACTAAAAATATAAATGTAGCTAATAGACTCTCTAGATCTCTTCGTGCAGGAGTGGTATGGATCAATTGTTACCTTGTATTTAGTCCAGATTGTCCTTTTGGAGGATATAAGATGAGTGGAATAGGACGAGAGTATGGGTCATATAGTCTTGAAAATTACTTACAAGTCAAATGTGTTATCACCCCTCTTCAAGAGTCACCTTGGTTGTAAGAGTATACTATCATCTTTATTATTTTTTATACTATTTATTTTTAAATGTTATGTAATATTAAACATATTTTTAATTTAAATATATTTAATAAATTGGTGTAACTATTTAGGTTACAAAAATAAAAATAATATATATATTTTTATTTAAGTTTATGTGGTTGTTTTTGTAAATTTGGTAGGATTACATTTTTATCATGTCTAACTTCTTAACCCCATATATATTTTTTATTTAATTTTATGTTGTTTTTTTATAAGTTTGGTAGGATTACATCTTCATTATGTCTAACTTCTCACTCCAATCTGGGGATATCACAAGATTTGAACCCAAGACTTCGAGTTCAGTAAGACTTCATTTCAAGGGCCATTGCCAATTGAACTACCCCAAACAAATTAATTTTATGCGATCTTATTATTTAGATTTATATTTATATTTCAAAGAAATAATAAATATATATAATTTTAATAATATATATATCTCTATATATATTAAATAAATAAATATAATATAATAATATTTTGATAGATTAAAATTTAACCATTATATAAGAAAATGAAATAAAGCAATCATAATAATTAATTTAAAAATATAAACTTAACATTAAATTCTACACATCATATCCTCTAATAACATTTAGAGATAAATAATATTTTATATTCAACTTGTCTATGGATATGTTCTATTTCTCATCCCTTTATTATGTATTTTAAATGCGTCATCATTAGAATTCTCATACCTTTAATGTGTATTCAAATGAGTAATCCTCATTTATTCTAAGAACATTCAAACTTGTATTTGGATGGGAGGAGAATTTATAAAATTGCCTGGGTATTATATTTTTCATCGCTTTAATGTTAATTCATTAAACATATTTTGGGGCAGTATTTTATTTTCTTTTAGAGGAAAATTATTTATATATATATATATATTTTCACATTGCAAAGAAAATAAGGATTTGTTTTTAATATTTTTGTACTTTACATGATTGAGATTTATTTTAGTGTGGATTTGTTTTTAATATCTTTGTATTTTACATGATTGAGATTTATTTTAGTGTGGAAGTGTGATTTTTTTAGTTAACAATGAGTCTAGTCTTTTGGGATAACATTATGTAGAAGTTGCATAATATTTTTTTACCATTATTGAGTTTTTTTTAAAGTAATAGAAGGTTATGTTTTTTTTGGTTGATGGTGTATGTATTAAGTATAAATTATGTTTATAATTTAGATATTTTCAAAATTTTATTTTATTAAATTAAAATAAATGTTATTTTGATGGGGTGTTATGTAGTGATTTCAAAGGGGTTTATGCTTGATGCACTCTTTTGCTGCTATTTTCTGTGCATTTCATTCACTCAATGCATTTTTATGGAATCTCACATCCCAAGGAGGGATGTTGAGGCCCCTTGGTAAGCTTGTTGTATACGTGTATGCGACATCAATGAGCGCTCTAGTATGTCCCTTATCCTTGGTTGGTGGCTTGAACTTTGCTTCCTCCTCCATCATTTCCTTTTCCTCTTGTCCTCACACACCATGCACTTGGATTCTCACTTGATTGTGGGGGTGGGTTGCTTCCCGTCTTTATTGTTGAGTTTCCCCTTCCCCTATTGGTTTTTTTCGATGGAGAAGGTTTGGTCCTGAGTTCAACACTATTGTAGCTTGACTAACAAATAATTATGTCATCTCTCTTTCATGGCCACCTTATGCAGCTCCCATCCCATTTCAGTCCTAGTCCATGTGATGTCTTGCTACCTCTGGTAGCCATGACAAGTTAGAGAGCTCATTTTTAGCATCGTAGTAGCATTCATGGTGCCTATGGGGAATCTTGAGCACACTTACAAGTAGAGGTTTCAACTCACAACTTTAATGTCAACATGCCCTTGAACATTCAGGAAGAAATAAATTCGTCATGAAAGGGAAGTCACTTTGGACTTAGATGTCATGGTTGTCATTGCATCTTGGGTTCCCTAGACAGGTAATTCATGAGGTCTCCAAAATCATTATTTGCATACTGTTGAATTATATTGGCATGAAAGTTGTTGCTAGGAAAAATTGTGGTTGATAGGAGATAGTCTTAGGTTAATATTTTGCATATACTAGATGAGCTTAGACACCTTATGCTTAATGTGGAAGACTAGCTAACTAGGCTTGAGATGGGTTCTCTACCTACCTCTCCAATTCCTCCACCATGCAAGGTTGAGGAAAATGCAGACAACTTAGATGCTTCATTTTCATCTTGATGCTCTAGTTCCCTAAAATTTCATTTCAGTTCTTTCTATTCTAGCCAGCCCTCAAGGCCATAGACATGTTCCTCTTTGAGTCATTGTTTAGTTGATTTCTTTTATTATCTCAAACTTTGCAATTTAATAAGGCTACTCAATTTGTCTCTTGCTTCTAGTTCCCCCTTGGTGGGGTAGCAA
The DNA here is from genome assembly GCA_031772625.1 of Pinus tabuliformis. Lineage (NCBI taxonomy): Eukaryota > Viridiplantae > Streptophyta > Pinopsida > Pinales > Pinaceae > Pinus > Pinus tabuliformis. Next base: position 52,620,486 of record CM062809.1, read on the forward strand.
CTAATTTAGGTTTTTGTTATTTTGACACTTTGATAGTTTTGTTAGTTTTTAACTCTTTGCTTTATCGTCTATGGTTTGGTTTCCAAGGTAGTTGGCCAGATACAATAATCTCGCCATATCCGATGTAAATATTTGTTATTTTAATGCAAAGACACATTACAAAAAAAGAACAAGTTATGGTAAATGTTTACTTTTTTTGGTTTTGTTTCCCTTTTATTTGGAAGGATTTTAAAACAATTAGCATAATTTTTCACAATTTTTTCATAGAAGTAATGGTTTTTTAGTAGGTTTTGAATTATTCTTGTTTATTTAAGATACTCTTATTTTGATCTAGTTCATAGTTGGTTGCCTTTTTCTCTTTTATTCATTTTGAAGTTAACAGATGCTTCATGGTATTGACGTTCTTATTCTTTCCCCTAAAGAAAATATTTTGGGGAAATTGTTGGCTTGAGGGGCCTGACCCAGGTTTAGCGTTAATTAGCCAAACAAATCCCTACACTATTAGCCCTTTTGGCATCAGCCCACAGAGCGCGAACTGAAGTCTCACCCGAAGCAGTATGGGGGGATGCTGGAACCAAGTTTCGCACCCTGAGATGGTTGTGATGTCGTTTGATTTCTCCTATCCCTGCCTTCGCGCAGGTGATCCCATTCTAGGGCTTGTAAGACAAACTCTCTATTCTGCCTTTCAATACCCCCACGAAAGGATACGATCGTCCTTTGCGCAGCCTGAGCCTATTGCTCAGGGACTTTCGCGCTGCTATGCCAGCGTGCCATACAAATTCCCCAATTAATCTAAGTGCCTTGCTTATCTTATCAAACAATTAAAGTTATCCCCGCGTAGACAGATATTCGTATATGCATTCAGTTATTCAATGTAATTGCACTCATTCGCGCACCATATAAGCATAATAAAGAACATTCATACATAACATATCAAGATGCATTAACAGAACAAAGACACAAAAATTGCAAAATATCTCTCTTTATTAATATCTTCCAAGTGGTTACAAACTCTGTCCGCCCTGCGCACACAACTGCAGGGGTCCACGCACTCAGCTGCGGACTTCTACTCGAGGCCTCTGCACACTCAGCTGCAGAGCCTTTACCTACGCTACAACCCAAGACTTAGATTTCTTGCTCTAAAGATATGACTCTCTTACATCATCCATCATTCCATGTCTCTAAAACTACTTAGAGCTTAACTCTTTTTATACAATCCCATGGTCCGCGGACCATGGGTAGATCTCTTACAGTCGACTTTAATTTACAAAACTAAGGGCAGACTACCCTTTATGACACATAACACCTTCGCGCTTCGCGACCACAAAATGTAGAGTCTTTACAATAATATTACAAAAATTGACTTAAACATGGGCTTTTAGCCCCAAAACTGCCCTTGGGGGATCCCACTCCCAACAGGCCCCCAACACAAACATCGTGACTCGCCCTCGAGTCACTCGGTAGGCGTGGAGATCTTTGCGTGAAGCCCGTCCAGCTCGACCCTGATGACTGCAACTTTGGCTGTGCACTGAGCTGCTGCCTGCTTTGCATCTTCGACTGTCTTCTCGGTTATTGCCCCTGCGCTATCAGCCTAAAGCTATTGTTGTGTCACTTGCAGAGTCACAAGCTTGCCTTCAATGTTTCCTGTGACTGCATAAGCTTCCTCCAGCCAGGGCTTTAGTTGCGCCTTTAGCACTGCTTCCTTGTGCAACACTGTGTCCACCTGTTCCTTCAGCTGCTTGGCTTCCTGTAGCTTGGCTAACCTCTGTGTCAGCACGATAGTTCGTGCTGTGCCCTTAACTTCATCATAGCGCTGTTGGAGTTCGCGTGCTTTCGTCTCTAGCCTCTGGATGTTTGGGTCCTCCTGCAAGCCGGTCAGGACCTCAAACTATTGTTCGAACAACTGTGTACAGTCTACTACTGCACTCTCCATCGCCACAACTGCACTTTCTAGCCGACCTGCGTGATTTCTCCCTGGGTAGCGCAGCTCCCTCCATGTTGTCGCGGACCCAGTGACACATCCTTGCTCTGCACCATCTTCCAATCGCGCAGCTCTTCAACTCGGGCAGTGTAGTTTATAGTCTCGCGCCTCCTTTCAACTATCTGGAGCGCTAAGACTATGCTACTTTCAGTTAGTCACATGGCCGGACCGCTGGTGTATGGTTTCAAGCAACTGCCATTCACCTTTCCTGGGAAGGGTTCTCCATTTAATTTGACCAACTGTACTGCTCCTCCGTTGGTAATCTCCTTAATAACATAAGGCCCTAACCAGTGCATCTTGAATTTCCCTGGAAATTTATCAAACTTACTATCGTATAACAAAACCAAGTCATTTACCTTAAATGTGTGCAGCTTGATGTGTCAATCATGCCATGCCTTTTCGTGCTGCTTTTGGACCTGCTAGTGAAATCCAGCCAAAAATATTTCTTCTTCGAGCTCCTCTAGTTGCGCGAGCCTCTCCTCCAGGGCTTCGCGATTCGTCATACCTGTGAGCGCTACTATGCGCAGACTAGGCACGATGTATTCCATAGGCATTACAGCTTCCACACCATAGACAAGCCTAAAAGGGGTTTGTCCTGTCAATTTCTTGCATGTCGTTTGATAAGCCCACAATACTACAGGTATGCGTAGGTCCCAATCACTTTGCTGAGCATTGAAAACCTTGGTCAGCGCGTTTTCAAGCACTTTGTTGAACGCCTCCACTGTTCCGTTAGCCTGTGGGTGATAAGGTGTGCTCTTCTAGTGATATACCTGAAATTCCTCCGTTAGTGCGCTGATCGTCTCATTCAGGAAGTGTGTACCATGATCACTCATCAAGATCCTTGGACATCCAAATCGCGTCAGTACATGCTCAAATAGGAACTTTGTGGTCGTCGCGCCCATGCAATCCTTCACCGGCTACGCTTCTACCCAACGAGTCAAATACTCTGTCGCAGTGATAATGTACCTTGCTCCAGTCTTCCCTTGTGGCTGAATGGGTCCTACAAAATCTATCGCCCACTTCTCGAAGGGTTGCAACGTCATTTGTGGATTCAAAGGAATTTCATCCCTCTGTGATGGCCTACCCGTTCTTTGACATACATCACACGCCTTGCAATATGCTTTTGAATCCTGATGAAGGGTTGGCCACCACAACCCTGTGCGTAGAATCTTCTGCGCAGTTGCTCTCCCTGCATAATGTCCTCCTGCAACGCCCCCATGAGCGTCCGCGAGGACGCTGCTTCTCTCGAACTCAGGTACATATCGTCACAATATCTCATTAGTACCCATTTTGTACAGATGCCCAGCAATGACAGAAAAATCTACCGCACGCACCACTAATTCCTTCTTTTGCTGGACAGAGTATCCTTCTTTTTCTGGACAATTCCTATTGTTAGGAAGTGTATTATATCCTCAAAATGACCATTCGTGACACATATTGCAAATAGTTGTGCATCAGGGAATTCTTCTTCTAAGTTAGTAGGTTCCTCCCCTGTTTTGATGCATGACAGATGGTCTGGTCCCGCGTTCAATCATCCAGGCTTCACAACAACTTCAAAATTGTACTCCTGGAATAATAAGAGCCATCTGCAGATTTTCCCCCACAACACAGGCTTATTGACCAGGTACTTCAGCGCAGAGTGATCCGTATACATCTTAAAATGGCCTCCTAGCAAGTAGTGCCTATACTTCTGGAGCGCATACACCATAGCTAGCCCCTTGCGCTCAGTGGTAGAATAGTTCTTCTCTGCTTTGGATAATTTGCGGCTTGCGAACATGATAGGATGGTCCAAGCCCTCTCTGCTAGCCTTTGTTAGTACTGCCCCTAGCGCTATACATGACGAGTCGACATGTACATGAAACACTTTCTTCCAGTTCGAGAAGACTAGGATTGGCGCGGTAACCATCTTTTATTTCAATATTTCCAAGCTCTTCTTACAGTCATTGTTCCAGCAAGACGGGACATCCTTCTTTAACAATTTTTCCATAGGCACGATGATCTGGGCATAGCTTTTGATAAAATTCTGTAATATCTTGTATGTCCCAGAGTAGCGCGTAGTTGTTTCACACTCCTCAGCACTTCCAAGTTCAGTATCACCGCGATCTTCGTGGGGTCTACCATCAGTCCTTGTCTGCAAACCACATGCCCCAATAGGTTCCCAAAAGGAATGAAAAACAAACACTTCTTGAGATTGAGTGCGATCTGGTATCTTTGACAGGTATCCAGCATCAGGCGCAAGCTTGCTACATGGCGCTTAACCAGCGCAAATACAATCCAGTCATCAAAATATACCTCCAGGAACTTATGAATAAATTCCTTGAATGCCGCAACCACCACGCACGAAAATATTGCAGGCGCATTCTTCAATCCAAACGGCATTACAATGTATTGAAAACAACTCCACTCAGTCACAGAGGTGGTCTTGCTCCTGTCCGCCGATGCGATTTTGATTTGGTGGTACCCAGAGAACCCATCAGTGAAGGAATATGCTTCTTGGCCACCTACATTGTCCAACACTTCATCCGTGAACGAAGTCGGGAAAGGATCATGCACACAAGCATCATTCAGTTTTCTGAGATCCACGCATATCCTTATCTCATCCTTCTGCTTCTTCTCTTGCACCACCATTGGGCTTACCCAATCCGATTCTTCCACAAGCTCAATGATGCCTGCTACAAGCATCTTGTCTAGCTCTAAGCAAACCTTCTCCTTATATTTCAGATTGAGATAGTAAGGCCTTTGCTTAATTGGCTTTGTGTTGGGCTTTAACGTGATCTTCATCATTCCTAGGTCCCCGATTATTCCTTTTAGATCCGTAAACTTGGTAGGGAATAAGTCTTGGTATTCACGGAGCAGTTCAGCAACCTTATCCACTGTCACATCATCCCAGTAGTCTCCAATATTCACGAATTTGGGTTCTGCCTCCATACCAATGTTCACTTGTTTCATTCTCAACAACGCGGTTATATCAGGGTTCTCAATCTGCGATCCTTGAACCTCGCGGTGGCCTTCTGTTTCTGGAATGTTAATCTTCTGCGGATCCTCGTCCTCTTCTTCAGTAGTTACATTATAACATTCGAGTGCGCGACTCAGCTGAGTAGCCCATTCAGGCTGAATCAGGTCTAAAGGATCCTGCGGTATCCTAAAGATAGCTGCTTTCACCTCTTGTAGCACTTCATCAATACTATCAAACCCATCCTCAAAACTAAATGTCATCATGAATCCTTCGCGCAGGATATCCCATTCACTTGTCCCATGGCGAAGCTCTGTTTCTATATACCAATTCATTGGGATAACATCTAGGGTATGACAGAACAGGTGCACCCACTCAGGTTGGGGCTTTTCTCCATAAGCCTGTGTCCATTTGGCCAGATGCATGCGCAGATCGTTCTGCCCATCATATGTGTCTGTCAGTCGCATCTTAGGCTTCCCAAATCGTGTTCTCATCATTGTCCTACATTCACACCAATCATCAAAGCTTCCCTTGTGCATACCCCACCATCTTGCGAGCGTAGTGCACAGTGCCCAGTCCAAGGCTTGGAAGCGCTGCTTTTCTGGTACCTCCCTTTTAAATGCATCCAAAAAGATATCCAACTCATTCAGACCATCATAAATAGGCAGATTTCTTACCTTTGATGACACACAACGTAGCGACCGGGTCATCATGTTGCAATTCAGCGTAGTTACTTCATGTAACCGATTATGCCAGCATTCTATTTCTTTGTCGGAATCCGAAGTGCAGGAACTCTTGCGATCCCATGTAATCCATCCATCTGCGGTGGGATTCACCCAATATTTATCTCACGCTGTTATCTTATAGATACAGTCCAGGTCGTCATCACTCTCATAATCGTGGACAGGTTCAGTGTAGCGCTATCCTTTAGTAGGATTGAGGGGCACTATTACGCACAATGATTTCTTCTCAAAGATCATCTTTCGCTTCTTCAGATTGATTACCCCATTCATATCAGTAGCCCAGTCAATTCCCAGGAGCGCAAGATAGGGATTTCTATCATCCACTATCTCTATTACTTCAAAGTCAGCCAATGTGCTCGCTCCCTCAATATCCACGGTCACCCCCTGCAGCCACCCCATGGGGATGATTTTATGCTGATTCTCCAATCTTAGCTGAATCAGAGACCATTGCAGCACAGGTCTCCCCATTCGCTCCCAAGTCTGTTTTGGTAGGACATTGTTAGGTCCCTATACTACTAGTGTAACCCCTTATTGTTATTAGTACAACCCCCTTATCATATTGTTGTGCCCATGTAGTCCCCATATTGTTATTATTGTGCCCTTACATTATTATTGTTATGTCGGCTCTGATTATATTATGACCCCTTAGACTCCTATATATAGAAAGGAGGCCTTGTCATTTGTATCATCTAAGAATTGTTCATTTGTGTAATGTAAAGGAGGTTGCCCCCTCGAAGAGGCTTATTTCTAAGGCGTTTATCTATCTTTTCTATCTTTTTGTGAACTAGTTTCATAACATTTGGTATCAGAGATTTGGATTCTAGGGTTTCGCTGCTCCAAACAGGTCATCGTGGAATTTGTGCTATAACTTTTTTTCTGCGACATTTCAGATGCTAAAAAAAACCCATTTGGGTTGAAATTGTTATGAACCTCGGGTCTAAATTTCAGAGCTTTTCGTGCTATATTTGTGGAGATATGGTCTGAGGAAGTTGGCCTTTTTGCAGACTCCTGAATTACATTCCAAACAGGTGACCTGGGAAAAATAGTCATAACTTTTGTTTTGAGCATCAGATTGAAATTTCGTAAGAAGTTACAAAAAGAGGACGGACTGTAGTTTTCTGTATATCAATTTCAGGTACTAGGGTCGAAACAGTAACACGTGGTACGTCGTACAAGTTTGCTCTACTAAACTAGTCTATAATCAGGTCACCGTGGGAGATTTGGCATAAATCTTCCTTGGAGAATCCAATTTGGATAAGACTGGTGGCATTCGAAAGAGGACGCATAGGGCTACTGCAGGTCATGATTTCAGAACTGGAAGATCCGAAATTACAGAGTTACAGTCATTTCAAGATCGAGCTCCTAAAATTAAGAAAAAACGAGATGAGGAAGTTTGATGGCAAGGATTCAGTAAAGTGGATACTACAGATGGAGAAATATTTTGATCTACATGGTGTACCACTGTTACAAAAGGTATGTATTGCATCTAATTATTTAGAACCAAATTAATTTTTATGGTATAAAGGGCTTTGTTCTCGTAAATCACTTGTCACGTGGTCAATTTTCACAGAGGAAATGATAGCACATTATGAGGATACAAAGAGAAACACCTTTTTTAGCCAATTGATAAATCTAAAAAAAAATGGTTCAATGGCAGAGCACATTGAGGACTTTCAAAAATTGAATATAAGGGTAAATGATATTCTAGAGAAGCAAAGGATTGATGTCTTCATAGGTACTTTAAAGGATAACATTCAACATGAGGTTCATCTTTGGGAACCTGATTCATTGGAGAAGGCATTCAGGTGGGCAAGAAAAATTGAAAGAAAAATTATGGAAATAAGGAATCCCACCACTCATGACTATAATTATGGAAGTGTTTCTTCTCCTAGCCTTCCACAACCTACAAGGGTGACACCACAACAATTGGAAGAAAAAAGAGAAAAAGGGCTTTGTTACAATTGTGATAGCAAATGCACTAAAGGTCATAAGTGTGTTGAGAAGAAATTATTTTACATAGATTATGAAGAGGAGGAAGAAAAGGATCAAGAAACATCAAAAGAAGAGGATATACACCAGGAACCAACCCCAGAGAAAGAAGAAATGAATCCGACCATATCTTGTAAAGCATTGGCAATAATTATCAGTCCTCAAACTATCAAGATAGAAGGACATATCAAGAAGAAAAAGGTTCAAGAAGTGAAAGATCACATCAAGAAAGAAGAAATGGATCCAACCATATCTTGTAATGCATTGGCCGGAATTACCACTCCTCAAACTATCAAGATAGAAGGGCATATCAAGAAGAAAAATGTTCAAGAAATGAAAGATCACATCGAGCATCAAGAAATGAATCTGACCATATCTTGTAAAGCATTGGAAGAAATTACCACTCCTCAAACTCTAAAGATAGAAGGACATATCAAGAAGAAAAAGGTTCAAGTATTGAAAGATCACATCGAGCATCAACAACAAGTTCTCCAACTTTGAAAGGATAACGCCACTTTGGTGCAGAATCGAATGAAACAACAGGTAGATCAACATCATAGTGAAAAATGTTTTGATGTAGGTGATTGGGTATTTTTACTGCTACATCTCAAGCAAGCTATTTATGAGAAGGAAATTTTGGCAATACTACATGCACTTAAAAAATGGCGACCTTACCCAATGGGAAGACACTTCAAGGTAAAAATGGATCATGATAGTCTTAAATAATTTTTAGAATAAATATTATCTTTAGAAGAACAAAAAAAATGGGTCACAAATATGTTGGGTTATGACTTTGACATCATCTATAGAAAAGGGAAGCAAAATTTTGTTGTAGATGCACTCTCAAGAAAGGATGAGGATGTGGAAGCATTGTTTTGTGCTATTTCTATTATCCAACCAGATTGTATAAACGAAGCAAGGGATGAATGGAAGAAGGACAAAGAAGTGTGGCCAGTCATTCAAAAGTTGCAGAAGATCCCAATTCAAACAATATTGCTAGAACTTGAAGAGGAAGGAAAAATCATATCGAAACCTGGAGCAGTCACAAAAACAGGAACCTGACAGCTACGAAATCGATCAATTTCAGAGTATCTCATCAAGTGGAAGAACTTACCCGCTGAAGATTCCACATGGGAGGACAAGAATTTTATATAGAAGCATGAAGAACTACTCAAGCGTTGAGGACAACACTTTTTGAAGGAGAGGGGCATGTTAGGTCCCTATACTACTAGTGTAACCCCTTATTGCTATTAGTACAACCCCCATATTATATTGTTGTGCCCATGTAGTCCCCATATTGTTATTATTGTGCCCCATAGAAGCCCACTATGGTTATTATTGTGCCCTTACATTATTATTGTTATGTCGGCTCTTATTATATTATGACCCCTTAGACTCCTATATATAGAAAGGAGATCTTGTCATTTGTATCATCTAAGAATTGTTCATTTGTGTAATGTAAGGGATGTTTCCCCCTCGAAGAGGCTTATTTCTAAGGCATTTATCTATCTTTTCTATCTTTTTGTGAGCTAGTTTCATAACAGACATTCGAATCTGACCCGAGGTCCATGATGACCTGATCCATTTCATACTCTCCTATCTACACGATCAGTCTCATCTCCTGTCTCGTCCTTGTTTTATTCTTGCCAATCTTACATACTACGCACGGCTCACCTGCTGCGGTTCCATCGCATCTATCGATGAGTTCTTGTAACCCTTTCATAGCCTTACTGTTGCATAGTAACTTCATACAAGTTTCCAGAAAAGTTGTGAGCATAGAGGGGTCCATCTCCTACTCAGGCTTATCCTTGCTTCCTGAGGTGGAGGCCTTAGCGAAGCTCTTCTTAGACTCCATGAAGGTTTCACGTGTGCGCTCCAAATTTAACTCAGCCTCCTTCGCCGGAGCTTTGCGGACCCACGCACTATCTTTTGGCTATTTCCCTTTGTCATCTCCCATCGCGATTCCACTTCTGAGCACTATATTTACGTTTGGATCTTCTTCACGTGGCTCAAACCTCATCATTTGCAAGTTCTGAGTCAGAGGAGGTGGTAGCGCCCCTTTTTCACGTATCCTAGCTATCAACGTATGACAGTCTTCCGTTTCATGATCAAACAACGTGTAATACTTGCAGGACGGATGCATTGGATTAGTGAAATCGTGGGCATAATGTCCTGGTCCTCCACAATTGTAGCAAATCAACTATCCTCGCCCTCTGCCAGGTCCTCCTCCGCCTCGGCCTCGTCCGTACCCCTACAATCCTGTCCACGTCATCCCTGCATTCTGGTCAAGGAGCCGCATTTTGGCCTGAACCCTATAAGCGGGAGTTCTATGCATCATTAATTCATAGTTCCTGCAAGTATGCTCATCATGTCCTACCGACCTACAAAAGTTGCAGAATAGCTATTGCGGTGCTTGTACATACTTCTGTAGCAAGTGACAGTTATCCGTGGCATGTTTTTCGGATACCTGACAGATAGCGCACCATAATGCAGGCCCCGCGCTAGGTCCTGCTTGAACTTCTGGCCTTAAAGGCATCGGTCCTCCTCCTGCAATGTAGTTTGTAAAGACCGGGCAATGGTCTTTGTCATGACCCTGACTCTTGCATTTCAAGCACCATACCTCCTCGCATACCTCTGGTTGGGCCATCCTATCCTGCTTCAAACTTTGCATCTCAAGGCACAGATTCTTCGGCTGCGCATGGATTTGCTGAATTGCTAGATTAGGATCTTGAATTGGAGTCTCATGTAGTCTCATGGAAATCTCCAAGGCCTCTGCTTGAGTTGTTATCTTCTGCTACAACAACGCACTCCTTAAGTGTGGTAGTAGCGAAGCCACAAACCACTCACGATGTTGTCCATCAGTAAAATTCATGTTGGCTTTGCGGATTATGCATTTTAGCGTCTGATCTAGTTCCTAAGGCATCTCACCTGGTTGCATCGCGATCTCTTTGAATCCCACAATCGACTGTGCCTCAGATTTAGGGCTACTAAATTCCCTATTTAGTGCTACCTGGATGTCTGCTACTCCAACATTTAGTTTATCGTTAGAGTACTTAATATACCATGTTAGCGCGCGATCTTGTAGAGCACTAACCAGAGTCACCTTCTTTATATGATCATCTGTAACATCTTGAGCTTGCCATACAACCCTCACAACAAACTAGAATTGGTCCGGGTCCTCATTTCCCAAGCCTTTGAACAAAAGCAACTTCACTGTATTTTCCATATTGAACCACGGTGGAGGTGGAGGTTGTACGGGCGAAGTTGGAGGTGAGGGTGGTGAAGATGGAGGTGAGGGTGGTGAAGTTGGAGGTGGTGTGGGCGGAGGTGGTATTTGCGGGAATCCTTGTCTTATTAATTGAATAGCACTTCGTGGAGAAACCTTCGCTATTCCTTCTTCATCACTTCGCGGAGGTGAAATCAAAGGGCTATACTCCGGACCCTTTTTCCCTTCGTTCCTATAAGTTTTTCCGCTTCACGTAGTTCCGAACATCAAGGTAGTTGCATAACCCATTTTTCACACAACAACATTTTAATCCAAGTATTCAAAGATTTTACGTACTTACCTCACAGTCCTTTGAAAAAGCGTCGCTCCGCCTCGCTATAGCTAACTGAGGTGTCGACCACGAATTCAGTCACAAATCCTCCTATGACGCGATCGAGCCAATGATCAATAGCGCGGGCAATCTTATCCTCCGATGCTTCCAACCTTCGCACTAGCTTCGAGGTCCACACAATAGGACTGTCAAGTTTCGACTTTCCTTGGATATTTGCTAGCTTCACGATCCACTTGTATAGCTCTATAGGGAAGGAGCAGAAAAAGATCTCGTGGATCTCTGTATATAGGTATCTGTCCAACCACTCTTCCTTTTTCAGTCATGGATTTTTGTTCTCTTGTGCCACGAATTCGTCGATCTTTCTATCCAACCAGTCTCCAATCTCCTTCTTAGTTGGATTCCAATGATACGACATCCACATCTCTCATGCAGATTTCGGTCCCGGCAATGGAACCATTTGTTGGCTTGAGGGGGCCTGACCCAGGTTCACCATTAATTAGCCAAACAAATCCCTACACTATTGGCCCTTTCGGCATCACCCCGTGGAGTGCGGATTGAAGTCTTACCCGAAGCAATATGGGGGGATGCTGGAACCAAGTTTCCACACCCTGAGATGGTTGTGACATCGTTTGATTTCACCTATCCCTGCCTTCGTGCAAGTGATCCCATTCTAGGGCTTGTAAGACAAACCCTCTATTCCAGCTTTCAATACCTTCGCAAAAGGATACGATCATCCTTCGTGCAGCCCAAGCCTGCTGCTTAGGTACTTTCATGTTGCTATGGCAGCGTGCCGTACAAATTCCCCAATTAATCTAAGTGCCTTGCTTAACTTATCAAACAATTATAGTTATCCCCGTGTAGACAGATATTCGTATATGCGTTCAGTTATTCAATGTAATTGCACTCATTCACGCACCATATAAGCATAATAAAGAATATTCATACATAACATATCAAGATGCATCAATAAAACAAAGACACAGAAATTGCAGAATATCTCTCTTTATTGATATCTTCCAAGTGGTTACAAATTTTGTCTGCCTTGCGCACTCAGCTGCGGACTTCTACCCTAGGCCTCTGCGCACTCAGCTGCAGAGCCTTTACCTACGCTACAACCCAAGACTTAGACTGCTTGCTCTAAAGATATGACTCTCTTACATCATCCATCATTCCATGTCTCTAAAACTACTTAGAGCTTAGCTCTTTTTATACAATCCCATGGTCTGTAGACCATGAGTAGATCTCTTACAACCGACTTTACTTTACAAAACTAAGGGCGGATTGTCCTTTATGACACATAACACCTTCGTGCTCTGTGACCACAAAATGCACAATCTTTACAATAATATTACAAAAATTGACTTAAACATGGGCTTTTAGCCCCAAAACTACCCTTGGGGGATCCCGCTCCCAACAGAAACCCAAAGGATTCTTCCCCACATTTTTGGATGGTATCCCTAGTAAATCTACCAATATAAACAATGTAGAATAGTGCACCTCATCTATAGGGATTTTAGATGGGAACCTATTAGCAACGAACTAGCATTTTTTTATTTTTATTTTTAAACCAAAAAGAGTATTCATAGTATAATTCTGCGTTTGTTTTGTGGCAAATACATCATGCATTGCATAGCTAATTCATCAAAATTATCCAATTGTTTTCTCCATTCCAATAGTAATACATGATTTTCTTGAGGAGAATATATTTAAGAAACAAAATAGTGAATACCTTACAAAACTGCCTCAACAAAACACAAAATTTACAACACATAACACTACTAATTGATTATAAAATCTTTCATGACTATGAACCTACTACTGTCCTGGAGAGGTTCATTTTAGTTTATGGAAATTAATAGTTGTCAAAGTGCTTGAGATGGCTGATTCACTTAGGTCGAGAGTCAGGTTCTTGATCTAGTCTTTAAGCTCCTTAATCACCCTTCTCAAAGCATCCATGTTGTCTTCATGATGCCCTACTTTTGACTTCAATCCTTGAATAGAATCCATCTCACTGGAAATTGTGGCCCATTGATAATTATGTTTCGATTTGATTGTTAAGAGGTCCAACTAAATAACATCCAATTGCTGAGAAAACTGAGTTAAAAGGACTTTGCATTTGCAATCATTTTCACTTTATGTGGTTGTCCAACAAAAATAATATGATCCATTTTGAGGCCAAATAAATTGAAATTTTGTAGGATAGGGGTCACAGGGAAACATAGCCTCAAACCTCCTCAACAGTGCTCAAATTACTCACTAAAAAATTGCAAGCCTTATCTAGGTTGCACTATCCCGCATGACATACAATTGATTGGGAGACATGCCACTTGAAACCACACAAACTACATTGTAGATGGAAATTCCAAAACGAGAGGTCACAATAGCAGAGATATTCTTTCACAATCTCATAGGTAGGATAAAAAACAATCCACCATTTGAACAACTTCCCCTTCCAACCACATAGACTACACTATAAACGACAATCCCAAAATTGGGGGTCATAGTTGCAGAGAAATTATTTCACAATCTTGTAGGGAGGATAAAAAACATTCCACCATATAAACAATTCCCATAGCACACTGTTAGCATATAATTTACAAATAAAAACTTCACCTATGTTCCTCCTCAAAAAAATGTTCTCAGAGGGTGATTCCCCTTCTAAATTCTCACTAAAAATATCCCTTTAAAAAAAAATTCTTACAAGGAGAAGGTCACGGGGGAGTCCCCTTCGAAGACCTAAAAACCCTACTGTCATTAGAAACTTGCCAGTCTATCAAAGATTCCAAACTTCCACAACTCAATTTCCAAATAAGGAAGTTAGAAATGCATGGCTTAGGGAGGGTGGCATCATGATAACCACGAGCCAACTCCACAACAAAGTTCCACATTCAATGGGGTCCTATACACCATAACACTTCATAATTCCTCCCTCCTAAATTATAATAATGGAATGATGCCACCATAACTGTAAGGTTGGGTACATTGTACTTTGAATGCGCATCACCTTGATTTCCATGGTTTGTGAAATATTGTGGCATTTAAGGGTTGGCTTGTCTACATGCATTGTTTCCTTAGGGTTGCCATGAAGTCACTTGGGTGCCCAATTTTCCATTTTTATATTTTATTGTCTCAACCAATTTAACTATTTTTTTAAATTTTTTTTTATAAACATCATCTGCCATTATGAAATTATAATAGACCTATTTATGTTAATTTTTAATTCACATATCTTCAATTTACACCCCTCATTAGTATACTTGCCTGTTTCTCTATTGAAGTCTCATAGGACATGGAAATATGCTTTGGGTGTGATATATTTTGCAATTATCTTGATTCTTTTCATGATGTTTCCTAAAGATTCTTCCTTTGGGAGGGATCCTTTGACTAGATGATGCAGGATTAGGAGAGAATCTCCCATAGTCGTAAGTGTGTCCATCCAATGTTCTTTGGCTAATAAAAGTCCTTGGTAGAGACCATATATCTTTGCTTGATTACATTTCATATGAATAAGACCCCATGAGTACCTGAACATTTTTTCCTCTTTGGGGCCATAGAGTACCCCTCCCCCTCTTTCCACCCCTAGCATGAAACTAGCAAATTGCCTATAAAGAAATGGAAACAATTAGCTAAGCTAACCCCTAAGGATTATATTGAGGTTCCTATTGTAGGTTGAGAAACAAAATTATATCTTGTATATTTATCTCTCAATATGTGAAAGAAACAACATGGGTTCTCATTCTAGAAGATTCACCATACCCATGTAGTAGACTTTGATGATTCATTGGAACCTCATTTTTTCCCTCTCTAGGGAAAAGGCTCATCAATGGTTAAGAAAATAATGAGTAGTTCTTCCCTTTTTTCTCCTATAAAACTCTAAGTGTTAGACCTTATCAAAGGAATCATCTTAGTCATGAATTTGGTACATGTTATTCTAATATTGCTAGTATTTGAGGTAGTTAATATTGTAAAATAATAAGATAGTTGGTTAAGAAATATGCAAATCTCTATCTTCTAAGAATTCAAGATTTGGTTATGGGAATAGAAAAATTAAAAAAGATCATTATATTTGTTTCCAATAATCTACATTATATTAAGAAGTCTTCTCTTCAAACGTATGATTTCATTTATGATTATAGTGTCTCTATAATTATTTTTGGTACAATATTCCTTCCTCTTTTCTTTCAAATTTATGAGCCAATTTAAGATAGTGATCATAAAATCTTTATGAAAAAATGTCTTTCCAATATTCCTTCAAATGGATGCTTGCAATTAATTGATTATATAAAATTAAGAAGAATAATAAGATGAAAAAGACAAAAATATTTATAATTAGGTTTTTTTGTTTTTTTAATGCAATCTTCCGCATAATTGTGAAAATAACTTAAAAAAAAATGTTTGGCAACTATTAATTAACTACCATCAAAAAATTTAAAGATTAATAGAGAAATGAAGAAAATAATAAAAAATTGCAAGTATATAAGGACACTAAATTTAGTTATAATAACATTCTCCTCTATAAGAAGAGTTTCGGCGTAAATCACATGTAGAAAACCTTTGTTGACGCGTTTCGAACCAACTAGTGTGGTTCATCGTCAGGACAAGTTGAGGAGTCAGATCATGGCTGCATATTAAATAGGGATAGCAGATCTTCCAAACGGCTAGGTTGACTAGGTTGACCATCAACGACTATATAAAAAACAGCTAGATTATATAATAATATTAAAATGTTAATAAGTCAAAGGTAATAACTTATAGTAATAAAATAATATTATAATAATAGTAAATAATTTCTTCTTAATAAATAATTTTATATATTATAATATATTATATATTGGAATGTTATTTTATTTTATTTTATTAATATATTTTTCGTTGGTTAATAAATTAATTAATTTAATTCCTTTTTGATTTATTTAATCATTTAAATCACTAGGGATAAGAAAAGGGGGTTTTTAGAATGTTATTCTATTTTATTTTATTTATATATTTTCCCTTGGTTATTAAATTACTTTATTTAATTCCTTTTTAATTTATTTAATCATTTAAATCACTAGGGATAAGTAAAGGGGGTTTTATATATTAGAATGTTCTTCTATTTTATTTTATTTATATATTTTTCTTTGGTTATTAAATTAATTAATTTAATTCCTTTTTAATTTATTTAATCATTTAAATCACTGGGGATAAGTAAAGGGGGTTTACTAATAATAATGATTTAATGGAATTAATAAACTATCATTGAATATTGGTTAAATTTTTTATTTTTATTTTTATTTTATTTTTATGATAAATGTAAAAGCTTAATAACAAATATACAAGTAAAGCCAACTAAAATTATTTGTATATTTGTTATTAAGTTTTTATCTTTACCATAAAAATAAAATAAAAATAAAAATAAAAAATTTAACCAATATTCAATAATAGTTTATTAATTCCATTAAATCATTATTATTAGTAAACCCCCTTTACTTATCCCCAGTGATTTAAATGATTAAATAAATAAAAAAGGAATTAAATAAATTAATTTAATAACCAAAGAAAAATATATAAATAAAATAAAATAGAAGAACATTCTAATATATAAAACCCCCCTTTACTTATCCCTAGTGATTTAAATGATTAAATAAATTAAAAAAGAATTAAATAAAGTAATTTAATAACCAAGGGAAAATATATAAATAAAATAAAATAGAATAACATTCTAAAAACCCCCTTTTCTTATCCCTAGTGATTTAAATGATTAAATAAATAAAAAAGGAATTAAATAAATAAATTTATTAACCAAAGAAAAATATATTAATAAAATATAATAGAATAACATTCCAATATATAATATATTATAATATATAAAATTATTTATTAAGAAGAAAATTATTTACTATTATTATAATATTATTTTATTACTATAAGTTATTACCTTTGACTTATTAACATTTTAATATTATTATATATTCTAGCTGTTTTTTATATAGCTGTTGATGGTCAACCTAGTCAACCTAGCCATTTGGAAGATCTGCTATCCCTATTTAATATGCAGCCATGATCTGACTCCTCAACTTGTCCTGACGATGAACCACACTAGTTGGTTCAAAACGCGTCGACAAAGGTTTTCTACATGTGATTTACGCCGAAACTCTTCTTATAAATGTTATGGATCATAGAAGCCTCAATTCAACAACATTCTCCTGATTTACAAAATCTCCATGGAACTGAAAACATGTTCATCATTTAGTGTATATGGTTTGAGTATTCTTTAGTTATTACTTCTTGTTACATAACCATTACAATAGAGATATTTCAAAATTGTATCATAACCATTACAATATAATTGGTTGCATCATAACCATTACAATATAACAAGGGCAACTATGTAGCGGTAGTCCCTGCCGTATTGCCAAGAAACACTAAACAATTATAAAATGAGTTGCAGTCACCAGAATTGCTTGAAGTGTGTAGTCACTCATGTGTATAGAAACAAACAATATGCAAAACTTGAACTACCAATAGCTTTAAGCAAACAATAAGGGCCACAAAGTGACAGCGGAATAGATGATAGAAATAAGAACAATGGATCAAGATTGGAACCTAGGGACTACTACAAAGTGACGGAGGAATAGATAATAGAAATAAGAACAAAGGATCAAGATTGGAACCTAGGGGCTGGCTTTTTACCGTAAAAAATGATGGCAAAACAAAGTTCTTAAAGTTAGTTTTCCAAAAGAAGTTCCGCTCGACAGAAACTCGTAATATAATGAAGTTGGTAATGCTTCCTCGATCTAGAAATGGTTAGCAGTGATGCGACTAGGACTGGTCTGGTTCTGCCATAAAATTCACCTCTAAATGTGGAATATTTTGGGTAAAAACTGTGAATCTAGAACCTGCAGCGGAAACATAGGAGGCCAGAATAAAACGTAGGGTTTTATTTATATAGATACAAAAGAGGCAGGAACAAACCATAATAATGGGCATTTTTGTGGCATGCATCGTAATAAATATATTGATGATGCTTGTCCTTGTCTTGGCAGGTTTCAGTGTCCCGTTCCTAGGATCCCAGGATTGAGCCATGTGGAACCAAATATTTAAACAATGAAACATGTTGAGAACCATCTGGGCTCCTCACGAGGGCACGACCTTATTTTCCAGAACACGAGGGCCACTTGCCTCACGACCCTATTTTCTAGAAATTTCCAGAAAACAACATGCAATACATGGATGAATAGCATGCAATACGTGGATGAATTAGCAACATTCCTTCCAGGTTTTATATAGTTCAAATTGTGTTTAAGAATTTTTTTAGCATTGACCACTCCATCCCTGGTGCCTGTTTTAGATTCAGCGAGCAATCATCTTTGCGGGCACTATAGCCTTCTCTTCTGCAATAGAGTCCAAAGATCAAACTTTTCCAACATCTGAAGCCGACACTTCCAAGGTGTAAGCAATCTGGCTCTCAAATTTGAAGATTTCACAATTGAAGAAATTGCCGACAATGAGATGACGATGAAATTGATTTTTATTTCTTATTCTGAGCGAATTGATTTACTCGACAGAGAGATTTAGAGAAGGTTTGCTCAGCATGGATAGTGGGATGTTGGAATGGCAATGGCATTTTTGGTCATCGCCGAACATGATATTGGATGCTCTCGGTTTGTGACTGAAACAACAACGGCTAAAGATCATTTCACTTGGTTAATGGTGAGAATGCATCGTACAGACAAGCCTATTCAACTCTCATAGCTCCATGGCTATTTGACTGAGCTTGGCATGCTCGTAAGTAAGGTGGTTGGCTAGGATAGTGGCAATGACTTGGCATGAGGTGGGGTATGCATAATGCAGACAACGACAAACTTATTATGTTGAAATAACAGAATGCCAACCCTTATTATGTTGAAAGAATAGAATGCCAACCCGATAGGGAACCCACTTGCTGCTTTTTATAAAACATACATAGACCTGAAAAACTGTTCTTGGTAGAGCCCGGTGATTGAGGGCTGGCGCTTGAGAATAACTTCAATATAGGGGTAGTTGAACTTGAAACTTCTAGCCCAGCTGGGGCTAGTCAGTGCCGGAAGGGCAGTTGATATTCAGTCATCGCCAGTGCTCATTACCGTTTCCGAAAGGTAATAATCTAATAATCTGGTAATATTCTGCATGTAAGAACTTCCAAAAGCACAATCATTAATAATATGGTAATATTCTGCATGTAAGAACTTCCAAAAGCACCGTGTTAATCATTAAAAGAATGCATTTTTACTTTATTTAATAGTGATAAATTGCTTGTTTATTCAGACAGAAGGCTAGAGCCACAAAACAGGCTTGGTTCGAGGGTCACCATACATTTTTTTGTCTGCATAGGTATGTTTTTTTACAGTGAATCTAATTATATACTTCAAATTTAACATTGATACAATCTGAACATTGATACAACAACAAAGGACTGGAATATGAAACTGGAACAACAACAACGGCGGGTAGGTCCAAGCTGAAAGAACAAAACAAACTGACACAGGTACTAGCGAACATTTGCAAACTTGATAAAAGATCTGTCCATTCAAAACATTCAAGAATCGATGTGGATGATGCAGGATTCATAGAGGATCTTGCCTTCATGACAGGGAAGCTTCCGGGACCCTCTATAGTGCTCCAGAGGCCTTTTCTTCAGGGACGTCCCCCTTATTTCACATAAAGAAGGGATGATTACACACTTACCTCATGTCGGCTTGTCACTTGGATGGGCTTCTACTTCATTTGGAGATTGAAACTAGCCTTTCAAGCTTAGCTACTGGTAGCTGCCTTCTGCGGAGAATTGATAGCCCGAGCGAGGAGAAAAGCCCAAGTTGAACCACTCTCCCGGTGGTACCTCGTTGTCCAACACTATAAAGAAGCTCATGACACTTACCACATTTGTAAGTGACACTTGTGGTCCATGCAAATGTGTTGGCATGTCACAATATCGGCCAGAAAAAAAATGTGTTGACGTCTTGCAATATCGGGGAAAACATTGGTTAAAGTATGGCAGTCGATGAATGAGTTTTTTGAAACTTTGGATAAAAGTTTGTTAGCCATTTTTGAAACTTTGGATAAAATCTTGTTAGCCATATAACATTACCTCGAGACGCGCAAGGGTTCCAATAAGAGTCTCAAATCAAAACTTCAGATAAAATTTGCGTGAAGGGAAATTGCAACCCGAGAGTTTGGTTAAATTTTGATAGCGCACAAATTTTTTTGGTCAAAAGACTGATTAATGTCTGGTCAACGCCGTATCGATTACTAGAGTCCCTGCATTGCCGGAGGCAGGGACTAATAAGTTATTACAAAATCCTAGAGACATTAAAAAATTGTATTGACTTTGGTTTTTCCCTCCTTTCAATTTCTACCTAATGGAAGACCACTTATATTTATGTTAGATTACAACAAGAAGAAAATAAATGATGCAGTGAGTGTCTCAAGTGGAAAGTAGATACAGAGGAGAAAGACTAATGTTGGCATATAGAATTAATAAAAGGTGAAAAACAATGTGTATATGGAAAATATTTTTTCACATACATAATATATAAAGATAAATATATGAACATAAAAGGTGGAAATTAACTTTATCTAAGAAGATGCAAAGATAAACCATTGTAATAAAGTAGTTGAGTTCAATGATATTCAAAAGTTCATGGGGATGTAAGATAAAGATAAATTAGTGTAGCATGGGGAGGTAAGATAAATTAGTGTAGCATTGAGATCGATTGGTTTTAAAAAGGAGAAAGAAGTATATGAAAATGAAAGGTTAGAACGGTGGAAAGTAATTTTATCTAAAAAGATGGAAAGATAAACCATTGTAATAAAGTAGCTGAGTTAAATGATATCTAAAAGTTCATGCGGATGTAGGATAAATTAGTGTAGCATTGAGGTGTGCACGTTATTTCCCATTGAAGTTTCCTTCAGTTGATTCCGAAAAAGAGAAAGTTGGTTTTGAGGATAAGGAATAAGGAAATGTTAGAAACCAAGAAAATTAGATTATTGGTTGAATATAAGAGAGTGACATTGGATTGCCTTGATTCTAAAGAGGAAGAGCATGAAAATGATAGATTCTAGAATTTATTGATGTTTAAGGCAATGAAAGAATATCTAGAATTTATTGATGTTTAAGGCAATGAAAGAATATCTAGAATTTATTGATGTTTAAGGCAATGAAAGAATGCAAGAATAAAAATTATGTACATATGAGAAGTGAATGTGGGGTATTTGATGTAGAATAGGAAGTTAAGATGTGAGAGAAGGATGAGTTTCCTTGTAATTCTATGATACTCCACATTATATGTATAAACTTGTGATACTTTGTAATGAGAATGAGTAGAAAATCTTGAGAATTTTGTTGTGTATTTTTATTGTCTTGTGTGAGATTATGTTTTGGTTATTTATTTTGCTATAAGTAACTTATGCTATGAGCATCTAGGTGCACAAGGAGGGAGTGAGTTCCTGTTCATGTTGCGTTATTTTTGGTACATGCTAGGAGAAAGTTGGTGATTGGAATTTTGGTGATTAAGGTGATTTAAGAGATATTTGAAGGTGGAATTATTAGTAGTTATGATAGTTGGAATTGCAACAATGGAAAGAGCAAGATTTACAACCATTGTAAATCGAGAATTACAAGGATTGAGAAGGAAAATTGAGTTTTAAATAGGACAATGTGGTGGATAACTTAATGCCAACTATTCAAAACAAGATCATGAAGATGAATAAGAAACAAAGTACGAAGACTCATGTCAAAACCAAATTAATCATTTTTTTAAAGAGTGAGAGGGGAGACCAGGTATAGTTTTTGCACTATGACATAAGTATGAGACAATAAATACTAGTGGATTGGATCAAAAAAATAGACAGGTAATTGAAGTATGAGAAGATAGGAGAGACAAATAATTTGAATTATGTAATCACTAAATCAAGTCATGTTGCTATTTGGTTGGATTTTTATAGTGAAATAAGTTTGTTAGGGTAACACAATGTCCAAGATGAGATATAGATTTTTTCTAGTGGATTATAAATAATTTAGTTTTAGAAATATAGAAAACTCACATTAGAGGGACAAAAGTGTGTAGGGGTACATTAAGGAATTATAGATTCTCGAGGTATGTGGATGACTTGAAGTTTCAATCCAGTATGACATGAAATAATGCACAATATTAGTACAATTGAGGATTCTATTAGCATGTTTGAAGGGAAGAGTAAAAGTTAGTCCATACAGATTGTTATTAGAGGAAGAGATGGCCAAGGTAGTAGTAAAGGTTCAATGTAGTGTACAAATGAGTTGTGTGAAAACTACAAGGATTATAAGTCATATGAAAGTAGTGTTGGCATTATGTCTAATGTTTTGCCCTTGATGGAAACCTACTTGACAAAGATGTACTTGATGTGAACATTGTGATAATATGATGATTGTGGAACTCATGCATATTGGTACAAATGTTATGGATAGAGAAATGGCAGTTTAGTGACAGATGGATGACAAAAGTGAAGTTTGAGAAAGTATAAGTGTTTCATGTAAAGAAGGGTCGTGTATATACACAAGTCATGTGAGAAAAAGTTGTATACATAATCCGAACCATGGAAATCTGGATCTTAAGGGTCATTACCATGGTATTTTTCAATAGTAATTGGGGTGAAAACATTTATTTGATCCTGTCAAAGAATACTAACGACATTATCAAGGGATGTACCTGAGGTATTGGCTAAGGTAAAATCTATATAAGGAGATAGATATCGAGGTGTTAAGTATGCAACTAATGGGTTATTTATGTGTGATCTGATCTGGAATAGGTGTGCACCAAGGAGCAAGAAGGAGACTCAGATCTAAATATATGTTGAAATGTATGGTTGATTGATTTACTTGTTGCAAATGTATAATTAGCTAATAATGATGGATCTATGATTATAGTAATGTTGTGATCTGAATGAGTTTTTAGAAGTCTAACAATGAAGTTTGTGGAACATAAGTTGTGTTTGCAGTGAATGTGTGTTTAAGTAATTTAAGATTTGTACATTGGTTTGCTTCTAAATAGTTGCATACATACACAGATCTATCTCTGTTGAGTCGTGTATATATGATAAGATTTGTTTGTCAGTACATTGAGATCTATATGTGGGTATTGCACATGATAAACACGTATATATGTAGTTTTGCCTAATAACAAGCGCGTATATATTCTGATTTAGATCTGGTCAGGGTCTGCGGTGTTGTTTGATGATAGTAGTTGATGAGATCTATTGTATTTGTTGTTGTCTGTCAATGATGTCTTTCTCTATCTAGTAGTATTGATTGGATTGGTTGTGCATTGATTTGATATGGTTGCAACGGTTGGTTGAGATTGGTTTGATTTAGTATTCAGTTGGTTTACAGTGCTTCATTGATTCATATTTTGAGGTTCAGTATTTTGGTTTGGTATTGAGCATAATGTTGGGTGTGGGTATAGTTTGAAAACATGATGAAAAGTGGCCTACAAGTTTTGATATTTTGAGACAGGTGGATCTAGTGTGAAATATTATGAAATGTGGTCCATAAAGGGTGCTAAAGGTTGGAGCCTTCAATGAGGGAGTCAGAACTTCCTTCCAGTGGTAGCTGGTAAATTTTTTTAGGGGGTAGGTCCTCCCTTTTGGTAAGAGCTGGTAAACGGGAACAAGGGGTTATAGATCCATTCTAGTGGGTGTTGGAGAATGAGTGGAGGATGTAACCTCCTGCAGGTGGGTGCCTGTGTGTTTGTAAGATTTTGCACCAATACAATATGTAAGGAATATTTTATTTATAATAAAAGAAGAAGACAAAGACGACGACAACAGTGGTTTTCTCCCACATTGGATTTCCACCTAAAATCTTGTTGTTCTATGTGTGTTTCTTATGTATTATGATTTATCTATTCTTTACTACATACTAGATGGTTAATGAATCAATAATGAAATGGTTAAAGTTAACTCAATTATGTATTTATGATAAAATAAGTAAAATGGGTATACATTGGTTTCCTTCACTGAAGTTGCATACACATGCTAGTTGCATAAATAACAATAACGTAAATAATTCATAATATGAGATGAAAAGTTAAAGTGAATTAAAATTATTGATTCATCCCCCTCCTCTCAATATTCTACCTAACAATTGGTATCAAAATAGGTCCCGCATCAAAATAGGTCCTGCAGAAGAAGCTTGATCACTTAAAGGGAGATATATCAAAATGAGCAGTTAAGAGGGAGTATTTTCTTCTAGGCCACCCTTGTTTAATGGAACACAATTTATTTTTTGGAAATTTAGAATGAGAGCTTATTTGCAGGCACTAGGAGCTGAAGTATGGGAAATTGTTGAAGGTGGATATCAATACCCAACCTCCATTCCCACAAATAATGTAGGAAAGAAGAAATACGAGAACAATGCAAAGGTAATGTATGCTATTTTGGGAAGTTTGGTTGAATTTGAGTTTGTGAAAGTCATGCAACTAAACACCGCAAAGGAAATATGAGATAATATTGTCCAAATTTATGAAGGTGGCACTAAGGTAAAAGGTGCTAAACTTCAAACATATAGAATTCAATATGAGACTCTTAAAATGCATGATGATGAAAGCATTGCAATATTTTTCCTTAGAGTAGACAGAATTGTTAACACAATGAATAGTCTTGATGACGAAATAAAGGAAATCGTTGTTGTTGAAAATATCTTGAGATCACTAACTCCAAAGTTCGATTCCAAAGTCTTCACCATTGAATAAATGCAGGATTTGAAGAACCTTACCCTTGAACAACTCCATGGGATATTGACAGCCTTTGAGATGAGAAAATGGGGTACATTAGGTATGAGAGAAGCAACCTTCAAAGCCACATACAAAGGGAAAGAAAAATTAAAGCATAAAGATACAAACTACATTTCAAATGAGGAAGAAGTGAATTTCGCGAGAAAGTTGCATTTGGGAACTGGTAAATTCAAAGGTAAGCTTCCCTTTAAATGTTTTTCTTATGGAAGAATAGGTCACTATGAATCCAAATTTCAATATAAATAAAATCATGATAAGAAAGGAAAAGGAAATGATGTTGATAAGAAAAATTCCAAAAAAAAAAATTCTTCTAAGAAAAGTTTTTATTCTAATGAAGACAGTCAAAGCCCATTTGATGATCAAGAAGATTCAGATTCAGATTCTAATAGTTGTTACCAAATACTTATGGCTCTTGAAGATCAATCAAATAATGAATCAGATAGTTGTGAAGAAGATGATTTAATGAAAGCATTGAAATAAAATGATAGACTTAGGAGTGCAAAAAAAGAATTGGAAACTAAAGAAATAAGTATGGTCAAAGAAATAAACATGTTAACAATGCAGTTGGAGGAAACCAATAGAAGAACAAAAATATTAGCAAAACAACTTCAATAAAAGGAAAATCCTTATGAAAAATTAGAATCAAAAGTTTGACTGTAAGGAAAGATTATGCAAAAGTCAATAAATGGGTAAAGGCATACGAATCTCTAGAGGAGATTATCAATGAACAACTCTCTCCTCTAATTAAGACATGTATTGGATACAACCACATAGCTTCAAATTCACAATATAATGACAAGAACAACCAACATAAAGTTTTTCAAAAGAAAACTAATTCAAGTCACACATCTGAAAGGGAATCTCTTAGATCAAATTCAAGGTTAGTCCCTAGGCATAAAGGATGGTTTCATGGATACTATTTTCTTGTAACTCATTTGGGCATAAGGTCACTGATTTTAGGTCAAGCATTTGGAATGAAAGAAAAATATGGGTAAGTTCCATAAGTTTGAGCGTATGATTAGAAATTGCAGCAGATTTGGAGGAAAAAGGAACAACATTCAGAGACGTAGGGAAGATTGTCCCTACTATAGTCCCTTGTTCTTAAACGTATACTTCTAATAGTGGATGCAGAAGTAAAAGTGAGGTACATAACCTCATGAAGAATAAATGATGACTGCCAGGTTCGTAGGATCAGTGGTGTATGATCTCAGGGGGGAAGCTATGCAATTGTATCTAGATGATGATTCCCTATGTTGTCTTGATATTATTTTGGTGATGTTTGTATTACCGACATTGCATCTGATGAAGTAGCAATGAACAATAACATGCATGTCATGTTGATGGGGATATGTGGTTATGAGAAATCAACATTTTACTTTATATATGTGTTTCTCATGAAGGACAATCACATGTATACATGGTTTTTTATCTAGACAATCGTGTATGCTTATCAGTGATGAAAAAGAAGTGGCATAGATTAAGGGGAAGATTCTCATAGGCTTCCATCAGTCATTATTGGCTTTTTGGTTCTGATATTGACTTGTTGTACTCTGTTAATGGTGCCCATATGCTGCTTAGGAATGATGTTGGTTCATGATGTTTTTGCAAAATGATATTGTTGCTGTTGAAATAGTTCTTTGGTGCATTTGCTAGTTGATATGATGGATATAATGTAATCAGAAGTTAATGGTGAAAAGTTGGCACAGGTTCAAGGGGAGAAACTTCTATGCTTATAATAGTTCATTGTTGGAATTATGGTTTCTTGAGCACTAGTTGTGGCATGATGTTGCATTATGATGAGTGCATATTGGTAATCTGAATGTATGGTTGTTACTGCTATTACCACTGAAGATACATATGCTACTATCATTAGCTATCAATAATGCATGGATTGAATGAGACGAAGTTATGGATGATGTCTATATGTTTCTTGAGTTGCACTTGGTGAAGTTGTTAATAATGTGTTAATCCTACTTGATACACTTAATGAGGAAGATTTATATGCTATGTTCACTAAAGATGTTGGTGATGTTGTCAATTAGTTCTATGATTTGTGATACTAATTGTACTACTTGTTTGCACATATATTGCTAATGCATGTATATGATACCTATGATGTTGTGGTTCAAGAGATTGATGTTGCTTCTTGTGGATTGTGGCTCTTCCTATATATGGAGAGAGTATGTTGACCTTGATGACATGAGGTCAAGGGGATGAGTTGTTGACAGAGCTTCATTGCAAAATATTATGCTTCTCGTATATGTTCTTGGTGATGCTTGGAAGCATTCATATTTGATAACGTGTTGAAGCTACACTGTCTTATCTTACATGTTGAGGATGTTCACGTTGTTGTCTATGTTGTTGCTATTAGATGTTTATGTCTTAGATTCCTATATGGTGCATGGTGGTTGCTAATGACTATCATGGTCTTGCAACCTCATTGTTAAGGTCTCTATTTTTGGTTATAAGTGTCATATATGTCTCTTGATGTAAAGGTCATGAAAAGACCAATGTTGTAAACTATTGTAAAATTTAGTCATATATGGGCTATTGGGATCAAGCCATGCTATCCCATTATTTTGGGACATTGATATAAAACTTGGGTCCAATATGAAAACCCAGTATGTTGGGTGGATGATGTAATCATGAGTCATTGGTGATAGGAAAAGTCATATTTGGTTGAGTCATAAAGTCTTGTACTCTATTGAATATCTATAGAAGGTTCAACATATGCTCAGGGGGAGTAAGATCAGTATGCGTATTTCATGATTCATATTCAGGAGATCAAACCTATGATGATAAACACTACAAGGGATGTACTTCATTCATCCCGGTTCAACCCTT
Source organism: Pinus tabuliformis (assembly GCA_031772625.1). NCBI lineage: Eukaryota > Viridiplantae > Streptophyta > Pinopsida > Pinales > Pinaceae > Pinus > Pinus tabuliformis. Next base: position 52,648,337 of record CM062809.1, read on the forward strand.
TTCCCTTTATGTCAAAGGGGGAGAGACTCTTGGTGTTTGGAGAGAAGACTTGGTGTTTGAAAGTGTGTTTGCAAATATTTGTAGGTGGTGTACAAACACCAAAGTGGTTTCCATCAAATCCAAAGGGGGAGATTGTTGTCATTATGGCTAATGTGTTGTTCTTGATGGAAACCTACTTGAAAAAGATGTACTTGATGTCAACATTGTGATAATATGATGATTGTGGAACTCATGCAGATTGGTACAGATGCTATTGGCAAAGAAATGATAGTTCAGTGATAGATGGATGAAAAGAGTGAAGTTTGAGAAAGTATAGGTGGTTCCTGTAAAGAAGGGTTATGTACATATGTAGGTCCTGCGAGCAGAAGTTGCATACATAATTCAAACCATGGAAATCTGGATACCAGGGGTCATTAGCATGGTATTTTCCCATAGTAATTAGGGCAACAATGATTATTTGATCCTGTTAAAGAATACTAACGACATTACCAAGGGATTTACCTGAGGTATTGGCTAGGGAAAAAGCTATATAAGGGGATGTAAATCAAGTTGTTAAGTGTGAAAGTAATGGGTTATTTATGTGTGATTTGATCTGGAATAGGTGTGCACCAGGGAGCAAGAATAAGACTCAGATTTGAAAGATTTAAGATATGTTGAAATATATGGTTGATTGGTTTCCTTGTTGCAAATGTCTATGCAGCTAATAATGATGGATCTGTGTTTATAGTAATGTTGTGATCTGAATGAGTTTTCAGATGTCTGATAATGTAGTTTGTGGAACGTAAGTTGTGTTTGCAATGAAGGTGTGTTTCAGTAATTTAAGATTTGTATGTTGGTTTTCTTCTGAATAGTCGCATACATACGTGGATTTGTTTATGTTGAGTCGTGTATATATTCTGAGATTTGTTTGTTAGTACATTGAGATCTGTAGGTGGGTGTTGCACATGATAAACACATATATACACAAGTCTACCTAATAACAATAGCGTATATATTCTGAGTTAGATCTTGTCATGGTTTGCATTGTTGTTTGATGAAAACAATTGATGAGCTATGTTGTATTTGTTTTTGTCTATCCTAGTAATATCGATTGGGTTGGTTGTGCATTTATTTGATCTAGTTACAACGGTTGGTTGAGATTGGTTTGATTCAGTATTTAGTTGGTTTACAGTGCTTCAATGATTCATATTTTGAGATCTAGTATTTCAATTTGGTATTGAGCATAATGTTGGGTGTGAGTCCAGTTTGAAAATATGATGAAAAGTGGACTATATGTTTTTATGTTTTGAGACATGTGGATCCAGTCTGAAATATTATGAAACATGGTCCATGAATGGTGTTGAGGGTTGGAGCCTTCAGTGAGGGATTCATAACTTCCTTCCAGTGGTAGCTGGTAAATTTGTTAAGGGGGTATGTGCTCCCTTTCTGTAGGAGTCGTAACCGAGATCATGGGGTTGTAGCTCCCATCTAGTGGGTGCTAGAGAATGAGTGGAGGTTGTAGCCTCCTACGGGTGGGTGCCTGATTGATGGTAAGAGTCTATGCCAATACAAGATGTAAGGAATACTTTCTTTATAATAAAAGAAGAAGACAGAGACGACGACACCGGTGGTTTTCTCCCACATTAGGTTTCCATCTGAAATCCTAGTGTTTTATGTGTGTTGCTTATGTGTTATTTAATTCATACTAGATGGTTAATGAATCAATAAGAAAATGTTTAAAGTTAACTCATTGATGGATTTATGATAAATTAAGTAAATTGGATATAGGTTGTTTTCCTTCACTGAAGTCATGTACATACACTAGTTGCATAAAGAAAAATAGTGTACATAATTCAAAATATGAAATGAAAAGTTAAAGTGAATTAAAAATACTGATTCACTCCCCCGCACCCCCACCCCCCTCCCCCACTAAATATTTTTCCTAACAAGTAATGCATCATGTAGAGATAGATGCATCATTGAAGGTGGATATCTGAGGTAATTAAAGGATAAAATGTTAGTTGGTATAGCAGAATATTCACCACTATGGAGATAAAGTCCATAAATTGTTTGAATAGAAATAGAAGGGTGATTCATGGAAAAATGAGGGTAGAGCTTAATTATCGAAAAAGAGATACTAGGAGATAATAGAATAGTCACATTGATAACAAAAGATGAGAGAATTTGATAATACAAAAATATAATTTTGCAATTGGAAAATGAAAAGTTGTTGAGAAGTAATGTTTTTAGAAGTAATTATAAACATACAGGTAAGTGTTATAAAGTTTTTATGGATTTTGGTATGATATAAAATAGGAATGAAATTGAAATGGTATAGAAACCATGACTGACACAATTTAAGCATCTATAGCCTTATCAATTATTTGGGTTCCACAAGGACTATCTCTAAACGATGTAAAATATATTTTAACATTGGTGAGTATAGAAATGAAATTCTATATGAAGTGATCCCATAGATGAATTCCAATTATTTTTAGGGGAGCATGGTAGTTTGATTATTATATTATGTAAAAATGGTAGCAAGGATACATAAAACATTAGGAGGGATGGAAAAAAATTTCAATTGCCTCTAATGAAGGATAGAGACCAAAGAGAAACATTACTTCCATAGGTGAAGGGGTTTGTTTCTTTTTCTTTTTATTTCTTTTAATAAAGGAATCAAATAAGTGTTATGAAATGATTTTCAATAAGGTGAAAATAGACTAGTGCACAAGAAAGAGATAATTAGTCTAGTAAGAATGTTATTCCATGTATCTTTAGACATTATGAGCATATTTTATTTAATGTAAACCCAACTTGAGAGTTTTGTTGAATGTTTGACAGCACCTCGTTTATGATTAACCACTTTAGTAGTTATTGTAGTCTCACCCTTTTTTTAGAACAATAAAGGAATCAAAGAAACGTTACGCATTAATTTTAAAGGAGGTGAAAGGAGACTAGTGTAGAAGAAAGAGATGATTGGTTTAGTAAGAATTTTATTGCATACACTTCTAGACATTTTGAGAATGTTTTATGTAATGTAAACCCAAATTGAAGATTTTTTTTGAACTTTTGGGACCACTTCTTTTATGGTTAACCACTTTCATGGTGATTTCATTTCCAATCTTTATGATCTCAACGACAATGCCCAAGAAAATTTATTAATGAAATTCTAATTTCATTTGATGTTTATAATACTTCCATTATACACACAATATAGTGCATTCTTTTAAATCTTCCATTCTTTTTTTAAAGGTTATCACCATAGGTTCACCCTCAAACCCTAATATGATATTAGAATTGTGGTTACTACTATGGACTCATTTTAAAACTATAACATGGTAAAACAAAAACCTATGATTATATTTGTGGGTTGTCTATTGACCTTGGTTACTATCATGAGTTCATCTTGAAACCCTCATATTGAACCCTAAAGTGGTAAAACACAAACTTGTGATAACTTTGTTTTGTGGTTGAAACACAAGATTGTGATTTTATTGGTAGGTTGTCTAATGACTTTGTTTCATGCAGGTTGAATGTTGGTTTTCTTTGAACAATTTTCTAACCTTAAGTAAATATGAAGATAAAATAAGTAGTTTCAAATCAAAGGCTTTGTTGTATGCGATATTGTTGTCATTTATGTTTCTTTTTCTTTTTCTTTCTTTTAATAAGGGAATCAAAGAAGTGTTATGCCATGATTTTCAATAAGGTGAAAAGGGACTAGTGCACAAGAAATAGATAATCGGTCTAGTAAGCATGTTATTCCATGTGTCTCTAGACATTGTGAGAATATTTTATTTAATGTAAACCCAACTTGAGGGTTTTGTTGAATTCTTGACACCACATCATTTATGATTAACCACTTTAGTAGTTATTGTATTCTTACCCTTTTTTTAGCACAATAAAGGAATCAAAAAAATGTTATGCATTGATTTTAAAGGAGGTGAAAAGAGACTAGTGCATAAGAAAGAGATTATTGGTTTAATAAGAGTTTTATTACATACACTTCTAGACATTGTGAGAATGTTTTATTTACTGTAAACCCAAATTGAAGATCTTTTTTGAACTTTTGGGACCACTTCATTTATTATTAACCCCTTTCATGGTGATTGCATTTATAATCTTTATGATCTCAACACCAATGACCAAGAAAATTTATTGATGAAATTCTAATCTCATTTGATGTGTATAATACACCCATTATACACACAATATAGTGCATTCTTTTAAATATTTTTGAAAATATGTCATTCATTTTTTAAAGGTTATCACCATAGGCTCACCCTCAAACCCTAATATGATATTAGAATTGTGATTACTACTATAGACTCATTTTAAAACTCTAACATGGTAAACCACAAACCTATGATTATATTTGTGGGTTCTCTATTGACTTTGGTTACTATCATGGGTTCATCTTGAAACCCTCATATTGAACCCTAATGTGGTAAAACACAAACTTGTAAATAAATATGTTTCATGGTTGAAACACAAACTTGTCATTGTATTGGTAGGTTGTCTAATGACTTTGTTTCATGCAAGTTGAATGCTTCTTTTTTTTCTACAATTTTTTGACGTTAAGTAAATATGAAGACAAAATAAGTAGTTTCAAATCAAAGGCTTAGTTGTATGCGATATTGTTGTCATTTATCTTTAACTTTCAATTGTATGCATCTAGGTATTTCCTATAATTATGTGTAATTTTTGTGGCTTCATAATATTCTAAGATATTTTTAAATCTATAATCAACATAAAGATAAACTTCCTATGGATTAATAGATGTTATTTGGCTAAATGGGAATGTACATTTATCCATCATTCATTTTATCTTTTGTCCTTTCACTATTCTACCAAGTTCATGATTCACTAAAAAATTTAGCAATCAGACAACTAGCTCTATAACTAAGAATTTTTCAGTATTAATCCCTTCTAGGTCAACTAATAATGTTTCAATATTAGCCCTTCTAGGTCAACAATTCTAGTATAGAAAGTGTTACAAATTATTGATCCTTATAATTAGTAGGCTATCCTTATGTTGAATGCAAATTTCAAAATATTCCAAAGATTTGATGGTCATGAGCAAAGTCAACTAAAATATTATGGAATATGCAATGGAAATAAGGGAGGTTGTCTAAGAAGCAAGTCATCCATAGAAATTTGAAGAGTATGCAACTAAAAAATGATTCAATATGAATACCAAAGTGGAAATTTTACTCCATGAAGTATGCCAAATTAAACCACTAAGCAATGGAGATACATTTTGAAATAATTGAAACAATTGATGGTATCTTACTGGCTGAAGAGTCCAAATGATCATAGATTCCTATTCTATTTAACCTCGAATTATATGAAGAACCTTAATAGACCAAATACATTCCATGCAAAACCATTAAGCTCAAGTCTTTTAAAAATCTTATAGGACGACATACTGGTATTAAAATCAATAATTGTAGTTTTGAAAACTCAATGATGATTTTAAAAGGATAACACCATAATGAGATAAAATTATATTATTTGTCATGAATCCAACCCAATAGAGGAGAATGAGTAATTTGTTTCCGTAATAGATATGTCTTTAATTATTAGACCTTCTAACTATTTCTTCAAAACACTTATAAGCCAATAATCATTACGCTCTCTAGCTTTGTTGATACTCGTAGCCTCTTCTTTGTCTTGCAAGCATAGTGGGAGATCTTCATCAATAATCATTTGATGACCACAAGTCTATCCATTGAAGTGGATGGATAATTCCTAGCCAATGGGTGTTGTGGTTCTCTCAAAATTTTAAATTAATTATGTGATCAAAGACTTGAAATGTTTAAAACTTGGAATATAGATTTTCCTACACAAAATATGATCTGAAATGTTGGGAAAAATTGTTAATGCTATGCAAGCTCCCTCATCAGTATTAAAAATATGTTTAATATTGTCGCATTAACCAAAATGTGAAGGATTATGTGTCAAGTGTTATGTGTCTTTTATGAGAAATTCATGAGGTTAATCAGCCGATTAAAACACATATACAACAAGTAAAATGCAGAGAAGTAAAACAGATCAACTCATAACACAAAAGGTTGATAAAGGAGTTCACCCCTCCTAGGCTACATCTCCTTGGACCTACTTCTTTTTTTTTGCTAATGCAAGAGTCGTGCCTTCTATTCAAAATATTCAAAGGGTAAAATTACATAAAATACAAACCACCACAGGCTAAACATTTTAGCCCTAGGTAAAAGCCTCACCAAAATAAAAAGCCGGCCAACTAGGTCCTAAAGACCCAAACATCAGACCTGAAGTAACTCAAATCCAAAATAAACAATGCGTAAATGGCCAAAATACCCGGACCCACCAACATGCACGATAAAAGACCCGGACCCACCAATAAGCACGTGGTTCCCTGACCGTTGATTCTCTTCACCTGATCCAATGGCAGAGGATCAAATCGCATGAACCAAAAGCACAGAGAATTACCACGCGATGAAGACCCGGACCCACAAACATGCCCGCTGTTCCCTGACCGTTGATTCTCCTCTCCTGATCTGACGGCGGAGGATCATATCGCATGAACCAAAAGCACAGAGAATTACTGTGTGATGAGGGCAGTATTCTCTCCCCACCCTTGGCCACGTGTTGCTTGGTGAGTGGAATCGCTCCCAACTCCGAAAAACCGCTTCTGGCTTTAAGGGCATGCGATAAACCAGAAACCACCCCGAGAGCGGTAATGACACCACGGAAAGTAATGCGGGGGGTTTTGAGTCTGCTGAGAAAGCCGGGACTCCGGTCCCTCGCACCATCCCAACTCCCCAGGCGCGTGAACCAGAGGAAGATGTAAATCTTCTTACCATTCTTGATGTTCTCTGTCCGGTCATCCGAGAACCACTGTCTGCCGAGCCACTTCCACCTGAGACTTCTGGGTTTGCACTTACCATGGCTGAGGAGGCAGACAAAGACCTGCATCCCAATTGTAACATCACTTCTGAAATAATACTTCATAATGAATCCGAATCAACTAGACCCCATCTCTGCGACTCTGTTTCGGAATAACGTTCTGTCCTCATCTGCCTGATTGAGACAATGCTCCCTCAATCTATTTTGAGGCATCTCTTGCCAACTCAACTTGACCCTACTTTTGGTGCAGAGCACCCCTTGATTAGCTAGAATGTCCGCCAATTTATTTGTTGTCCTTCGCACATGAGTAAAATTCACGGTACGCAAGGACAAAAGGTGAAACTGAATCCTTTGAAAGACCTGAAGCAGCCTCCAGTGTCTTGAGACTTTTTGCGGCTCCGTGCCACAGCAGATTCTCTTGACCAAGTTAATGATTAACTCATAATCAACTTCAATTATTATATTCTGGAGATTGTCCTGTTTTAGGAGTTCTAAACATTGCTCAAGTGCCATTAATTCCGCCATATTGTTTTTAGCTTTTCCCAAATGGCAATGAAAAATAAAAAGGATGTAGCTGTTTTCATCCCTTAACACCCCTCCAAAACCAGCAGTGCCCAGGTTGCCTTTTGAGGTCCCATCAATGTTGCATTTCAAAAAACCTTGAGGGGGAGGATGCCAGCAGTCCGGCTTCTTGACTAGTTTCTTCACCTTCCTATCCATGCTCTGTGGTATAAGCCCCTGCATACCCAATTGAAGAAGTATTTGCAATTCAGCTTCTAAAGGTGGATTCTTTGGGGAAGTTCGCACTAAAGTTCCCACCGTCTCCTTAAGCTGTCTTAAGATTTGCGCAATAATGTGCTGGGAGGAACTTTTTACATTCTTGAAGATTCTGTAGTTCCTTCTTTCCATAAATTCCATATTATGAAGCTTGGAGTTAAAGCCCAAGATGAGTGAAGAATTTCATAATCAGAGAAGTTTCTTCTCCAGTTATTCAGGGCATTGATAATGCTTCCTTTGTCTTGGTCTGTCTGTTTTGAAAATTGTAGCAAAAGTATCCGACAACCTGGAGGTGAAAATGAAATTATTAAGAAGGTGCTCCATCATTTTCTCTTGGGATTCACAAAGCTGGCATCTAGAAGGTCCCAGAACATCCCTCTTCTGAATGTTTTCCCAAGTTAGAATTTTCTTATGATGTACCAGCCACATGAAGAGTTTGATTTTCATCCATCCTTGATGTTCCCATAGGTTCTGCCAAACCCTGTTCGGTTCATTGGAATCCAGCTCCAGGATTATGTGCTTTGCCTCCTTAAGATTGAAGGTACCTTCATTATTGTTGCCCCATCTAAGTTGGTCATGCCCCTCTGAAACCAGAATTTTCCTTTGGTCCAACATTGTCATAAGTGCATTAGCTTTTGCTTTCAAGGGGCTATCATCCCTATAATCCATATTCTTCCAGGTTCTCCATTTTCCTTCACTATTGGTTTGATCCCAAAAATATTTTACCCTAAGTAACCCTTTGGTATCAGTTTCTTTCTTGAGGTCCACAAAGTCCTCTCTTAGCAGTGTAGGTTCTTGTTGCCATTTATCCTCCCAAAACAAAGCAAGATCTCCCTCTTTGATTTCCCATAAGCTATTTTTTTGCACTAAGCCTCTATTCTCCTAGGATTTATTCCATATGTAGGAGCCTTTTATGATGCCAGTCATCCTTATGTGATCATTATATTGCCAGTTGCTGGCGTATTTTTCTTTCCAAATACAAGCCCACTGAGTGTTTGGATCTTTTACCCACTGCCACCATAATTTTTCCCCTAAAACTTTGCTTAGCACTTCCAGATCATCCAGTCCAAGACCTCTGTGGTTTTTAGGTTTGCAAATCTTATCCCAGGCTACCAAGGCCCATTTCTTTCTCTCCTCCCCCTTACCCCAAAAAAAGTCTCTTTGAATGGTTCTAAATTGTTGCAAAACTCCTTTTAGAGCTGGAAGGGCTGAAAGCATGTAGACGGGGATTGATTGAAGTACAGCTTTTGTAAGCACCAACCGGCCTGCCAAGTTTAAAGATCTAATAGTCCATTTCCAGGTTTTATCCTGCATCTTGTTAATCAGTGGTTCCCAAATGCTCTTGTGCAAAGGTTTATCAGTTAGAGGAACTCCCAAGTATTTGGAAGGAAGGACATCCCTTTGAAAGCCCAAAATTCTGGAGATATTCCTCTAGATAGCAATATTAGTATTAAAGAAGAAAATCTTAGATTTGGAGAGATTTACCTCCATACCTGTAGCCATGGCAAAATCACTCAGGATTTGTTTATAAGCTAGTGCTTCTTTGACCATTGGGATGCCCTGCAGCATGGTGTCATCAACAAATTGTTGATGGGTCAAAGCCTGTCCAGTCTCAGAGAGTTGGAGACCCTTGATGTTACCCACTTCTTTAGCATGCTTGATAGATCGACCAAGTCCTTCCATCATGAGGATAAAGAGAAAGGGGGAGAGCAGATCTCCCTGCCTGAGGCCTCTTGAAGGAGTAAAAGTCTTGGATGGAGAACCATTAACCAAAATTGAAAAGCTAGAAGAAGTTATCAGGGCCATAACCCATCTTACCTAGTTATGGTCAAATCCAAAGGCTAGAAGGACTTTCCTGATATAGGTCCAATTCAACTTATCATAAGCTTTGGCTAGGTCCAATTGCATAATCATTCCCGCCTTCCTATTGCTTAACAATGAATGAACCACCTCATGTGCTTGAATGATGTTATTGAGGATTTGTCTACCCTCCACATATCCTGATTGCTCCACAGAAACTAGAGTAGGAAGAAGGGGTTTGAGTCTATTGGCAATAACTTTGGATATTATCTTGTACACCACATTGCACAAAGCTATAGGTCTAAATCTATCTGGAGTCTAAGCAATGTCCTGTTTGGGGATCAAAGAGATGAAGGATGTATTGAGCACCTTCAAAATGGTTCTATTCATCCTGGAGTCCTCCACGACATTTAAAATATATTTCTTGACAATATTCCAGCAAGCTTTAAAGAAATCCACATTGAAACCATCAGGGCCTGGCGCTTTACCATTCTGCATTTCTTTGATGACCTCACTAACCTCCTCTTCAGTCACTGGCCTATTGAGATTGAAATTATCCTCTCTTGTTACTAGCTTAGGTATGTACCTTGTTAAGTCCCTGATAAAATGAGCTCTGTCCAAAATGGTCTCCTCTGTGATACTTCGAAAGTGCTGAACCAACACAGCTTCTATATCTTCATGGGTATTGAGTAGGTGACCTCTGGCATCCTTGATCGATGAGATCCTATTATGAGATCTGTTCACCATGGTGGATCTGTGGAAAAACCTAGTGTTTCGCTCTCCTTCTTTTAGCCATTGAACTCTTGATTTTTGTCTCCAAAATATCTCCTCTTGTTTACATAAGTTCTCCTAGTCTTGATGATGCTTGGTGACTTGATCATTTCTGACTCTATCAAAGCCGTTCGTGATAAGGGCTTGATTGAGTTCCTGCATTTTACCTTCAATAGCTTTTTTCGCTTCAAAAATATTACCAAATTCATTCTTGTTCCAATATTTGAGTCTGAGCTTGATGTGTTTTAGTCTTTTGTGTAGCAGAAACATTCTTGTACCCTGAATATGCAGATCTTCTGTCCACCATTTTGCAATGTTGCTGATAAAGTCTGGGTGGGTGAGCCAGATATTCTCAAATCTAAAAGGTCTGTTCTTGGGGGTGCCAATGCCCTGAACCTCAAGTTGTACAGGCCAATGGTCCGAGCCTCCAAAAGGGAGAATTCTCACTGTCATTTCCTTATCTGTGAGCATAAGGTCCTTTGAGATTATGAATCTATATAACTTTGAGGCTACTTAAGACTCTCCTCCTCTCTTATTGTTCCATGTAAAGAGGCCATTACTCATATCAGTATCAACTAGCTTCATATTATCTATAAAAGTTTGAAATGCTATAGATTCTTTGCTTAAAGTTCTGGTTCCCCCTTTTTTCTCCGAAAGTGATTTGATCATGTTGAAGTCCCCACCCATGATCCATGGCACTCCTGCATGTCTATCTCTTAGTTCCACAAGAGAATCTAGCAGCTTGAGTTTATCATACGGTCTCTGGGGGCCATAAACATTTGTAATCAAATAAGTCTTCCTATCTCCCACAGGCTGAATAACCACTAATAAATAATTCCTAGATGCCTCAGCATCTATTATGCCAATCTTTTGGGGGTTCCAAAGAGTAAGTATACCTCCTGCTGTTTTATTTGCTTTGACTTCTAGAAACTCATATTTGTTGAGCCATTTACTGTGTATTTCTTTTATTTTTTGAATGGAACATTTAGTTTCTTGGATAAATATCATATCCAGAGCTTCTTGTTTCATTCTATTGCTAAGTATTCTCTATTTTCTTTTACTTCCTAGACCTCTAATATTCCAAGATGTGAACTTCATTATGAACGATTTGTAAAGGAGTAGCTGGTTAGATCTTTCATCTTACTTGAATCTATCATTAGCTTTCCACATTCCATCAGTAACTCATTCTGCTTTTTTCTACCTCTTTTTCTTCCTGGATGTCTAGGAGCTAATCCTGGTGTGGTTTTCATAGTTTTCACACCTTCGTTACCCTGCCTTTCATTGTTTCTTTGCCCTTCCATCCCTTTAGCCTGAGTTTTCCATAGGAACAGCTGCTGTACTCTGTTAAACTCTTCTTGAGGTAGTGAGTCTACCCCTCCCATTGTCCCCTGTTTCAAGAACCCTTCCAGATCTAGGTGTTCTCTATCAAGAATATCCTGCAGTTCATGATCCTCCATATCCATCTCACTCTGGGTCATTTCTTGGTCCATTTCCAGTTCTCCATCACTCAGCGTAGTCTCTTTCTATTTATTAATATCCTGTGTTTGCCCACTATTTCCTTTTGTCTCCTTCTCCCCTGGGCTACCTTCCATTACCTGATCTCCCTTTGTTGTCTCTTCCTCTTCTTCTAGTACTTGGAACCTGTTCAGACTGGCCTGTTGCCCTTCTGTTTGATGTTTCTTTGGCCCCCTTTTGCCCCCTTTTCCTCTATATCCCACTTTGTGAAATTTTTCAGTATCTTTCACTGTGGTAGCTTTATTTCTGTTCTCTATTTTTCTGAGAGGGCAGTCTCTAAATAGGTGCCCATGCTCATGGCACCTACGACATATGAATGGAATATGTTCATAATCTACTGTTTGCACCCATTCTTCATCAAAAACTTCCAAGATGACCTCATTCGGTAGTGCTCCAGAGAGATCCATCTCCACACATATTCGTGCGAAGGAAGTATATTTTCCCCTTCTAGTGGCCTCAGAAGCTTTGACAAAACACCCTAATTTGTTTCCTATGGTAGATAAAGATTCAGTTTTCCAGTAATCTAGAGGTAAGGAATAGAGTCTTACCCAGACCGGGACTGAAGTGAAAGTCTCTCGCTCCGGGACAAAATTCATCATCCAAGGTCACATGTAGAGGCCTGCAACTACATAGAAGTAGGGCCCTCCTTCAAACACCCTGTCTTTGTCCTCAATATTTGTAAAGACCACAATGAAGAAACCCTTTGACCCAAGATGTAGGTCTATGCCTCCTTTCGGTTTCCAGTGGTATTTAATCCATGTTTGTAGCGCCTTTTCTGTGGGCCATAATCCCATGAATTTACAAATGATAGCATAGGTCCGCATGTGGTCCTTGTGCGCCTGCAGAGTAGGATCATTTAAAACTACTCTGGGTGTGACCTCAGCCTTAGGCTTACATGGCCCCTTTTGCGTTTTGTTTTCTACTTCCTGTTTCTTGTCTTCTTCCTCATTTTCTTTTGTTCTATTGTCCTCCCTTGTATTGGTCAAATATTGTTCCTCTTCAATGTTCCTTTTTCCTTCTCCTGAAGGACCTCTAACAGTTTCTATTGGTTTCTTACCTCGGCTGGCTACGGCCTGACTATAGGAGGGAGTGGAGCTCCCCCTTTGCGCCCCTCCATGGAGTTCAACGCTTGCAGAAGCTTGAAACCCTATCTCTTCGTCTCTCGACGCACCCATCCTCGGTAAATAATCTATTTCATTTGCCAACGTCATTGACAAACATCAACAAACATAACAAAACTAATAAAAGGTCATCCTTGGACCTACTTCAATGGCTAGGCCCTCTTTGGATTAATGGTCAATTCTCTGTTTACATGAACCTATAGTGCTCCAATGGCTTTGCAACCTGATCCATTGGATTCACAAGACCCAAAAACCACAAAAATGACCTTCCAAGCTCTGCTATTGGACTTCAGCTGATCTAGGCTTGACCCCCTCTCCTGGTGGGCCTAAGCTTCCTAAAACTTAAACGTAGAAAAATCAAGTACAGAAGTGCCTTTGTGCCTCTACAACCTATTCCGTTATGTTTAGAGCATCCAAATCATCTAAGAATGAATTTTTCTGAGCCAAAATTGGTTGAAAACTGCTAAAGTTATGGTTTCTTCAGTTTTTCCTAGGAAATCTCCACTAATTCTGAAAAAACTCCAGTTAACCCCGCCAAATTTGGAGTTAGCTCCAGATTTGTCAGGTCTGCCAAAATATCTACCAAACTAATCCGAAATTAATTAATTGATAAACACGGATTAATTAGCACTAATCTCACTTAGCGGTTAATCCGCAATTAGCATAAAATGCTAGCGGTTAAGCATGGTTTGCGTTCACATGTCAAGGTTAAATGTTAAGGTTAATGCTAACGGTTTGGCTTCCTGGTGGTTAATGTTAATGCTGGTGGTTAGCATCGTTTTGGTCACATGCAAGGGGTTACCGCTAGTGGTTAATCCCCAAATTTCAATGCATTAACCTTTAAATAGCAATTGTGCCCTTTACATGTTAAGACATAAGGTTGTGGTATGGCGGTAAGACATGGCGCTTCTTTAGGTGAGGTCATGGGTTCGACTCCCTGGCCTGCCATATAAACTTTTAACCGATCTTTGAGAGGGCACGTGGCGGACTCTGGGCTTGCCACGTGTCACCCTCTCATTGATGCACCAAATGCACTTTAACCAATTACGTGCGGCCACTTGTCACGATCTGGTTGGTCCACTTGTGGGAATATTTTGAGGAATATTCCCTAGAATATTCTTTTTGTTGACTGGTCTGTATGAATTCCTAGTCATCATCCCAGTCAGCCTGTACCAAAATTCACATGTTTGACCAAACGATTAGAACACAATATCTTTCTCATATGAAATCTGTTTTGAGTGAAATGAGTTGCATTGGGATTGTATCACCGAGAAAAAAGCGGTCATTAAGGTTTTGATTGATTCTGAGCACTTTTATTTTTGAGCAAATTTTTCCCCTAATCTAGATTCTGATCACTCCTTCCCACTAACAAGCTTTTGGACCCACAATAGTTTGTTATCTTATGAGAGCTGAATACTCTTCTCCTTCCCAAGTTCTATCAATTGATTCTACTTGGAAAAATCTCCATGAAAACCACTTGGGTTCACTGACATGCCTTGCCTTTTAAATGGCTTGGCACTTCAACCAATGTTCTCCTTTTGCTGCTGACCCAATCCAACAATTGCTGGCTTCTTGCTAATTAAACACCCTGTTGTACCAAAGCGATCCCTCGGTGCTTGGAAATCTGACTGATGGCCTTCCCACTGAGAATCATGTTCCTCCTTTGCAACACATGAATTTGATGCAAGATTCTCCTTGGAAACCACTTTTCCATGTTAAGCCCATTTGAGTGAACTACATAAATGAGTTCCAATATCAGTAATAACAAGAAAAGAAATGTCCATTCTTTACCTCCATGGTTCCAAATTCCACATCTGGAATAATTCATTCACCATCTCTTTCACTTCTTGGCATCAACACATCAAATCACATTGTAGACCATTTAATATTTTACAAGGGCTACAATTTATTTTGGCATTTTTGTCCACTTTCGCTTCTTGATTCCATCATCCTCTAGTATTAACATGTTGTTCATGTCATGATTTGAGAATCAAGGCTAATCATGAGCCTCTTGCTCAAGCTTGGACCTTCCAAAATCCTACGACATCTTGTCACAAGAAACACCATTAACCTTGAAAAACACTCATGTAAGAATATAACTTGACGACCTCTTCCTTTTGCTTCTTCAAAGCAACAAATGTCACATCGTGTGAAAATCACCATGTACTCTTACATCTTGGTGTAGAAACCATCTTAGTGTTTAGTCGATGGTTTACTAAACACATGTCGAAATAACATACTTCTTCAAACAACTGACTTTCAAGTCAAGCAAAAGTATGTACAACAACTTGAAGATTTACAACAAGAATTCCACATTCTCATGAAACAATTAATCACATCTCCCTTTCATCTTTGGAGACAAAATCAACTCTTCCAAGTCGATATAACATACATGTAACAATCAATCGACCACACAAGTCGACACTCATGCATGTGCAAATGATGAACATCCTCAAGTTGATGAAATACATGTTAACAAAGCAATCAACCAACACAAGTCAATCACTCATGCATGTTCAAGCACAATGAAACTATTAAAAATTCCACTGTTCACACACACAAACTCTCATGCATGTATAACAATTCTCAACTCTCTCACAAGTACAATCACAAAAACAAGAATCCCATTGGTATGTACGAGTACTTAAAGAGCTGGAATGACCAAATTTGCTGCAATAAAATGAGTTAATATACTCCACTTTTGAACACCTTCCTGGCATAAACATGCAAGTTCAAGAATGCAACATGCATACAAATTTGTAGTTGCAAATTTCCATCTTTTCTGCATCTAAGTGAGTCAACATAACTCTACTTTTCCAACATCTTGCTTCATGCAATATGCATCATACTTTCAAGAGAAAAGAAATGCATCTAAATAACAAGGAAATGCATCAATAAGGCAAGATTTGCATCAATTATCAAAAGAAATGCAAGGCCTTAATTGGTTAAGAAATCTAACCATCTCTTTCCAAACCATTTCAATGGCGCTTCTTTCAGCTACACTTCATCATGTGTATCATCCTGACCCACATCAATTATGGAATCCCTTTTCAATTCTTTCGAAAATCTCTCTCCACCTTCTTCAAATGTCGTGGATGACTTGTTGGATGCAAAGTACAACACTTGTCTACAAGATGACCCTGCTTATGGCAATGAGTGCAAAATAATTTCATCTTCTTTTCAACATGGTTTCCATTATCCAATGGAACTTTGGATTTCTGTCTCTTTTGTTTTGAATGTTTCTTGTGTATGGATATCCTCTTCCAACACCTCGAAACAGTATGGTTATTCAAACCACAAAAGGAACATGTAAATTTTCTCCAAATCTTATGTGAATATTTACCATGTTTATCATAATCAAAAGAAACTTGATTAAATGCAGATTTATACCTTGCACATTCACCTTTGTCGCCTTCTTGAGGAGGTGAATTTGATGAGGTAGTGGCTCTCTTTGGAATACCAACAATGGTTTCAATGACCTTAGAGCTTTCAACATCCTCTTGTTTTCCATTTCCACTAGTTGCATGCTTATGAGCATCTTCTTGCAAAGTGGGTATAAAACTTTTGCATTCCTCATGAACACAAACTTCACAAGCTTGAGGTAATGAACATGTAATGAAAGTCCTTCTTGGAACACCTTCATGTGCCTCCTTGGATTTGGAGCATTCTCCATCATGTTGTCTATAACCAAGACCGAAATACCTAGGCCTTTCCTCAACAACAATTGGCTCAACTATGCCTTGTGCATGTTTGCCTAACCCTTTACCTTCATAGCCCATATTCATCAATAATTTTGACCCTATTCCTCTAGCGTTTCTTTCAAAAGCACCAAAACATTCATTTTGAGAGGAAATTGAAGATAAACTTGAATTGCATACGTCATTTTCATGCACATACTTGGCTAGGGTTTCCTTGGCATCATGGAGTTGAATCTCCATCTCATGCATCTTTTCAAGAAGCTCTTGCTTCTCCTCCTTCATGACCATCAACTGCTCTTGAAGTATAGTGTTCTCCTTCCTATCTTCATACAACTCTTGCACCATATCTCTCATAATGATAAACTCCTGCAACATCTCTTCATCGAAGAGTCTTGCTTAGGAAGATGGATTAGAAACATCACTTGTTGAAGCTGCCATCACATAAACTTACACACAGTTAAATTCTCCTTGCACAAATATAAAACCAATAGCTAATTTTCTAGCTAACCTTGGCAAACCATCTCATGGTTAAAATGAGATAACAATGCTCTGATACCAACTTGATCTGAAATGTTTCTATGCAAGCTCCCTTATCAATATTAAATATATGTTTAGGATCATCTCATTAACCAAAATGTGAAGGATTATGTGTAAAGTGTTATGTGTATTTTATGAGAAATTAATGAGGTTAATTAGATGATTAAAACACATATACAACAAGTAAAATACAGAGAAGTAAAACACAACAACTCATAACACAAAAAGTTGATAAAGGAGTTCACCCCTCCTGGGCTACCTCTCCTTGGACCTGCTTCAATGGCTAGGCCCTCTTTGGATTAATGGTTAATTATTTGATTACATGCACTTGTAGTGCTCCAATGGATAGACCCAAAAACCCAAAAAATGACCTTACAAGCTCTGTAATTGGACTTAAGCTGATATAGGCTTGACTTCCTCTTTTGGTGGCCCTAGGCTTCCTTAAAATTCAATGTAGAAAAATCACATATAGAAGTGCCTTTCTGTATCTACAACCTGTTCCATTGTGTTCAGAGCATCCAAATCATCTAAGAATGACTTTTTCTGAGCCAAAATTGGTCGAAAACTGCCAAAGTTATGGCTTCTTCAATTTTTCCTAGGAAATCTCCACTAAATTTGGAAAAACTCCAGTTAACTCTGCCAAATTTGGATTTAGCTCCAGATTTTTTGAGTCCGCCAAAATATCTGCCAAACTAATCCAAAATTAATTAATTAATAAACATGGATTAATTATCACTAATATCACTTAGTGCTTAATCCGTAGTTAGCATAAAATGCTAGCGGTTAAACATGGTTTGCGTTCACATGCGAAGGTTAACTGTTAAAGTTAATGCTAATGGTTTGGCTGCCTAGCGATTAGCATCATGTTGGTCACATGCGAGGGGTTACTGCTAGCATTAATCCCCAAACTTCAATGCATTAACCTTTAAATATCAATTGTGCCCTTTACATGTTAAGACATAAGGTTGTGGTATGGCGGTAAGACATGTTGCTTGTTTAGGTGAGGTCATGGGTTCGACTCCTTGGCCTACCATATAAACTTTTAACCAACCTTTGAGAGGGCATGTGGTAGCCTCCGGGCTTGCCACGTGTCACCCTCTCATTGGTCCACCAAATGCACTTTAACCAATTACGTGCTGCCACTTGTCACGATCTAGTTGGTCCACTTGTGGGAATATTTTGGGGAATATTCCTTGAATATTATTTTTTCTGAATGGGCTGTACGGATGCCTAGTCAGCATCCCAGTCAGTGTGTACCGAAATTTCCCTATTTGACCAAATGATCAGAACGCGATATATTTCTCATATGAACTCTGTTTTGAGTGAAACGAGTTGCATTGGGATCGTATTGCTGAGATAGATGCAGTTGTTTAGGTTTTTATCGATTCCGAGGACTTTGATTTTTGAGCAAATTTTTTCCCCTAATCTAGATTCCAATCAAAATATAAGGCATAACTAAGGATTATTGGTTTTACATAACTGTTGAGTAATTTTTCAATCTTATTTTCAGTAATACCATCAACCAAGTTACATATATACCATGTGTTTTTCATTTTCTTTCAAATAATATGCACTCAAATCTTAGTCAAAAGTTACTGCTCATTACCAGATTTTAGCATTCTTGCCAAATGTTGTATCAAATATCAGTGATTCAACATCACTTGGTTAGGTGTTAGCCATAATTTTCAAACATGATAAGAATAGGCTGATAAACTGAGGATAAACACTTTTCTTTTTATTTTTTAAAGAAAAAAGAACTTTTGAAATTTCTAGAATAGAAATAAAAAGATACAATCTCTTGGCTACATAGTAGCTCACTTTATTTCTTAATATACATTTTATCTTAGCATCCAAAATATGATTCACTCATACATATAGAAGAAATACTAACTTGTCACTAGAAAAGAAAGATTAAAGAGATTAAAGGAAAAGACTCACAGTAAAACACCATTGTGAAATTATGAAAAGGTACAAATGCCAACATCCAAAAGTAATGTTTCCTTTGATAGTAGATATCATAGAAAATTATGCTCCCTATAATAGTCATTACAGAATTTTTTAGGTCTAAAATATGCCTCTTAAGGAATATTATAAATAATAGTGGAAATAATAAAATAAGATTAGATTACCTCATCAAGTTTTAGAGGGAAAAAAGAAAAAAACTAGTTTTTCAACTCATTTTTTCAAGTTATCTCTATTTTACTCAAATTTCAAGTGGGAGCACTCGTTGGATGCATAATTTAATTTTTCATCCAAGGAGTACCCATGTTTCATACTGTTGATAGACCCTACCACATGAAAAATGTTAAATACATGAAAAAACGTGACTGCAATAATGTTTTTTCATGCATTTCACATTTTTCTTGTAGTAGGGTCCATCTAAAGTATGCAACATGGGTACTCATTGGATGAAAAATTAAAGTTTGCATCCAATTAGTGCCCCCGCTTGAAATTTGAGTAAAATCGTAAGGAAATAAGTTAAAAATGTGAGTTGAAAAAATAGTTTTATTTTTTTATTTTTATCTTTTTGCTTTTTCACTCCAAAAATGGTGAATCATTCCCCATGGTTGACATCATCATATTGGATCCTATTGGTTCTTATAAAGTTGATTTTTGTTGTACATTTTTGTTTTGATACCCATTTTTGACCTCAAAATTTCTCTAATGGAAGGACTTGAAGATCATTAAATTGTTGTTATAATTTTTGGATCTTCCTTTTTTATGATTCTAAAAAAATGATTCTAAGATCCACCTTTCCATTGAACCAATCCACTATTATTTTGAATCACCAATCAGTTTAACAACCTTCACCTGCTTCCGCAAAGCTAACTACAAAGCACACCATAGAGAAATCAACTCAGCTAGAAAAATAGTACCATTTTTGTTATGAATATAATAATAAATAATAATTAAATGGAAAATAATTAATAAAAAGTTAATAAATAATTAATTACCAAAATTCTAGAGTCATGTCTATTGAAGACACTCGTGACTAATCAATTCCCATTTAGGCACACCATCACAACAGGTGATACTAATCAATTTGTTCATTCAATAATAAAAATAATTATTTATTCTACAATTGCATATGCATTTCTATAACAAAGGTAGCAAAGTCATTTGACCCTGTGGTCGATCAACTGCTGCATAGAGCCAGTCTAATCTAGCCTTTTGCCATCAATCTTCATCAATTTCGTTAACGTTTGATTGAGGCTTTTATCCATAAAAATATTGTTAGAGGTTCTACATTCTTCCATCAGGCCTTTGACCATATCTCTCTCTCTCTCTCTCTCTCTCTCTCTCTCTCTCTCTCTCTCTCTATATATATATATATATACATATATACATACATACATACATAAATCCATGAAGGTTAGCTTAATTGGTTAAATTCCCATTGCTAAGTATCTCGCTGATTGGGAGGTCACGAGGTCAATTGTCCTCGACGCCCTCGGGATTAGGCCCTAGTAGTTTGGTTGGTAGGATGTGATCCCTTCGGGTTGATCTGCTTGGATTTTCCATGGGAAAAAAGAAAAAAAAGGTCAATATAAAAGAAGTATATATATATATATATATATATATATATATATATATATATATTCTATTTAAAATATCAAAATATTAAAATAAAACAATTGAAAAAAATGTTAAAAAACATCTTAAATAAAAATAAAAATAAAACAATAATTTTTTTTTTTTTTTTTTACCTAGAGTCGCCTCTCCTACCACATGCATCCTTATGCAACCACCACTTTACCGACACCAACTAGACAGAAACACAACCTCTCCTGACTACCACACAACCACATCTATCCCTACAACCCTGTGACATAACCACCATCTTCTCTGTCGCCAACTCTGAATCCTTATTAGTACAACCAATGCCCTCGTGCAAACTTGTTATGGCTAGCATTCTAGCCATCGAACTGCCTTAGCGTCTGCTACCTTCTCACAGTAGAATCTATACCCCTGTATAACCTAGCCATCGCTAAGAAACCATCATATTCACATACAATTTTTGTCACTTGAAAAATAAAAAACATGGACATTCATTATGAATTATAGACGCTAGCGTGATCACAACTTAAAATGATAATTTAGGCAATGAATAAACTATAAAAATTAGAATATAACTGAGGAGCAGACATCAGGGAAATTCATGGAAACATAGGTCATGACTTTTGCTCCAAAGGGCGTTTCAATACAATAGTCAATTAATTTGTGGGAGGTTAGTAAAACCATGTAAGCGCGATCTTATGAAAAATAAGACAATTTCTAATTAAAATTAAGATATTGAAAAAAGAGTAAAGGGATAACATAGTCATTGATGGCCTTTCATGAAGAGATGAACATATAACAACATGCACAACACAATGGTAGTTCCCGTCTAGTTAGATGATATTCGAATTGAAAATGCCCATGATTCATAATCTTGTTCTATAATCAAAATCCAAATTTTGAATGGAAAAATGATATAAAATGGTATAAAGTTAAAATTTATCTAATCTCATCCTCCAAAATTTAAAATTAAGGTTTTAAGGGAAACATACAGTTCACCAACGATAAGACATGCTGGATTATTCAAAACATGCTATAATACTCGTCAATCATTTATTGGAAGGGGATGAGTAAAGATATTTAAAAATTCATCATCGAATGTGATATATGTCAAAGAAATAAAAATGAGAATGTTCTAACCCTGGGATTACTTCACCCTTTACATGCTCCAAACCAGAAGTGGGAGGAAATATTAATGGATTTCATCGAAGGGTTGCCTATGTTTGACTGAAAGGACAAAATATCCATTATTATGGATAGACTAACCAAGTATGTTGATTTCATGGAAGTTAAGAAGATATATTCAACAAAACAAATTGCAAAAGTTTTTTGCAAAAATATCTATAAAGTAAATGGCCTCCCTAAGGTTATCATCAATGATATGGATGTAAAATTTAAAGGGAATTTCTGGAAGGATTTTTTTAACCAAGCTGGGATATCCCTTAACTTGAGTTCAACTTATCATCCGTAAATAGATCGACATACAGAAATAATGAACAAATGCTTAGAAATGCATCTTTGTTGTTTTGTAATAGATAAAAAAAAATGGTCTCAATGGTTACTCCTAGCCAAATGGTGGTACAACTCCACCTACCATACATAAGTTAAAATGACTCATTTTCAAACTTTATATGGTTATGAACCACCAAAATAGAAGGAATTTGCATTGAGTGGTTCTAAGGTTGAAGCAATGAAGAATCAAATGGAAGAAAAAAAAAGAATCATTAAAATATTAGAAGAAAAAATAATAATAGCTAGTAATCGAATGAAACAAGAAGTAGATAAACATAAATGAGAGAGAGAATTTGAAGAAAGTGATTGGGTATTTGTGAGACTTCAACCCTACAAATAATTATCTCTAAAGTAATAAAGGGAAGAACAAGTTGGCTCCAAAATTTTGTGAAAATTTCCAAATAATAATAAAAAATTAGTAAATTGGCTTATGGGTTGATTCTTACCAGATAATTGTTGAATCCATAATGTGTTCCATGTATTTTGTCTTAAAAAAATGTTGGGACGAAATCAATCAGTTCAAATAGAAATGCTTGAAGTTGATGAAGAAAGAATTCTAACCGTTTTAGAACGAGAAGGAATACTTGTTACTAAGGAAAAAGTATTACATTAAATCATTAAAGAATATCTCATTAAATGGAAAAACTTCCAAAAGAAGATTCTTTATGGGAAACAAAAAAGTTCCAACAACAATACCCAGCATTACCCTTGCTTTGAGGATAAAACATCTCTAAGGGAGTGACAATGTTATGAATATAATAATAAATAATAGGTAAATAATAATTAAATTGTAAATAATTAATAAAAACTTTAATAAATAATTAATTACCAAAAGCCAAGAGTCATGTCTATTTAAGACTCTTGTGACTAGTCAATGCCTATTTAGGCACATCATCACGAGATGTTGTAATAATCCATTCATTCATTCAATAATAAAAATAATTATTTATTTTATAGTTGCATATGCATTTCTATAACAATTTCTAGTGCCAACCTACATTTTAGTATCATATTTTGAGGGAATAAAATGACTATACCAACCCCATGATTCTCCCTTTGAAAAAAACCTTTAAAGAAAGCACATACATTTATTTTAGATAAGACCAAATCCCTTATAATTTTTGTCTTTGATTTCAAGTGCTTGACCTATTCCAAAAAAGAAACTCTAGTGTTACAACATCATTCTGAAAGAGAACTTTGTTTCTTCCAAACTAAATGCCCTACATCACAAACACTAGGAGAAATTTAAAACAAGACAAACTAAATCTCTGAACCTAAAGCCACAGGCTTTAGCAAAGTTCCCACACCACCAACTTTTTATTTTTAGGACTCACAAAACCTCTTTCCAAACATTGTTCACAAAAGGGAGAAAGACAAATAAATGGTCAATAGATTTGTTGTTTTGCTGACTTAAAACACAGAATACAAGACCTTCCTATCATTTTTCTGCTAAAATGTCCCATGTGAGAATTTTCCTTTCAAGGAGAAGCCACAAAAAATACAACATTTCATGGGTCCTTGTGTTATGTATCTAGATAAAAAATAACACAGAAACATAAGAAAAAATATATGAACGACTATATAATAAGCTACTTCGAGGGGGAAAGCTCCCTTTACATCACATAAATGAACAAATCTTAGATTATTCAAATGAAAATACCTCTTTGGTATATATATGAGTCTAAGGGGTCAAAATCTATTTAGGGCCTACATAATAATAATAATCTAAGGGTACAACAATAACGATATGGGGGGTGCACTAGTATTATAGGGACCTAACATGCCCCTCTACTTCAAAAAAGTGTTGTCAATGCTTGAGTAGTTTTGGTTGCTTCTGAATAAAATAATCATCCTCCCATGTGGATTCTTCAGCAGGTAAGTTCTTCCAGTTAATGAGATACTCTAAAACTGATATAATTTGTAGCTACGATATTCTTGTTTTTGAGATTGATTTAGGCTCCAATATGATGTTTCCTTCCTCGTCAAGTTTTGGAAGTTTGAACCAAGAGATTGTCACCTATAACCTTCTTTAAGCATGAAACATGGAAAACTGGGTGTATTCGTGAAGATGCAAGAAACTCCAATTTGTATGCCATAGTACCAATCTTTTGCAACACCTTGTAAGTGCCATAGTACTTGGGTGATAATTTATTATCCTTATTAGCTTGGTCGAGGGACATTTATTTGTATGGTTGTAACCATAAAAATACCCAATCACACATCAAATTACTTTCATTGTGATGCTAATCTGCCCGTTGTTTCATTTGATTATGCACGAGAGTCAGGTTATCATTTAAGAGTTTGAGAACTTGTTGATGGGACTCCAACTCGTCATGATATTGTTGATGAAACCGTTCATTTTTACATCATTCCATTCACCCATTGTTATCGTTTTTAACCACATTTCTTCATGAACACACCAAATTCCTGCATACATCTTTACATGGTTTATTATTATTATTTCCATTATTTTTAATGAATTAAGAAGAATTTTTCATGGTTTTACTAATGACAGTTTAACAAGTTCAAGTTGTTGCAGTTTTGTTAAGTTTTTGTAGCTATCTCCATGGTGCAATTCTGAGTGAAATTGGTGATTTAAATATCTTCTCTTGATCTGAGTTTTCAACACCTTGTAGTCCTCAGGAGGGCCCCCTGGAGATCTCTGAGAATAGTATAAATGATTTCCATTTCTTTCATATTCTCATGAATGGTTTGTTTTACATAGATTAATTTTTTATCCTTATCATAGATTAAAAGCTCATGTTTTCCATAGATTAAATGTTTATTCTTTCTTAGATTAAAATGTTCATGATTCCATAGATTAAAGTTTGTAAGTTTTAGAACAAAATCTCCATGCTTTCATAGGGTAAAATCTCATGTTCTCTTTGATGAATAATCTTTATATTTTTTTTTTAGTTTAACATCAATTTCCTTTCCAAAAACTTAGTACTTTCATAGTTTATATTAAAGAATCTAATTTCCTTTTGAAGTTTCCAATTCATTTCAGTTATGCATAAATATTGAAATCTAATCTCCTAGCACATACAGTGTAGTGTACTTCACAAGTTCACGTACCTGGATTAACATATAAATGCAAGTAATTTAATAGTTAATTAAATTACCCAAAATTTTAGCGTTGTTCCCAGGGAAGTATACATTGGTGTTAGCTTTCAATTGCATCTCATTCTTAGTTGCATCCAATTAATTGCATAAGACTAATTTCATTTTAGTACATCCTAGAAGTAGATTAATTAAAAAAAAAAACTTCAATCACCTACCATCCCATTATATCGCGTGGTGCAGTAAGAGCCACATCATCTTCACATCATGAATTCTTACTTTTGCGGATAGAAGAAGAGGTGAAAGGAAAGAGATTGAAGAAATGGATGGAGATGATGACAATGAGGAAGATCCTTTTGGATTTCCCATTCAAGAAACTAATGTCAATGTTCATATGAAGAACATCCCTCCATCTGTACTTCTTAACTTCAAAGTTATGAGATCAGAAGGCCCAAAAACCTTTCTTTTTGAATTTGAAATAATTTGTAGATCTTATAGCTACTCATTACACATTCAAAAATTGAATCTGTTTCCAGAAACGTTGAAGGATAGAGCTCTTAAATGGTTCATAACTTTAGGAATAAATTCTATAAGGACATGGGATGATATGAAAAGAGTGTTTTTGGAAAAATATAAAGATTATTTCATAGACCATGACCCTAGAAATGAAGTCATTAAGATGAACCAAAAAGATGATGAAAGCCTAGAAGATTTAGTGGAGAGATTGACTTATAATATCAAGATATCTAAATTGCATAATTTAGGATCAAACACATTAAAACTTTCCTACTAAATGCTATAAGAGATGAATGGATTGATCTTATTAACCTGGTGGGAAAAGGAGATGTTTCTCAATTGTCATTTCAAGAGATTTGTGAACTGTGCAAGAACATATCAAGAGGAAAAGCAAAGTATGTAAGATCCCCTCAAGATCTATTTATGGTAAGAGTAAGTAAATCGATATTAGCATTGGTAAATCAAACTGAAGTTAACAATTTGCTAGACATTCTTGGTAGTTTAAATGAACAAATAAATATGCTAAGAATGCAAAACAAGCAAAAAGTTGAGATAGTTTCTTCATTTATATTTTTCCCTAAATGTTGAAAGAAACATGCTTTTCATTAATGTTCACTTGATAACATTAAAATTTGTGAAATCTGTGTAGGATCACATACTACTAAATATTGCCCATCATTACCAGGGTTAAAGGTAGTTTACCAAGAAGTAAATCAAACAATGGAACAATCCTATTACATAGCTCCAAGAAGACCATGGCAGACTCATTAATCTGGTATGATGCAAGATCTTAATTCACGTTATGCACAACAATCACAAAGTAATTGGAAAACACCCTTGCCTTGAAACCTTTACAATCTCAAAACCAATCTTGGAAACAAGGTTGGTAAGGGCCTTACAGAGGAAATCCACCATATCCGCAATCTTTCCCTCACTATCCTCAATACCAATATCAATGTTATCTATACCATTCACCTCCACCACAACACCAGTTTCACCCTAAGTTGACCTCAAAAAAACCTTTCTCATTACCAACCACACAAACACACCAAAGATCCATTCCTACTCCACTACCTGCACAACCATTTCGAATCCCCAACAATAAAACACCTTAATCCACTTACAATTTTGAGGTATTGCAAAATGATTCTCTAGCCGCCATTGAAGAACAATAATCAGAAGAAGAAGATTCAGATAAGGTCCAAGAATCATGGATGTCTGTCGATAAAGAGCAGTTGTTGGAACCCGAGATTGAAAAGTTTCATGCATGCCTATCACCATATTCTATGAATGGAGATCACATCTCTGAAGACTTGCATGGCATTATAGCAAGGAGCCAAGGAAGATAATATTACATTGAATATTGGTTCAAGACAGTCATTAGATCCTAGTACTCCATTCCTTAGTATCTTCTAACATAATCTTAATCAAGACAGTTGGTCTCTCATATACTGGTACATATCAAAGAGTATATTTCAAACTTGCATATGAGTTTATCTATCATCTTGTTACACACATGGTTCCATTGGAAGTATTCATATACTTGAACGAGATTTATTTTTCAAGTAGAGTAGGACATATAAAAAATAAAAAAAATAAAAAAAAGTAAAGAGAAAAATAAGTCCTATTGTGAAAACTAGCTTGCTGGTGCAATTGGAAATGAGCTTTTCTTGAAAACCAGACAACTGGTGAGAAAGATCACAATATGTTCTATAATTTTATGATGGTTTCAAGCCTTTATTATGGTTCTTCAAATCATTTTTGGTTCTATGCTCAAGTTGGCTGATGTGGGATTCCTTAAGGCCCACCTTCCAACAGATCTTGTCCCATCGACCTCAACACCTTATTTGGGATCAAGATCAAAGATTATTTGGAGTGCCTTGGAACTTGCATACATCAATGGCAAGCCTCCTCATTGACAACAATGGGAATACAACAATGTCTCTTAATTGTCAGATCTTGCAGGTGACTCGACTTCAATACATTCATTCATCCTTGTCAAGATGCACTCAGGTACCTTGACACTCATTTACGTTAACGGTGAGTTGTCTTGTATTGGTTAACAATTTTCATCATTGATCGGTAATCCAATGATTTCTTTCCATGCTTGACTTCGACACATTCATTCGCATGGTAAGAATTGTACCATGAATTTTGGTTTTGATGAAGACTATATGGTTTTATGGAATCAACAACAACTTGCAGCAGTATATTTTATTGGTTTCTTGTAGCAACATGTTCATCTTGTTTTCATTCAACAACAACATGATGGCACCACTACAACACTTTTTCATTCATTTCATTTTCAAGCAAAATAATAAAATTGGGTCTATTTTAGTCAATATGCATTATGTTTCATGGTTTCTACTTCAGCATGCAGTACACAATCTAACCAACGGTTCAAACTTGGAGAAAACAACTTTATGCAAAAATTGACATTTTTTGCAATAGCTACGGAAAGTTGTAGTTTCTGCAGCTATTGCTGTAACAACTTGTTTTTCGCTGTAGCAACTTGTTCCAGAGGCAGATTTGGCACAAATATTGCAAGATATTGGAGCAAAAATAAAAAATTCCGAGCTTCTGGGTTTTCTCAGAATATGATAAATTGGGTATGACGCAGGCAAAATTCCAAAAAAGTGCAATTTTCTAGGACTTTTCAGCGGGTTTTTAAGGCAGATTTTCAATTTTTATCACTGTGCACAAATTAGGACAAAATTTGGTATTTTTTCACAACAACTCCTTTTCGTCATCAAAAGTGGATTTTGAAGGCATGTAGTGGTAAGAAAAGGTAAAAATACACTATTTTCCTTTTGAAACACTCAATTTGGCCTTAAAATGAGTTTGTGGCATATGTTTTTTTGCAACATTGGGCAACGTGAAGGGTGAAATAGGGCAGAAATTGATTTGACCATATCTTGCAAACCATGCATCCGTTGGTCTTGAAATTTTTATGGTAAATGCATTGAGGCAAGATAAATAAATACAAAAAAATTCAAGAAATTCCAGTGTGTATTTTTCAAGACGGTGGTCACTTTCACCTACAACCAGTTCTCAATTTTCTCGAGATCCGTACACCCATTGGCCAAGATATTTTGTGGGAAGATGCATAATAGTAATCATAACAATCTCAGAAAAATTCAGGAGACTCTAATTTACCATTTGAGAGAAATTGGAAAAACAAGTATGCAACATGAAAAAGATACATTTTGTGGAGTAAGGTCAAAGTGGCGGTCAACGTGTCATGGAGTAGAGTACCTGAGTCACGTCAACACCAAATCAAACATCATATGGTGTTCTCTTCTCCAATTCCAAAATCTAAACTTGAGGTAAAACTAGCCTTAAACTTTTAAATTTGTTAAAAATTCTAGAATTTTTGATGAGAAACTATTGTGAACATGTAGTTCCAATTTATCTCCCATTATGTTTTTTCATACCCTTTAACAACCAATCCCACAAGATATGATTGATTCTTTATCAACAAAGTCCTGCCACCGATGCAATCATATAATTGTTTTCCATGGTCATAATGACGTTCTTCTATGCTTTCACCACTCTCTTGTTTAAACTTTATCTTCTTGTTAATCCATGCTTTCTTTAATGGTCCATCAACATGATGTTCTTGAGAAATAGAAAAACTTGAATTCATGGTAGATGTTTCTAGCACATGATCAAAAGGTACATGGAACACTTAAATTATGTGTCATATTGTTCATCTTCAAATTTTTAATGGAAGCAAAGAAATGACGAGTACAAAGACACAAGAAGAAGGTTGCAACAAGGCTTTGTTCACACACTCTTGAAATCACTTGGAAGCATATTTTAGGCTTTGATAAGTTGTATAACCCTCACCAACAACTCTTATTTTGTGTTATGTGAAACTCATCTTGTCAAAGCTTCACATTGGGAAGTCTTCTTCATTCATTAGTTTGTGAGTTCTTGAAGAAACTATTTGATAACATTGTTGAAATAAGATTGGTTGCTATGCATGGATGATAAGAAGACAATCATTATGGGCTGCAATTTATGATCATTTCCAACCATACTAATGGGATGAATTTCACAAGGATGGAAAGCACATTCTATGGATGTAGTAAGAGTCTTGATGTGTTCTTCACAATATGGCATTCTACCAAGGATTGAACAAATTGTGCATAATTAAGTAGTGACAAGAACCTCATAAATAGTTTCCAAGTTATTGAAAGAACTATATTTAAAAAAAAACATGAATTTGCAAAGGCTTAAAATAGTGACAAGTACTTGGATATGCTACTATATGGGCATCCTTTCCTTTCACACAAGTTGCATATAATAAATAATTAGGGGTTTCTTTTATTAAGAAAAGAACAAATCACGAGGTATCACTTCTACCTCTGTAGCATCCATGAGCAGCCTTGTATGTGAAGACTTCAAGTTGTTTGACTTTAAAAGGAGGATGGGTAACTCTTATTTCTTACTCTAATGACACAACAAGCAAGTGTAGAAAGAAAAATTTACGCTACCACATTAGTAATCTTGAAAAATAGAGACATAAAAGTGCATCTTATTGACATAGAAGGTCAATATTTCTCTCTTAGAGCTTCGGTAAAATTTAGTTGAAATGAAAAAATAAAGGAACTCAAGGAACTGGTTGGATTATGAAACTTTGCAATGCTTTGTTTGCATGAGGACATGCAAAATCTCCGGTGTGGGGTAATGTTGGGCCTCCAACTTGTCACGATTTTTGATTTGATTTAGAATATTAGATTGTTGTGCTAAGATCCTCCTCAGATTGGAAACAAAATGCTTTCATTGTGCTTAAGGATTCATGAATATTTGCAAGTGAAAAATGAGTTTTTATGTTAATTTGATGAGCAATTTAACATAAATAAGAGACTGAAAAAAAACATAAACATGTATAGAACATCATAAAAAACACATCACAACAGGAACATGATAAAGGAGTGCACCCTTGCTGGGCTACGTCTCCTTGGTCCATCTTCCAATGGCTTAGGCCTCTCTATTATGCTCAAAAGTGTAAAATTATGTGTTTTCAGTGCTCAAATGCTTCTCAAACTTGATCCAATGAGTCCATAATGTCCAAAAATGACTACCTAGCCTCTTCTTTCATCCCATTTGGTCGAAAACTGAGAAAGTTATGACCTCTCCTAGTTTTCCCACTATTCGCTCCACAATTGGCACAAAATCTGGCATCATCCTACAAATTCGCCCCATTTTCCGCTAACGGAGCAACAAATTCCCCGAATTACGGGCAGATTTATAGGATCATTAATTTGGCCGCCGATGCCTTAGAACCAAAATCTGGGTCATATGGGGGTCTTGCGCCCAGGGGCTAGCCCTTGGCGTTGCCCCCCCTCCCTTCGACAATCTTGGTGAATGCTAACGGTTTAGGAATGGTCACATACACCGCTTGTCTGGCAGTCACAGCGACAATTTCCATAACTGCTGCGGGCTGCGGATAATGTTCACATGGGAGGGTCGTCGACAGTTACGCTGGCAGTCTCCCCCCAACCTGGTAGTCAATAACCATTAACACTAACCCACATGCATTGTATGTTAAGTATCAATGCGTAGGCAGAGTGGTAAAGTGTTGCTGTATGCTGTGGGAGGTTGCGGTTTTGATCCTTGTGGCCTCCGACTTGCCTTGCCAACAAAATTTTGTATGCCATTAGGAGGACACGTGGTGGCCTATGGCTTAGTCACGTATCACCTCCTCACTGGTCAAAATAATAACACATGGGCCAATCAAATTATGCAAACTCAACAACATATTCTGAGAATATTCTAAGAATATTTTGAGAATATTCCTTTTTCCACCTAGGCTGTACGGATGCTCAGTCAGTATCCTAGTCATCCATTTGCAATTTTTTACCTGTTTGACAAAGTGAACAGATCACATTTATTGAAGCATATGGTGTCCGTTTCGGGCAAAAGAAGTTGCGATGAATTCAGGATGATGAGCACTACGCGCTCATTCAAATTCCACACCATTCTGACAAATTTTATTTTTGAGCATAATTTTGAGCACCTGATCACTCCTCCCCACTAGAAGCCTTTTGGACCCCAAAATATCACTTTCAGTTGTCTAGCAGGTGAGGGTACAGTTCCCTCACCTTTCCAACCTTTATCCATTTGGATTTTGAAGGATTTATACCCTTGAGCCTGACTCGAAGATAATCGATACTTCCCCTTTTTGATGTTCTTGTTCTTCTGTCAAGTATAGTGTCTTGCTGAAGCTCATCAAGGAATTTTGGAGAAAAGTCTTCAGTATATGGAATTTGAATATTATCTCCTTGATCTTCAACTAAAGGAGGCTCATGCAACCTCAAATTCTCAACATTAACAACATCATAAATTTGCATATATGAAGGCAAATCCAACCTGAAGACATTGTTACCAATATTTCCAAAATTCTGAATGGACCATATCTAATTGGCTTTATTTTTTTACCTTATCCTTGGAGCCTCTCTTTGCTAATGTGAAGCCAAACTTCATCATCGACTTGGAACTTGTGATCTTGACGATGCTTTTCATGCCTTGCTTTGTACTTGCCTTGGATTTTTTCAAGTTGGTCTTGAACCTTTTGGTGTACCAATTGGATTTGTTCAATGAACTTTTTTTCTTTGTCTATGTCGCTATGACCATCAATAACAACATCTTTTCCAAAAATAAAATCCAAAGGATATTTAGGCAAGTATCCCAAGCATGCCTCAAATGGTGAATTTTGTGTTGAAGAGTGCTTGGCTCGGTTGTAAGCATGCTAAATATAGTGCAAATGTTCATCCCACAACTTCAGATGCTTGTTGCAATACCCACGAAGAAGGTGTATCACTATTCTATTCACCACCTCTATTTGACCATCTGTTTGTGGATGAAAATTTGTACTCTTTTTCAATTTGGTGTCCATGAATCCCACAAGCTTGACAAAAAATTCCCAACAAAGTGAGAATCTCGATCATTAACAGTGGATGTGGGCAATCCAAAGTGCACCCAAACATTCTGAAAGAATAACTAAGTAGTTTGTTCAGTGGTAACTTACTTTTTACATGGCATCAAAATACACATTTTGCTGAACCTATCCACAACTACATACAAATAATCATGACCTATTTTTGACAATGGAAGACCTCCTACAAAATCCATAGAAACACTCTCCAATGGTCATGAAGGAACTGGAAGTGGTGTGTACAATCTTAACTTCCGATTGTTAGGCTTACTGATTGTACATAATGAACATCCTTTAATAAAACGAGACACACTTTCAAGCATATGAGGCCAATAACAATACCTCTGTATATGTGCCACTGTCTTACTTACACTGAAATTACCAGCAATAAGAGAAGTATGTGCCTCTCTTATGATGTTAACTCTTTCTCCCTGTGGAATACAAATCTTGCCAAGATGGTACAACAAGTTATCATGCAAATGATAATCCAATTCCTATACTTGGTTACCTTGACTCAAGCTTGAATAAACATCTTGAAAGTCGTTATCTAATGCATATTTCTCAATATAACTTTCATGTAAAATAGATTATGCTTGAGTAAAGTAGCTGCACTAAAAATAGGCCTAGAAAGCATATCAACAACTTTATTGTAGATACCTTTCTTATACCTGATTACAAAGTGGAATTGTTGAAGAAAACCCATCCATCGGAAGTGCCTTGATTGCTTCAACTTTGATTGAGATTGAAAGTATTGCAACAGTTGGTGATAAGTGTGAATGCTTATTTCCTTACCCATCAAGTATTGTTTCCATTTTTTCACACTTTGTGCCAATGCATACAATTCCTTGTCATATGTAAGATAGTTAATCATTGCACCATTAAAAGTTTCCGAATGGAAACAGATAGGCTTCCATGTTGCATGAGGACTGCATCCATGGCTTAGTCACTAGCATCAGTCTGAATCTCAAATGACTGTCTCAAGTCTAGAAGTGAAAGTACTGGAGCTGTGCTGATCTTTTCCTTCAATGCATCAAAGGCATTTTGTTGTTTGCCTCCCCACTGAATTTTTTTTTTCACACTTGTCAATGCATGCAAAGGAGCTACTATAAGATAAAAATTAGCAATGAATTTCGTCCAATATTGGGCTGCTCCCAAAAAACCTCTTACCTCAGTAATTGTCTTGGGCCTTGGCCAATTCATAATGACATCAACCTTGGAGGGATCTATTTTCAACTCACCTCCTCCAACAATATGACCCAAGTAAACTAAATAAGTTTTCCAAACTCACACTTTGACATCTTAAGATACAACTGTTCATTTTTCAAGACATCAAGTACTTTTCTTACATGCATGAAATATTCATCACGAGAATTATTGAAAATTAATATATCATCTAAGTAGACTATAACAAACTCATCAAAAAATGGCCTCAACACATCATTCATCACATGCATGAATGTAGCAAGAGGATTACATAAACCAAAAGGCATAACTAGCCATTCAAACAAACCTTGTTTTTTTTGAATGCTGTCTTCCAAATGTCTCCTTTAGTTATTCTAATTTGATGGTAGCCACTTCTTAAGTCCGACTTAGTAAAATACTTTGCATCTTTCAATTGATCAATTAAATAATCTATTCTAGGTAGTGGGTAATGGTTCTTTACCGTAATTTTGTTTAATGCATGAAAGTCCACACACATGCGCCATGTTCCATCCTTCTTTGGCACCAAGACAATAGGTGAACCACATGGCAAGGAAGATGGTCTGATGATCCCTTTATTCAACAACTCTTGAATTTTCTTCTTAATTTCTACACTTTCCATCACTGACATCCTGTACATGCCAATGTTAGGAAGAGGAAAATCTTGTTGCAACTGTATCTCATGTTGGATTCCTCTCTTGGGAGGTAATCCCTTTGGTTCTTGAAACATCTCATCATATTGGTTAACTACATCAACCAATTCAGATTTCAAATTTGAATCACAACCTTTAAAAGCTTCATTATCAACATCATTCTTGGGTTTGATCATTAGAAGCACAAAATTCTTGCTTGAATTCACTAGTCTTTTCATCTTCCCCGCATTAACAAGTAAAATATTTATTTTCTTGCTATGAGCTCTCACAATATATTCTACTTCGTCTTTGAATAAATGATATTTGTTTTCATGTATATGGAATATAGATTTTTTGTCATAAAGGTATGGGCTGCCCAAAACTATGCCACATATATCTAATGGCACAACATCAAGTTCCACTTCATCTATGAAATTTGTAGTAATGGCGAATTTCAGTTTACACTTTCTAGTAACCTACAATTGTGCATTGTCACACACCCATCCAAGTGGATATGGTTTATGATGTGGAATGGTTTCCAAGTTTAAACTTTTGACAATGTTTTCAAAGATAAGATTGGCTTGAGAGCCACTATCAAAAAGTGTATCAATCTTGTTATGTTTTTAGATCAGCCTTATACGAAAAAGTTCGATTCTCCTCTTTTCATTTGGAGTTTCATTTTGTGAGTTTGAAGAACTAGTGCTAACACTGGATTATTTTCCTTTTAACCCATGGATATGATTTTAGTTTCATCACCTGAATCGGATCCCAAATCCTATTGAGTGGTTGCAATTGTCTTTTATTTTCCCTTGTTGTTGTTCTTTTTGGTCTCATTTCGGGATGAAGCTTCCAACAATGAGCTTCGTCGTGACCCTCTCTGGAAAAATGTTTGCATGTTACTTTCTATCCTTCTTTTTTGATATATGCATTTTTCTTTCCCTTCCCTTTGAAACCCTTTTCCTTTTCTTTACTCTTAAATGGATTTTTACTACCTTCTTCTGAAGTGTTTTTCCCTCTGGCCTCAAGATGAGTGGCTTGCACACACACATCATCTAGATTATTGGGATTAAACATTAAGATAGTATGCTTAATGTAACTGTGTAAACCCCCTATGTACTTGATCAAGTGCTCAGAATTATGCTTAAAAATCAAAGTGTCAAAATCTTGTCAAACTCAGCTCCAGATTGAAGAGCTCGTCATTCTCAATTCAACGATGTGAACGAGACTCAAATCCAAGTTTGTATGCAGAAGTTAGAGCAAGTCAAAGATCAAGTTTGACTTGCCTACATGACAGGATTGGGATGGTGTGGCAAGGTCTTCAACGAATGAGGAGGCGCCAAGTGGCAGCCTGCCATTGGCCCTTGCAAATCGCATATCGCAATGTAAATGGATTGACGAACAAGTTATCGGCCCCGACAAGGTTGTAGTTGCGATGCCATGCAATCACATATTGTAGTCACAGCGGTAACAAGAATCGACCCTGGTGCAGTGGAGTTCTGATTGCGATAGACCCCAGACGCGATAGGTTTATATGCCATAGTTTAATACCCCGACAGGTCCGCGAAATCGTAATCACAGTGTTCTATTGGGTAAACAAGACCTTCACCTATAGCATATCATCAATTGTAATGAGTGGTGGATTCCAGGTGAGGGAGGTTATATATTTTGATTTAATAACCTGTCAGGTTTGCAACACCACATATCAACGTTTTGCAGTGTTAAGAGCCTGCAGCTTAGCCAATTGTGATTGCGATAAGGCCGACAGGATTTAGCCCACTGAACGACGAATTTTTCGCTCCATTAGCGGATTTTGGAGTAGAAAAGGGGTTTTTGGTCGGTTTTAGAGCAATTTGGGGAACAAATAGTGGAGGAACTGGGAGAAGTCATAAATTCTTTAGTTCTTATCCAAATTGGATGCAAAAAGAGGCTAGATAGCCATTTTTTAGTATTTTGAACTCATTGAGATAGGTTTCAGAGGAATCTAAGCATTGTAAACACACTTTTGTTGTAATTTGAGCATAATAGAGAGGCCCAAGCCATTGGAAGCTGGACCAAGGAGACGTAGCCCAGGAGGGGTGAACTCCTTTATCATGTGCTTGATGTATGTTGTATTTTGTTGTTCATTGTTTTTATATTGTTGCTTTTCAGCATATGTTTTTATGTTAAATTGTTCATAACATTTACATAAGAAACTCTCATGGGAATATGTTAATTAAGCAAAAGTTTTTAATTATTAAGCACTTGAAAATATTATGATAAGCATCTTGGGTTTTATTCTGAATGGGGAATTGGCACATAATTACTAATATGCTCCATATCCGATCAAGTTGGTATCAGAGCATTGGTTTTTATTACTAGATTTGCTTAGTGAAAGAAGGATTTAATTGTTTGCAAGTTTATGTCATGCTTACAAGGTTAAAACTCAAAAGAGGAGAAGGGAAACTGGTTGAAAGCCCTGAAATTGGGTCAAGTGGAAGAAGAGCAAGGTTGCCAAAGTCTTCTACACTAGTACAACCTCAAGTTGCAGAAGTTGTAGTTGAGTCTCCAGAGATTATGTCTCATGAAGGAGAACCTATCATGACAGAAGATGAGAAGACCTTTAGAAAGGCTTTCTTTGATATGACAGAGATGGTTAAGGTCCTCTATGAAGAGAGGAATAGTAGGTTGCAAGGAGAAAGTTCCAAGCCTCCCAATGGAGAAGGCTCTTCAGGAGGAGGTAATGGAAAATAAGATAAAGGAAAAGGAGGTAATGGGAATGGAGGCAAACCTCCACCATCTCCACCATCTTCTTCATCTTCTTCTTCAAAAGCATCTTCACCCTCTTCCACAAATACCACCATTACTCATACTCATCATCATTCTTCAAAAGGGGTTGGTAAATCACCTTTTCTGAAGCTTGATGTTAAATTCGAGTTGCTTATGTACAATGGAGAAGTTAATGCAGAGAAGCTGGATAACTTGATTTGTTAGTTGGAGGTGTATTGTAGAATTCAGAGCCTTCAAGAGAATGATATCAAAATTCAGTTGGCTTCATTGAGAATGGAGAGTGCAACAATTGTATGGTGGGAATCAAGGACTCAAGATGAGATCAAAAAACATGGTAAGATCTCTATTACTTGGTCTAATTTCATTGCTGCTATAAAAAGACAGTTCTACCCTTTAGCTCATATGCAAAAAGATATCATGAAGTGGAAAAATTTTAGACAGTTGAAAGGTCAAAATGTGCAAGAGTTTAGGAAAAGAGCTCTTATTCTAGGAGTAGACTTACAGTCACAAGATAACTTGTTGAAATACATAGGAGGGTTGCATAGCTATCTTCGACATACCATTCTTATGTTCAGTTCCACGAATATTGATAAGGTCTGTCTTCAATCTACACACCTCGAAGCAAGAGGGAAAAATGTATTGGAAGAAGGTAAGAAGAAGCCATTTCAGAGTGGTGAAGAAGGGAAGAAGTTTAAACGAAAGCAGAAGAAAAATGCTTCTGTTAAGAAAGAAGGGGAGAAACCCATGTGGAAGAATTGTTCCAAGGAGGGACATGATGAAGCACATTGCTGGAAGCTTCATCCAAAATTACGACCAAAGAAATTTAACAATAAAGGGAAACAAAAGACCAACATTGCTGCACAACAAGACTTGGGTTCAGACTTAGGAGATGAAACAAAAATCACAGCCACAGTCACCAAGGGCAAATTTGTGGCAAAAGCAAGAAAACAGGCAATCGTAGGAAGTGCCAGTGCAACAAATAACTCTCGTAGCATTTCAAATGAGGAAAACCGAATCGAGATGTTCCATATCCGAGTTATTTCCAAGCATACAAAAATCGATACGTTGTTTGACAGTGGATCTCAGACCAACTTAATTTCTACGGATTTAGTCAAGAAATTGAATCTAGAAACCCTACCTCATCATAAACCGTATCCGTTGGGTTGGATAACCAAGGATGCCAAGTTGCAGGTCACACGGAAATGTGTTTTCATATTTTCAATCACCGCCACTTTCATTCATGAAGTTGAATTAGACATTGTGCCATTGGATATCTCAGGGATTGTGTTGGGAAGCTCATATCTATATGACAGGAAAGCCGTTTTCCACAGATTTGAGAACAAATATCATTTTTTCAAAGACGGAGTGGAGTACATTGTGAGAGCTCATCACAAAAATCTTATTATGTCTTTGGCAAGCGCAGGGGAAATGAAGCGACTAGTCAATTACAACAAGAGTCTCGTGCTTCTTATAATCAAGCAGAAGAATGACTCAGAGCAGGAATCCTTTTCAAGCTGTGATGTGAAGTTGAAAGCTGAATTGGTTGATGTGGTCAATCAATATGGATAAATTTTTCAAGAACCAAAAGGATTGCCACCAAAAAGAGGAATTCAACATGAAATTAAACTACATCAAGAATGTCCACTCACAAACATTGGTATGTATCGAATGTCAATTTTGGAAATCTTAGAAATTAAGAAACAAGCCCAAGAATTTTTGGATAAAGGTGTAATTTTTCCCTCTACTTCGCCATGTGGTTCACCAATTGTATTGGTACCCAAGAAAGTGGAACTTGGTGCATGTGTGTAGATTATCGAGATTTAAATAAGATTACAATAAAGAATCGTTACCCACTGCCCAGAATAGATGATTTGCTAGTTCATTTGAAAAACGAAAAGTATTTCACTAAATTAGACTTGAGAAGTGGATATCATCAAGTAAGAATAGTTGAGGAGGACATATGGAACACTGTTTTTAAAACCAAAGATGGATTGTTTGAGTGGCTGGTTATGCCTTTCGGTCTTTGCAATGCTCCAGCTACATTCATGAGAGTTGTGAATGATGTTTTAAGATCCTTTCTTGATGAATTTGTAATTGTCTATTTAGATGATATTTTGATATTCAGAAAATCACGAGAAGAGCATGTCAAGCATGTTAGGAAAGTGTTGGATGTCTTGAGAAAAGACAGTTATTTATGAAGCTGTCTAAATGTGAATTTGAGAAAACTTCCTTAGTGTATTTGGGCCACATAATTGGAGGAGGTGAGCTAAAGATTGA
The DNA here is from genome assembly GCA_031772625.1 of Pinus tabuliformis. NCBI lineage: Eukaryota > Viridiplantae > Streptophyta > Pinopsida > Pinales > Pinaceae > Pinus > Pinus tabuliformis. Next base: position 52,687,884 of record CM062809.1, read on the forward strand.
TCCCTCTAAAGTTTTGGTCATTGTGAATTGGCCAATACCCAAATCAGTTACAGAAGTAAGGATTTTTCTAGGAGCAGCGCAATATTGGAGGAATTTCATTGGCACTTTCTCCTCCATAGAAGCTACACTACATGCATTGACCAGCGTGAAGGTTGCCTTCCAATGGGGAGGCAAACAACAAAAATCATTTGATGCTTTGAAACAAAAGATCAGTTCAGCACGAGTTTTAGCATTGCTGAATTTGAAACAACCCTTTGAAATACAAAGAGATTCAAGTGACTACACCATGGGTGCACTTATTTTACAACATGGTAAGCCCATTTCATTTCATTCTTAGATTTTTAATGGTGTTGTTATTAACTATCCTACATATGGTAAAAAGCTTTACGCATTGGTGCAAAGTGTGAAGAATTGGAAGCATTACTTGATGGGAAAATAAACCATTATCCACACCAATCATCAGCCTTTACAATGTCTGCAATCTCAAACTAAATTGTAGCAGTGAAGGCGCTTTCATTGGATGAGATTTTTATAGCAATTCCACTTGGTAATCAAGTACAAGAAAGGTATTTATAATAGAGTTGCTGATATGCTTTCTAGACCAGTTGTAATGTAGCTATTTTACTCAAGAATAATTAAGTTATTCCCGAAAGTTATGTTGAACAATACGCACAGGATGCTAACTTTCAAGAGGTATATTTAAACTTGAGTCAAGGCCACCAAGTTGAGGAATTAGACTACCATGTTCATCATAATATGTTGTATCATTTGGGAAAACTTTGTGTTCCACAGGGGGAGAGAGTAAATGTCACAAGGGAAGTGCACACTTCTCTTATTGTTGGACATTTCGGTGTAAGTAAAACAGTGGCAAATCTTCAAAGGTATTTTTATTGGCCTCGTATGCTTGAAAGTGTGTCACATTTTATCAGAGGTTGTTCATTGTGTGTAGTTAGTAAGCCTAGTAATAGGAAACTAGGATTGTACACACCACTTCCAGTGGCTTCACGACCATGGGAAAGTGTTTCTATGGATTTTGTAGGAGGTATTCCTTTATCAAGGAAAAGCCATGATTATTTGTATGTAGTTGTGGATAGGTTTAGCAAGATGTGCATATTAATTCCTTGTAAAAAGAAAATTACAGCTGAATGAGCAACTCAACTTTTCTTTCAAAATGTATGGGTTCATTTTGGATTACCTACTTCTATTGTAAGTGATCGTGATTCTCGATTTGTTGGGAATTTTTGGTCAAGTTTATGGAACCTAATGGACACTAAATTGAAGAAAAGTACAACCTTTCATCCACAAATAGATGGTCAAACTAAAGTGGTTAACAGTACAATTATTCATTTGCTAAGAGGATATTGTAGCAAACATCCTAAGTTGTGGGATGAACAGTTGCATTATATTCAGCATGCTTACAACCGAGCAAAACACTCTTCTACTCTAACTTCACCTTTTGAGGCATGTCTTGGTTATTTTCCTAAATCACCTTTGGATTTCATCTTTGAAAAATATGTAGCTGTAGATGGACATAGTGACGTAGACAGAGCAAAGAAATTCATTGAGAAAATTAAGTTGATTCACCAAACAATTCAAGAACAACTAGAAAAGAGTCAAGGCAAGTATAAGGCAAGGCATGATAAGCATCGTGTGGATCATCGGTTTCAAGTAGGTGATGAAGTTTGGCTATACATTAGCAAGGAAAGGCTTCAAGGTGAAGGTAAAACGCTAAAACCAATTCGTTTGGTCCATTTAAAATTCTAGAAAAGATTGGTAATAATGCTTTCAAGCTTCATTTTTCCTTTAGATATGCAAACATATTCCGTTGTTAATTTTGAAAATTTGAGATCATATGAACCTCCTTTGATTGAAGATAAAGGAGAAAATGTTCAAATTCCATTTATTGAAGACTTTTTTCCAGAATTCCTTAATGTGCTTCAACAAGACACTATACTTGACAGAAGGACAAGGACAACTAAAAGGGGAAGCATTGATTATCTTTGGGTGGGTCTAAAGGTACACATCCATCATAGTCCAAATGGATTAAAGTGGAGAAGGTGAGGGAAAAATACCCTCATCTGTTCAATAACTGAATATAAATCTTTTGGGGTCCAAAAGGCTTCCAACGGGGAGGAGTGATCAGGTGCTCAGAATTATGCTCAAAAATCAAAGTGTCAGAATCTTGTCAAACTCAGCTCTAGATTAAAGAGCTCATCATTCTGAATTCAACGATGTGAATGAAACTCAAATCCGAGTTCATATGCAGAAGTTAGAGCAAGTCAAAGCTCAAGTTTGACTTGCCTACATGGCAGGATTGGGATGGTGTGGCAAGGTCTTCAGCAAATGAGGAGGCACCAAGTGGCAGCTTTCCATTGGCCCTCGCAAATTGCATATTGCAGTGGTAGATGGATTGAAAAATAGGTTATTGGCCCCTAAAAGGTTGATGTTTCGATGCGATGCAATTGCATATCACAATCGCATCGGCAACAAGAATCTACCTCGATGTAGTAGAGTTCCGATTGCGATAGGCCCCAGATGCGATAGGTTTATATGCCACAGTTTAATACCCTGGCGGGTCCATGAAATCACAATCACAGTTTTCTACTGGGTAAACAAGACCTTCATCCATAGTCGATCGCTAATTGCAATGAACAGTGGATTCTGGACACAAAAAGTTATATATTCTGGTTTAATAACCTGTCGGGTCCGCAACATCGCATATCAACATTTGCAGTGTTAAGAGCCCGTAGCTTAACCAATTGCGATTGCGATAAGTCTGACAAGATTTAGCTTGCCGAATGATGAATTTTTCGCTCCATTAGCGGATTTTGGAGTGGAAATGGGGTTTTTGGTCGGTATTAGAGCAATGTGGGGAACAAATAGTGGAGGAACTGGGAGAAGTCATAACTTCTTCAGTTCTTATCCAAACTGGATGCAAAAAGAGGATAGATAACCATTTTTGAGTATTTTGAACTCATTTAGATAGGTTTCAGAGGCATTTGTGCATTGTGAACACACTTTTGTTGTAACTTAAGCATAATAGATAGGCCCAAGCCATTGGAAGCTGGACCAAGGAGACGTAGCCCAAGAGGGGTGAACTACTTTATCATGTTCTTGCTGTGTATTTTGTTATTCATTGTTGTTATATTGTTGTTGTTCAACATATGTTTTTATGTTAAATTGTTCATAACATTTACATATGAAACTCTCACAGGAATCTGTTAATTAAGAAAAAGTTTTGAATCCTTAAGCATTTGAAAAGAAAACGATAAGCATCTTGGGTTTTATTCTGAATGGGGAATTACCACATCATTACTAATCTACTCCATATCATATCAGTACTTTAGCAATGTATCATGTGATTGCAAATCTATACCTAACATTAAATATTTTTTTTTGAATTCTTAGGTGTAATATTGCACATTTTGACCTTTAAGCTGTCTAAAGTTCTGCCAATTCATGATGGATTTCTGCATACAATCTAGAGGGTAGAATTATCTTTTGATTGTAGCAATGAAATAAATCTAAGAAATTAAGATATTACTTTGTTTTTAATCTCCTCTTCGGTCTTTGATTACCACCATACTAGTGTTGCACCCTCCATTCTCAAGGAAGCTAATTGAATCTTTATGTCATCCTCTTGAAGGTTTTGAATCCTGCAATAAACCTCCAACTGACGAATCCAATAATCAAGCTTCTTTGCATTCACTTCACCATTGTATATGGGTAGCTCAAATTTAACATCAAGTTTTAAAAAAGTTGATTTAGTAGTTCCTTTTGAAGTATGCTGATGAGTATGAGTAAGGGTTATGTTAGTGGAAGAGGGTGAAGATGATTGTGAAGAAGAAGATGAAGAAGATGGTGGAGAGGGTGGAGGTTTGTCTCCATTTCCATTACCTTCTCCTGAATAGCCTTCTCCTTTGGGAGTTTTGGAACTTTCCCCTTGCAACCTAGTATTCCTCTCTTCATAGTGGACCTTCACCATATCTGTCATTTCAAAGAAAGCCTTTCTGAAGGGCTTCTCATCTTTTGTCATGTTTGTAGGTTCTCCTTATTGAGACATGATCTTGGGAGTCTCAATTGCAACTTGAGGCTGAACTGGTGTTGGAGATTGTGGCAACCTTTCTCTCCTTCCCCCTGACCCAAGTTCAGGGCTTCCAATCAGCTTCCCTTCTCCTCTTTTGAGTTTTAACCTTGTAAGCATGACATAAACTTGCAAACAATTAGATCCTTCTTTCACAAAGCAAACCTAGTCATATGATACAAAAATGATTTAATTTAGAATATTAGATTGTTTTGCTAAGATCCTCCTCAGATTAGAAACAAAATGCTTTCATTGTGCTTAAGGATTCATGAATTTTTGCAAGTGAAAAATGAGTTTTTATGTTAAATTTATGAGCAATTTAACATAAATAAGAGGCTGAACATCAACATAAACATGTACATAACATCATCAAAAACACATCACAAAAGGATCATGATAAAGGAGTTCACCCCTCTTGGGCTACGTCTCCTTGGTCCAGCTTCCAATGGCTTGGGCCTCTCTATTATGCTCAAAAGTGTAAATATATGTGTTTAAAATGATCAGAGTCTTATGAAGCCTACTGCAATTAGTCTAGAATGTCAAAAAATGGATACCTAGCCTCTTCTTGCATCACATTTGGTTGAAAACTGAGAAAGTTATGACTTCTCCTAGTTCCCCCACTATTCGCTCCACAATTTGCACCAAATCTGGCATCAGCCTACAAATTCGCCCCATTTTCCGCTAACGGAGAAACAAATTCCCTAAATTACAGGTGGATTTGTAGGATCATTAATTTGGCCACTAAGGCCTTAGAACCAAAATCAGAGTCATATGGGGGCCATGCGCCCAGGGGCTAGCCCCCGACCCCGGCTCCCCTCCCTCTGGCGGTCTTGATGAATGCTAACAGTTTAGGAGTAGTCACATATGCTGCTTGTCCAATGGTTTCCATAATTGCTGTGGGCTACGGAGAGTGTTCACATGGGAGGGTTGCCAACGGTTACACTGGCAGTCTCCCCCTAACCTAGCGGTCAATAAACATTAACACTAACCTGCATGCATTGCATGTTAAGTATCAATGCCTAGGCGGAGTGGTAAATTGTTGCCGTGTGCTGTGGGAGGTCGTGGTTTCGATTCTTGTGGCCTCCGATCTGTCTTGCCAACAAAATTTTGTATATCATTAGGAGGACTCATGGCGGCCTCCGACTTAGCCACGTGTCACCTCCTCATTGGTCAAAATAATAACACATGGGTCAATCAAAAGATGCCAACTCTATTATGAGAATATTATGAGAATATTCCTTTTTCCACTTAGGTTGTACGGATGCCCACAACAATTATAGAGTCATGTTGTCTCCTTGTTTTTGGCAAACCAATAATAAAATCCATGGATATTACCTCTCATTTCCATTTTGAAATGAAAGAAGGCTATAATAATGCAGCCAAATGTTGATAGGAAGCCTTAGCTATTGACATTCTAAACAATTTGCTACATATTATGTTGTTTCTAACTTCATATTAGGCCAATAGAAATCCTTTCTCTACATGGTTATTAGCTTCTGATAGCCAATATATCCAGTTGTAGGATTTTTATGTAGTTCATCAACGACAAACAATTTTATGTTTTAGTCACTCGGTATGTAAATTTTGTCTTATACACTAGTATAGATCCATCTTAACCATAGATCTAGCAAGAGCCAAGAGGGATCAACCTCTTTTAAAGTGCAAAATTGAAAAAAATTCACCTCTACAGATTTGATCCCTAGACATACTTGACATTATGATATATATATATATATATATATATATATATGCACCATGTGTAATTTCTTATTATTTAAATTGCATTTTTGAATTTATAAAAGGATTTGCACCTTGAAAATTTACGTGAGCATTTGGATTTTGTGTGGTACACAATGTAAGCTTGCAATTCCAACACATAATTATTTGTTTTCAATCAAAATTGATAGAAAATATACTTGCAGAAAAGGGCCAAAATATAAAATAGTGAAACTACTTGAAATGTTTTACCGAAATAATTTTTCCAATTTCTTTTTATTATTAATAATATTTTTTAATGATACATATTAATTTCAAATTAAGAATTAAATGAATCACACATCTATATCTCTTTCTTATTGAGAAGTAATTTTTTTTTCTTTTCCAATTACTCAATTTCTTTGATCATTGAAATATTTTATTATTGTTAAATAATGAATCCATACAGGTGAGGATAGTTTTTAGATAGGAGGAATGACCTGTTATAGAGTTTTAGTGAACCCAACGTTTCGAACTACCAAGTGAGTCCATCATCAGGGGATGCATCAATAGATATTCTTCAGATCTTAATGATGTATCCAGGAGCTAGATTTAGGTTATATATATAGGAAATTGAAGAAAAGATGTAAGAAAATAGGTCGGCTAGATTTTCATTTAATTAATTAATTATTATTATTCTTTATTTAATTTATTTATTATGATTTTTTTTTTTAATTTAATTAATTAATTAATTTATTTTATTATTATTATTTTTAATTATTAATTAATAGGTTTATAACTTAATTGATTTTATTATTTAATTACTATGTTTATTAATTTTATTTAAATATATGGTTTAATTGATTAATTAATTAATTAATTAATTAATTAATTAATTAATTAATTTTATGATTAATTAATTTATTAATATTCTTTATTAATTTATTGTATTATTCACTTGTTAGTTTGATTAATTGATTAATTTTTAGTTTGTTGATTAATTGTTATGTTTATTTCTTTAATGTAAAATTAATATATATATATATATATATATATATATATATATATATATATATATATATATATATATATATATATATGAATAATTAGGTTAATTACTTTTATTAATGTTTTTAACTACTAATCTAATTTGTTTGATTAATTAAAAATTAATTTATTAGTTTTAGTTATTTATTATTTATTAATATGTCTCTAATTTTATGTATTTATTTCGTGTTTAATTATTTATTGATTTTATTTACTTGATAAATTTATTTAATTTTAATTAATAAATCCTAATAGATTTGGTGAGTTAATGCTATAATATTATCTATCAATCCTTGATGTAATTTTCATTATTTAATGTTATCAATTGATTAATGAGATTGTTATCTCTACAATTTTTAAGAAAATTTAGATTGGAACTGAGTTTAGCTCTGGATAATCTTAATTTCTTGAATTCTGATGCACTGTCCATCATATCCCTTCTATGATAGGATTTGATGTTGTTAAATAATGAATCCATACAGGCGAGGATAGTTATTATTATCAACTTTATTTTTTTTTCGTCTTTTTCTATTCATACATATATGTAAAGTCGATATTGAAATAAATAAGTGGGCATGCATATTCAAATAATTTAAATAGTTTATTTAAGTGTTGTATGGAAATATTTTATAAATCATAAGAATTATACAACTTCATCAAGGCAAATGTGAAAATACATTTTTTTTAATACTTTCAATTAAAACAAACTAAATATGTATATATATTTTATTATTATTATTTTTTATCATAGCTAATATTGTTTTTTGACAATAGCTAGCATTGTTGTTTTATTTAAAGAATATTTTATTTTTATTTTAAAGAGAATACATGTTAATGAAGGGGATGAACGTCGACGAAATTACACATCTCCTCATACTGGGTTGTAGAATGAGCCTCTTGGCTCAATAAGATTTCTTACATACCATGGTTTATCAATATCACAAGCCTAATTAACCATAACTCACTTCATTTTTTTTAAATCATTTTATTTAAAAAAAAAAGGGCATAACTACTGGAAATAAATCTCAATTTTTGATTTATGTATACTAGTAAGAATATTATAGAATATTCTATGGAGGTTAAATCCCTATCATCCATCTAATAATCATTGATAATTAAATTAAAATTGTGAAAGCCTTATTCCAAAATAGACACGCAAATGGATATAATAATGAATTAGTAACAACGATAACTAACTAATACCAATATTGATCCATCTTAAACATAGATCCAACATGAGCTTAGAGGGATCAAATTTCTTCACTCGCAAAATTCTTTAGAGTGAAAAATACAATGTGTAATTTTTCATTATTTAAATTGTATTTTTGAATGCTATATAGTGTATATAGAGGAGCAAACTGTAAAACATTGAAACCACTTCAAACGTTTTAACCATATATTTTTTTATGATATATACACAATTTTTTTAAAACAATATATAATATATACATAGTTGACATTAAAATATTTTATATAACATGTACATCCAAACATTTTATTGGCACAAATTAAAATGGTTTAAACATCTTACTCACACTTTTTTTTACTTCTAATTACTCTACATGAAATTATTTTAAATGCATAGCATATTCATTTTTTTTTATTATAGTTGACACTATTTTTCTATTTAGAGTGTATTTTATTTTTATTTTAAGAGGGACATATGCCAACTCCACGTTGAGGACGGACATATTTACACATCCCCCTCATACTAGATTAAAGTATATACGATTTAAACATATTACTCACGTTTGTTTTACTTCTAATTACTTTACATGAAATTACTTTAAATGCATAGCATATTCATTTTTTTTTAATTATAGTCGACATTATTTTTCTATTTAGAGTGTATTTTATTTAATTTTATTTTAAGAGGGACATGTGCAGACGAACATACTTACACATGCCCCTCATATTAGGTTGTAGAATGAGCCTCTCATCTCAATCAATAAATCCTCGTCATTAACTGAAAAAACATTTTCTTCCTCATCTTGAGAATATTATTTTTTAATTTTATCCTTGATTTGAACATAATATTGATGAAAATTTGCAACTCTTCTCACCTTTTCAGCCAAATCTATTTTCCAACTACTTGTAGAAATAACATAAGTCTAATTTAGTTTTATGTTAAGAGCATCTACTATTATATTTTATTTTCCTTTAATGTGTATTATTTCAAAATTATACTCACATAGGAATGAAAACCATTGAGCTTGCCCAACATTTAAGTTTGGCTAATGAAACAAATATTTTAGATTGACATTAACAATTCTTAACTATAATTTCCTCACGATAAGATAGTGCCTCCACATTTTTAAGGCATGGAAAATAATTGCTAGTTCTAAATCATGGGTAGCATAATTCCTTTTGTGGTCTTTAAGATTTCGAGACTCATAGCTTACCACATGACCTTATTGCACTAATAACACATCCCCCCCCAAAATCTTCTTTACAAGCATCCCCCCCCCCTACAACATCATTTTTGGGGTCATCTAGTTTTAAAATTGGAGAAATAGTTAATAATTGATTTAATTTCTCAAATTTATCCTATCATTTCTAATTTCAATCAAATTTTAGTTCCCTTCTTTTGGAAAGAAGTGATTGGGTAAGCTAATTTGGAAAATCCTTCTATGAACCTCCTATAATACCCTATTATTCCCATGTAAGACCTAACATCAACCACATCCTTAGGCACTTTCCATTCCACAATGGCCTTTATCTTCTAAGGATTCATAATAATCCATTCTTCAGATATAACATGCCTTAAATAATGAATTTTCTTTTGATAAAATGCACATTTGCTAAACTTAACATATAATTTGTTTTCTGTAATTGTTTGGAAAACCATTTTCAATGATGTTCTTGTTCCTCCTTAATCTTTGAATAGACTAAAATGTCATCAATAAATAAAATGAAAAATTTGTCTAAATAGGGCTTGAGTATACTGTTCATTAGACACAAAAGTGGATGGTGCATCAGTGATTCCAAAAGGAAGTTCAATGAACTCATAATTCCCATACCATGTCCTAAAAGTTGTTTTATGAATGTCTTTGTCTTTGATCCTAAGATGATGATATCTGGATCTTAAGTTAATCTTTGAGAAGATAGTAGCTCCCTTTACCTAATAAAATAGATCATAAATCCTAGGTAAGGGATACATTTTCTTCATTGTCAATTTATTGACCTGCCGGTAATCTACGCAAAGTCTAAGGGTTCCATCTTTCTTTTTTTCGAATAAGATTGGTGCACCCCTAGGTGACACACTGCATCTTATATATTTATTTTCTAACAACTCTTGTAGTTGTATATTTAATTCCATTAACTCTAAAATACTCATTTTGTATGGAGCTTTGGATGTTGGGACTTCTCTAGGGATAAGATTTATAGTAAAATCTGTGTACCTTCTTGGAGATAGTCCTGATATTTCCTTAGGAAAGACATATAATTTTCTAGAAAGGGATAATGTTCCATAGAAGGTTTCTGATTGCTATTATAATCATCTTCAATATGAACTACAAATAATTGGTATCCTTTTCAGGTGTATTTATTTAACTCTAAGGAAGATATTTGCCTCACTGAAATGCATCTTGGAACTCCTTTTATTCTACAAGTCTCTGTTCATCATTGATACATGTGAAATATGTTTCCAAACAATTCAATACTATCCTATGTTGTTCTAGCCAATCCATACAAATAAGGACATCATTTGATCCCAAAGGAAGAATATTCAAATCTAATTTAGTGTGTAATGCATTTAAATTTATTGAACAATCCTTTATAATTTCGGTAAGTCTTCTTTTGGTTCATGTAGCTAATTGGACTAACCAAGGTTTAGTCTGTTTTTCATTTTTAAAACCAAATTTTTCATTCATAGAAGGACATATATAACTCAAAGGAGATCCATGATCAATAAATATGGTTACAATATTTCCAAATATTTTACCTTTGATCTCCACCATGGTGGATTAATGGTGTGTTTGTCTATCATCGAGAGGTGCTCTAATCCTTGGAATATTTCGAGCAATATCATTTATTGTAGATGCCTCCTGAATATTATGCATCTTTGATTTCTTATTCAAAGGATTTTGTGAACAATCCCTCCACATGTGACTTTCATTACATCCCCAACACTTAATTGGAGGCCTAGTTGATTCACCAATGTTTTAGTTCCCTATTCCTATAACTTGCCCACTTCTCTGGTTCATGTTTTTTTGTTGATTTACATTTGAATCTATTGTAATTTCCCCCTTGAACACTTTTAAAAGTATTGGAAAAAGTAGGTTTCCTAAATCCTTTTTGTTTAACATTGAATTTTTCATATTTCTTTGTTACCATATCTTAGAATTATCACTTTTCTTCTTGTTTTGGTTGTAGCACAACTTCATTTTTCTTATTATTTTATCCATTATTTTTGGATTATCAAATTCAATCCTCTCCTTGTAGGAAAAAGGTAAACAACTAATAAACCTTTGAATTTTTTCCTTTTCTTCTTTAAGATATGACACATATTGCAACAAACTCATAAATTTGTTCACAGATTTATCCATTGTTAATTGACCTAGTCTTAACTCATGGAGCTCCATAGATTTCTCATTGAAGTACCTCTCTATTAAATGATTCTTTTAGAAATCCTTCTTGAATAATTTCCAAGTCATTTTTTTACCTCTAATTTTCTTTATTTCTTTGTTTTCTTCCCACCACAAAGCTGTTTTTCTAGTAAACTGATATGTAACCAGTCTAGCCTTCAAATTTGTAGGGTAATTGTAAACCTCAAAATATTTTGACATATTTAGAAGTCAAGCTTATGCCCCTTATTTATATTATCTATCAAAGTTTGGAGGTCTAATATTTTTAAATTCACCCTATAACTGGGATACAACCTTTTTCTTCTTAGACACAAAAGCACTACTCCTAGAATTTTGTTCTTCCATTTCATCATCAAACTTAGATGATTTACTCTCACTAGAATTTATATATTTAGTTATGTCTGAAGACTCACATGTAAATCATATCCTATGATTTATTTTAGCTTTCCTTTTGCCTCTATTTTCTTCTCGCCTCTTGAGTATGTAGTAATTTATATCCTCATGTTCATCTCTTGCCTAGAAATTGATCTTTATTAGATTTAACATTATTTAAATCTTCTTTTAGACTATGGACTACTTGCAAATCTCATATTCATGGTTATCTTGATTTCTAGTTTCTCCTCCCAACATTCCCATCTTAGTATCATTCTCTCCACACCCTCCAAAAGATCCTACAGAAATTTGTCTATTATTATCTTCAGCCATTCTTCAATTTTTGGTTTGTAGTAGTTTTGTTATCTGTATTTTACATAGAAAAAAATATTTCAGTCAGGACCCATAAAGGCCCAATGTTGTAACCTACAACTCTGATACCAAATGTAATGAACCCCAAAAGAACACTATTTTGTTTTTTCTATAACTTCTTATATGCTTTGCCACTATACTTTTCTACTATGATAATTTCTCTTTGTAATGGATTAAATCCTCCCTATATTGCTAGTTTCTATCATAAAGTCAACTTCTCATAAATTCTTATATTTTTTATTGCCTTATTCTTACGTAAAACATTCTCTGTCCTATTGTTTTTACAAATATCACATTGCAATATAATTGCTTTCAAGTTCCTAAAAGAAGATCTTGAAACTCTAATTATTTCTAGTTTAATATTGCATTCTATGCCTACCATCAAGCTTATACTTCTCTTAAAAATATTGTACAATGATTAATCTAAAGTTTATGTTAATACTTGCTAGAGCAAAAGATCATGGATTTTTTTCATCTCCTTTGATTACTTAAACATGGTATTTAACCCCCTTATAATTCACCCTAAACACATATAAATATTCGAAGTATGTAAAAATAGGGTTTTAACCGTTTTAAATTTGAGCCTCACACACACATATATATACTTGTTATGTGCATAATTCATTTCTGTCCATGATATACATTTGATATACCTTATATTCCCTCATTAAAAATATGGAATGTTATATTGTTATATAATGCCATTATACCATAGGGACTTTATTTTCCATCCAACATTATTTTTATTTAATATACAAGTCATCACTTGAGATTGACACATGTACCAACTCCGGTTCTGTGGAACCATTCCATTGGTCCAATAAGCAACAACGCACGTGGTTTCACATGAACACATTTGTTAACATGAGGCTTCCTTATCAAGGATTAAGGTTTGATTCATCTAATCCAACAACGATTACCATTAGGGTTCGGGTTTTGGCCTTATCGACCTTTCCTTCACTAGCTCATTTGGTCATTTTTCCTTGGTGATTCCGACAAAGATCGAGTTGGATCTGCAACTAATTTTTCTCAACCTGCCATGCTCTACTAAATATTGGTTTAATGTTTATTCTTAATAAGTTGCAGAGTATTAAGATTTAAGTATGGTTTCTTCATTTTTACTTCATCTTTCACATATAATTGTAAACTAACATATTGTTGGTTCCGATTAATGTTTTATACAACTCATAAGAAGATTGCAGAGGCACTGGTCTGTCTCCGTTGCTGGTCAAATTTCCTTTACTACTTAAATTTTTTGTAGTTCTTCCTTGGACCTCGTTATGAAGGTTGCTTCTCCTCGTTCCAATATGCTTGAGGTAAAATATTATATATATATATATTATATTATTTTTTTCTCTATATATAACACTTTTTGCTTATTTATTCAACTAATATTTTAACTTAAACTCCATTTCTTTGGAGTGCAGATTCCTGTGGAGTGGTTGTATGACTTATGGCTTCTTTTAGTGGAATGGGTTCTTGGTGGAGATGCATACACAGATTTGTATTGAAATAAAAACTTTTTAAAATAGAAACAAGAAATGTTAAAAATAACATCAAGAGAATTCTAATTTAATTTTGTCCTTGAATTAAATTGTAATTATAATTCTCATAGCAACTTGTAATAGTTAACTAAGTTAATTTGACTTAGTTGGTTCAATTAATTAAAGTTGGGAGTTTATCTAGAGTCATGTAGAGTGGTTCCTAAAAATTAGGGGCTCGAGCTGAGTTATTTTGAGTTGTAATTATTTAATTCTGTTTAACTGAGTTAAAGTCAGTTAAACTAGTTCCAACAGATGGAGGAATTAGTGGGAGATCCAGTAGTGGGGTGTAACCTACCATAGTAGGGTGTAACCAACACTACTCAACCAATAAATTGAATGTTCACTCATAATTAACTCATGCATTTTAGATAAGAGAAAGTCCTAGTTGAGATTGGAGTTTAGGGACAGTGTACTATCAGTTGTATAATCATATGAATTGTACAGATGGTGCATTCAATCAGAGGAAGGCCTATGATGGATTGCGTATTTATGGATGAGGAATTTCCAAATTAAATATGGGCTAATTCCCTAAGAAATTATGCAAGGAAATAAGAGCTTGGCAGGCAACAAATTTGGCTAAATATTGGCTAGAGCTTGTTTGTGAAGCAACATGATAGATTGAGACAATGCAAAGGTTGCTCGGTTTGAGAAAAGCATTGTATTCTTCTCATATTTTATAATTAATGCAAGATACAAATAACATGAGTTTTTAGCTATGGCTTTTCCCAAAAAGATATTTTAGCTTCTAATTTGATTGATAGTTTATTGTTTCTGATGATAAGTAAAGTAGATTCAAATCAATTGTTTTCGCATATTACAATCTCCAGTTTGAATCGACAAGGAATTTCTAAATGGTATCGGAGCTGAAATCACTATAGAAGAGGAGAATACGAGTTTCTATTTTGCAAGAGAAATCGAATTTTCTATCATACTTCAAGAGCCAGAAGGATGTCGTTCTACGGATTGAGACTCAAAAATGCCCTTGAGGGTAGTTTGAACTATATTTTTTGGAAGGACAGGATGGAGGCAGTGTTGGAAGAAAATGAGCTTAAGGAATTCATTGACAAAGATATTCCTAAGCCAATTGGTGCTCAGGATCTTGCAGAGTGGAGAAACTATGTGGCAAAGGCGAGAAGGATTATCCTAGAAGGAGTTCCAGATCATATTGTCCGAACCTCCACGGTAAGGAAACTCAATTTGCAATGTGGAAGGACTTGACAAACCTATTTCAAAAAAACAGTGACCACAGGAAGTTGGCACTAAAGGACAAGCTCAGAAAGATCAAGATGGAGAATGTCGACTAAATACCGAAGTACTTGACCAAGTTCACCCAATGTCAGAATGAGCTTGGAAGTGTTGGTGTTACCATTTCTGAAGAAGATCTGGTGATAATAGCACTTCTAGGCCTTCCCAAAACTGGCGTAGCTACCAAGACTCAGTTAATGGGCAGGAGAAGCTACTAGAGTGGGAGGGATTATGGTTCGACTTGGTACAGGAAGAGATTTGGCGGAACACTAGAGATGGATCATCATCCAAGCATGATGATGAGGAGAACTATGCCTTAGATGGAAGGGAGAAGAAAGAGAAGGGGAAGTCATCCCATTCCAAATCATATTATAGTTAGGGTGGAAATAAGAAGGACATGTCGAAGATTAAATTTTTTCACTGTCACAAGGTGGAACACTATGCCACAAAGTCTCCACACAAGAAAGTCGATAAGAAGCCATTATGAGGAGCGACAGGTGAAGTTCTTGCTTCACAATTTGAACTGGATTTCAACCTCATCTCTTGCATGGTGACATCGGTGATGGGTAGTGTGTGGTACCTGGATAGTGGATCCTCATTCCATATGACAGACAACAAAGAGTTTTTCAGTGACTTGGAGGTGAAGGACCTCCAGATGCACATCGAGATGGGAGATGATGGGAGGTATAATGTGATCGACATCTGTATTGTTACATTTCAGAGGGAGTCTGATGCTCCTCTCACATTAAAATATGTCATGTATGTTCCAGGTTTGAAGAAGAACTTGGTTTCAGTTGCCATGTTAGAGGATTGTGGCTACGATGTGATATTTAGTAAAGGAAAGGGTTTCTTTAGACACATAGCTATGGGATAGGTGAAACATATCAGTTAGAAAGTCAAGAACGTGTATGCACTTGAGTTATAAGATCTATGTATAGCCTTGAGGAGATAGGAAAATTTTAGAGACTTGGTGGTTGAGAGGGAGCATGAATTACCTCTCAACATGCAGCCATAGATGCAGCCTCAGAAGCAACCTCAAAAGTAGCCTTAGTAAGATGTGGATCAACCAAAATCGGAGAAGCAGAGAGGAGACCGAGTGGAGACATCCACTCAAGAAGAGACCTTCAGTAGGGGGTAATTTCGAGCCAAGTGGGCAGAAGGAGCACATGTAGCCATACCTCAAGGTTTGAGGTGAGGTGATATGAAACCTTAGCCCAAGAGTGTAGAAATTTGGGCAGGATCCATTGAGGTGTGTTTATGTCATGGATCATTACCCTTGCTACAGGGGACCACAGTATTCAGTATCAGGAGGATCAATGTTAGTCAGATACTAATGAGTGCAGAGAAGTATTGACAGTAGAGCAGGAGGCTCAGTAGCAGAGTCAGCAGAAGCATAATTTTTCATAGTAGATAGTTGTAGACATAGTTGATTTAGTTTATTTCTTTTGGATTATTTTTTGTTGCAGATGTTGCAATAACAATAGAAATAATAACAAGAGTTGCATAAAAAACATTCCAAAGGAAGCAGATTGGGATAGAGTTTAATTCCTTTCTTATTGAGAGGGGGTGAAAAAAATAAAACAAGAAATGTTAAAAATAACATCAAGAAAATTGTAATTTAATTTTGTCCTTGAATTAATCAGGAATCAAATTGTAATCCTAATTCTCATAGCAACTTGTAATAGTTAACTAAATTAATTTGACTTATTTGGCTTAGTTAATTCGAGTAGGGAGTCTATCTAGGGTCATGTAGAGTGGTTCCTAAATTTTAGGGGCCCAGGTTGAGTTCTTTTGAGTTGTAAATATTTATTTCAGTTTAACTGAGTTAAATCCAGTTAAACTAGTTCCAACTAATGGAGAAATTAGTGGTAGATCCAATAATGGGGTGTAACCTATAATAGTGGGGTGTAACCTATAGTAGTGGGGTGTAACCAGCAATGCTCAACCAATAAAATGAATATTCACTCATAATTAACTCATGCATGTTAGATCAAAGAAGACATAGTGGAGATTGGATTTCAGGGACAATGTACTATCAGTTGTATAATCATCTGAATTGTGCAGATGGTGCATGCAATAAGAGGAAGGCATATGATGGATTACACAATTATGGATGAGAATTTTCCAATTAAATATGGGCTAATTCCCTAGGAAAATGTGTAAGGAAATAAGAGCTTGGAAGGCAACAGATTTCATTAAGTATTGGTTGGAGCTTCTTTGTGAAGCAGTGAGATAGATTGAGATAGTGTAGAGGTTGCTCGGGTTTGAGCAAAGCATTGTAATGTTCTCATATTTTATGATTAATGCAATATACATATAGCAGGGGTTTTTAGCTATGTCTTTCCCTAGAAAATTATTGTGTTATGTGTAATTGAATTTTTTTCTCTTTTATGCTCCGTGATTTCATCGATCGTTTATTGTTTCTGCTGATGAGTAGAGTAGATTCAAGTCAATTGTTTTATCATATTACAATCTACAATTTAAATCTGTAAGGAATTTCTACAAAAAATTTCCCTCTTTTCCTTGGGAAGAAATTTGGAGCCTTTGCTCATATTAATCGGTAATACCTAAACAATTTACAATATAAGGTTTTGAGAATTAAAGTCATAAACCCAATTTAGTAGTCCATTTATTCCTTGGTTAAAAAATATGGTTAATTTATTTTGTCCAGGTCATCTATGGTTGACCATACCATGGAAATAATTTCTTGTATGTTTGCACAAGCTCCAACCTACCTTGGCATCACCCTATCGCTCTGAAATGTTCTTAGGCTCCACTTGAAGGTGACTCCAATATCCGCCTTGCACCGCCATGCCACCCTATATTATATTCTTGTTATAGTAATAATAATAACTAATATTACTTCAGTTAATATGACTAATAACATATGTTAAATATTAGTATAGATATTCCCTTTTCATGACTAATCTAAATGATCTAGTATATATAATATAACAATAATTAATATTATTTTAGTTAATATTAAATCCTTACAATTACTAATATCCTTAGATCTATTAATACTTATTCCCTTAAATAACCTTACTATTAAATTTATATTAATTAGTTACACAAGACATTAATAATAAGATTAATACTATAACATTATTATAATAATAATATAATATTAATTATTATTAGTTATTATTAAATCATTTCGATTACTAATAGTTATTTTCCCTAGATATATTATTATATGTTAACATTTCAATCAATTTTATTATAAATATTCCCTAGTAGTATTGTTAACTCAAATATGGTTAACTTTTCACTTAAATAACATATGATAGGTATTAAAATAATATTTGTTTTAGCATAATAATATTATATAATTAAACAATTTGAATAGTCAAATTTAGCCGTTTCTTGGTCAATCTTAGCCGTTTATCCAGTCTGATCTAATATAGCCGTTTTTTAGTCAAACCTAGCCGTTGGATGATCTGCTCTCCCTATTTAATATGTAGCCATGATCTGATTCTTCAACTTGTCCTGACAATGAACCACACTCGTTGGTTCGAAATGCGTTGACAAATGTATTATCATGTGATTTACGTTGAAAAACTTTCTCTCATAAACTTGATATGGATCACAGAAGCCTCAATTCAACAAATCATTTATTTGTTTATTATTTCTAAATAAAAGTTTAAATACTTTTTCCCTCCTAAACAAATATAATAAAATATTCCAAGTGGTAATTCCAAGAATGGGATCAATAATATTTTATTATTGCTCATTATTCGAGGATAACTCAATATTTTGTTATAAATAAGAGGGTTTTCCATTCATTATTCACTTTCGATTATTTTCATTGTTGCACTCACTGTTGTAACTCTGATTTTTTAGTCAAACCTAGTCGTTGGATGATCTGCTCTCCCTATTTATTATGTAGCCATGATCTGATTCTTCAACTTGTCCTAACGATGAACCACACTCATTGGTTCGAAATGCGTCGACAAATGTATTATCATGTGATTTACGTTGAAAAACTTTCTCTCATAAACTTGATATGGATCACAGAAGCCTCAATTCAACAAATCATTTATTTGTTTATTATTTCTAAATAAAAGTTTAAATACTTTTTCCCTCCTAAACAAATATAATAAAATATTCCAAGTGGAAATTCCAAGAACAATAATATTTTATTATTGCACATTATTCGAGGATAACTCAATATTTTGTTATAAATAGGAGGGTTTTCCATTCATTATTCACTTCCGATTATTTTCATTGTTGCACTCACTGTTGTAACTCTGATTATTTTCATTGTCACACACCATATTTTTGCTGGGTTTATGCATTATAGAGGAGAGAGACTACCAAAGTCGAAGACGTTTGAGGATAGCCAAGAACCCATCCCATAAAGGGGGACTGGTAACATTTATCTGTTCTCTTCACAAGTGTTATTATAAAATTATTCTTTACATATCTCATTTCCATTGGATGTTTTGGAGTTATTACTCTTTCTTTCACTGTTTAACTATGATTGCAACATAGATCAGAATTTTGGCAGGTTTTGTTTCTATCAATAGCTGCAAATCTACAATTTTTAGCAGTCATTTCTATTGTTGAGATTGTTTGTCATCCACAATATTAAGTGGGTTCTTTTCGTACATCATTGAGAAGAAAACACTACAACGAATTGGCGACTCTGTTGGGTTTTATACTTTAGATCCAGAAACCTGGTTGACGTTTGGTTTTCAGCTTAGGGTTTCTTCTTTTTTCAATTATATTAATGTTTCCTAGTTTTTTAACCCTAGTTCTGATAAATTTCTGACTTCTGCAAGCTTTCTGGTTGTTTTCACAGGTCATAGGAACCAGTCGCGGCAAAGTTGGCACTTTTTTCTGAAATTTGTAGATTGGGAGTCTCAGAATAGAAATCGCAGTTTTCAGCCCAAAAGGTGCGATATGGGCTCTAGAACATAGCTTTCAGCCCAAAAAGTGTGATTTCATAAAAAAACAGGTAAAAACCTGCAATTTATGGGTTTTAGGGTTTTTCTCAGATCTGTTTGTGGGTTTTGTTGAGAGTTTCCTGTTGGGTGTCTGGCCTCTATCTCATCCTGCTTAGGCCTTGATCCATTCTATTTTACTCGTCGAAGTTGAATTTAGCCTCCCCTAGGGCTTCTAGTACACTTCCACCTTTCTAGGAGGAGTTTAGCTGAGTGAGAAGTCTGAGTTTTCAACCACATTTTCCAGATTTGTAACCCTTTGTTTCAGATTTGATAACATAGGTTGCTACCATCCATATTTTCACATTTAAACTTATTTGGTCATTCCCTTAGGGTCCCATCGGTTGCCCTAAGTGTTTCACCCATCTCCCTATATTTTTGTAGCAATCTTCCTCTCTGGTTTTTTGCTATTGCTGCACCACTTTCCAGCAGCTTAGAGTCACTTGATCCCAGTCACACCGACATTCAGATCTCTTGACTATTTCAGTGTATTTCCCATCGGTTTAGCCACCAAGCAGTACATTGTTTGCAAACTCAGTTTTGGTGGGGTTTAGTTAATTGTTTTGTTGTTCATTTTCTGTTATTTATTTCAGTTTATTTGAAGTACGTTTTTTTCTTTTTAACAAACATGATCTGGACTTAATCAATTAATACACTTGCACACACAAGCACACCTTAAGCGAAGGGCACTTGGTTTACATCGCCAAGCCAAGACTTAACATAATAAATTTATCTCACTGCATCAAAGACAGAAGATATATTGTTGATCTCCCTTCACCATTTCCATGTTCTATGTGTCATTCCATCATTGCACCACCAACGCATGTGTCGTGGAGACTATTAGGCCTTCACCCCTAGTTTCTGCTTGGGCATATTGCCCCTCCCCGTTGGGTTCGATTTCATAGCCCTCTGAGTTCCCATACTGACTCTTCTCCTGGTCCTTCTAAGACCTCATCTGATTTCGAGCCTCCTTCACTGCATATTGTCACCATGTTTGGACCCATAGCTAGTGCAGGAACCCAAACTAGTGGTGGCTCTGGTGCTATACCGGTGGTCACATCAGGTAGAAAAGTCTCAGAAATCGTTCCGACATCTCCCATGCTCCCCTTTATGGCTGGGTTAAGTCTACCAGATCTTAACCAGTTTATAAATGACCCCATACACCATGATGCTGGTTGGCCCTCTATGTTGACTAAGCTTCCCTCAGACATCCCAAAGTTTAAGGGTATTGCTGGAGAGGATCCTACCAACCATGTTTGGTCCTTCCACATGTGGTGTTCGTCCAACTCCATATCCGATGACTCTATTCGTCTTCGACTCTTCCAACGCATGCTCACTGGAGACACTGCGAAATGGTATGTAGACCAGCCCTCTACCCCTCATTCCATTTTCGCGACGCTTGCTAAAGCATTCTTATCATATTTTCAGTTACCTCTCCGGTACGACACTAGTATGAAGCTCTTGACCACATTTCGTTAGTCCTCTGCCACTTGCCTTTCTGACCATGTTCAAGAGTGGTGTCAAAGGAGGAGCACATGTCGTGCCCCCCTTTTGAAGACAGTGTCTAACTAGATTGGTTTCTTAAGAGCCTTTTATCCCCCATTGGGAAAGATGTCGAGCCCCATTTTCCCCCGACTGAGGAAGAATATCTCCAGACCACTTTGAGATATGATATGATTTATGCTCAATCCGGTTATGTCTATACCGTCATTCCAAACCTCCCTTGTCCTGGAAGTGCCAATGCACTAGAGGCATCTCACGTCGCCAACGGTATCGTTGGATCCCTTTCACACTCTTTGCCATATTCTTAGCAAAGTTATGGCTATCCGCAGGGGGGCACTAGTTCCTCCAACATTTATGCCCCTCCTACTAGCAACATGTTTCCAGGGCCCCAACCCATCTATCAAACTGTTGCTCCTTCTTATGCATAGCCCGGTGCTCCAGCCCCTCAAGCATTAGTGCCGCAGCCTCCCATGCATCCTCAGCCCCAGTAGTTACCACCTCCTCAGGGTCAGGTGTTTGCACAGCAGAGTGCTACCAATCCCCCAAATTTGAAGAAAAGGAATAAGGGGAAGGGTAACAAGGGTAACCAAGGTAACCAAGGTAACCAACCTAGTGAACCCCAGGGGAACCAACCTAACACCAACAACCAGCAACAGGGTGGCCAGCCCAAGCAAAACAAGGCTATTCGTATGAACAAGCCTTGTGCATGTTGTGGTGTACATGGCCACTATACACATGAGTGTCCCCTCTTACCCCAGATGTGCCAAATGTGGGAAGCTCAAGCAGCTTCTCGAGGTCAACAATCGCCTCAGAATCCTACACCACCTCAACCGGCCGTGCTCACAAATCCTTTCCCTCAGTAAGGATTTGTTGCTGCTCAACCCCAGCCAGGTCAAGCAGCCCACCTCCCCCAACCTTCTGGTCCTGGTGACTACCAGATCCTGATGATGAACTCTGATGAGGTTAACCCCTCCAATATCAACCTACAAACTCGGTCACATCAATATGACAAGCCCTCCACTTCGTCAGTTGTCGAGTCCAAAACCAAAGTGTCTGTTGAGCCTCTTACGACACCAAATGGTCCTTTACAGATCCCTCAACCCAAAGTTGAGGCCATTCCCAAGATCCCAAAGGGACCATTACATCATAATGCGGCTTCTAACAGAGCTGCCCATACATACAATATAGTAGACGACTTGGTGCAATCACCTACCGCCATGTCAACACTGGAAGTCCTCTAGTCATGCCCTTCCCAAAAGAAGGCTCTACTAACTGCCTTAGGTGCATTGGATCCTTCTGATGACCATTTCAGTGTCTTCTGTGTTGATACATCAGAGCATCCCCCATTACCTTCATCTGTTGCTTTCTAGATACCAGTTAGAGTCTGTAATGCCATCATCTCCAGATGCATTATTGACAAAGGCACATCCACCTGTGTGATGTCCACTGCTGTTTGGAAACAACTCAAGTCACCTGAGTTGTCCCCCTCCACCATCACCTTGCGTGCTTGGGATGGACACTCCTCCTAGCCCCTTGGCATGTACCGCAACTGTCCAGTGACCCTTGTGGGCAAGACTGTCCATGTCGATATCGAAGTCATTGATGCCCCTTTGGATTACAACATCCTCTTAGGTCGTAGTTACACATATGCCATGTTAGTTGTCACGTCTGCGGTGTTCCGCAAGATGTGCTTCCCCCATGAAGGGAAGATCATTACCATTGATCATTTGACTTACTACAAGTTGGTATTCGTGACCTCCCCCGGGTCCATCATCTTGTTGATGTCCGACAACCAATTTTCAACTCCTTGCACCAGTATTTCACCTAGAGTCTATAAAGACTCCTCATTGTTGGGTGCCTTCCCTGGTCCTCCCCCTCCCATTTCTAAACATACTTCCATGAGTGTTTGCATGTTGCAAGTGTCACGTGCTGCCCTTAAGTAGTCCAGTACACCTGATCAACAGCTAGCTCCTCAACATCCTATTGTTGCTCTTCCAGCTGAACCCTTTGGACCCACTCCCTAGGACCTCCTCCATTTGTGGGTGCCTCTCCTATGTTCCCACCAGGAACTGTTCTACCAGGTCTCAACCATCCAAGAGCTATTCCACCGGGACATTATCCTGCTAGCCAGATACCTTTCTTATTCCCCCCTCTAAGAATTTGTTTTGTACATGTCATGGCTTCGTTGGTCCTTCCTAACATGACTCTCGGGATCCCAGTATGGTACATCGATCACCCTGCAAACACTCTACCTGGTCAACCAAGACCGTATCATGATTTGATCCCAGTTCAACCAGTCCCCATGACCCCTACTGTTGCTTCAGTTCCACAACAACCTCAACAGGGATCAGCTCCTGTTGCAGAAGAATTTTGCCAGGGGGGAAAAACCAAAAGGAAAGATTCGAAGGACAAGGCTTCGCAAGCTCCTCCAGCCCCTAAGGCCCCAAAGCCGACACCCCTGTGCACTTTGTATGAATTCGTTGGGCAAACCACCAACAATTGTCCCGAGCTTCCTCAACTTAAACCTTTGGTTCATGAAGTGTTCCCTGAGTCGAATATTCCAGAAGTCCATGTTAACATTTCGGTCCCACCTAAGAAACTCAAAATGTTTCGCACAAACCACCCTTGTGCCCTTTATGATCTTCATGGTCATTATTCCCATTTTTTCCCTCGTCTTGATGAGTTTCGCGATTGCCTTGGGACGATTCGTGACTATGAGGCCACTTGTAGTGGAACCTCTGCTCCTCTACATGTGGATTCTGGTATGACAAGTCAACCGGAACAGGGAAACTCTGGCCCTACTATTGTGATCCCTCCCCCCGATGTCGAGGTGATAGACACCACAGGCCCCATGCTTTACCTAGAGTCACCCTTGAGTTCCTCGCAAGTTAACCTCTCAAAGGTTTCCACGCACACTTCTATCAAACCTCTTTTGATAGAATCTCACGTCTCAACATTAGTAGATTCTCCATCTACCAACCCATCATTTACCATTCAAGACGATGCGTATTTGAACCTTCTTTATCAGGTTGATGCACCAAGTAACACCGCCGCATCATGTAGCCAGTCTTCCTCCCATCTGCCCATCTTCCATTCCAATGAGGACATCATGGAATCCATGTCTACCCCTAACTACCCTTGGGATGATATGCACCATCGTGCATACTTCCTGCCATAGCAGTCCCATGACCAGTATGCTGTAGAATCAAAAGACTTCATCCATGGTGAAGTAGATTGGTTTCGGAATCCCATACTTGCCATAGATGCTTTCAAGGAAGGGAATATGGCCAACATTCTCCTACTATCAAAATCGACATTTTAGATCAACCAGGGGTCGAAGAAAACATTGCCTTGGGGGCATAGTGCACCCCGGAAGAAATTGGAGCTTACACCAAGTTCTCAAAGAATTCCGTGATGTTTTCGCCTAGTCCTATTATGAGATGCCTGGACTTGATCCCGCCATTGTTGAACACGACATCGACACATGGCCCGATGCCACTCCTGTCTGATAGAAGTTGAGACCCATCCACCCTTCTCGACGTGAGGCCATCAAAGCCGAAATTGACAAGCTCAAGTAGGATGATTTCATCTATCCCATTGAGTATACCACATGGGTATCCAACCCGGTTCCTGTTCTCAAGAAACAAGGCACCATTCGTGTCTTCATGGATTTTCATGACCTGAACAAAGCTTGTCCCAAACGCAACTTTCCCACACCCTTTATTGACCAAATCATTGATGAGTATGTGGGGCACGAGGTTCTATCCTTTATGGATGGATTCTCTGGATACAACCAGATCAGTATCCGTCGTGTGGATCAGTTAAAGACAACTTTCATTAGTCCATGGGAACCTTTGCATATCGAGTCATGCCATTCGATTTAAAAAATGCTAGAGCCACATTTCAGTGGGCCATGTCATACTACTTTCATGACTTGGTGCACCTTATCCTTGCTTACCTCGATGATCTCACCGCTCGTTCGAAGTCTCAAGCGCAACATATTCACGATTTACGCACCATTTTTCTCCGATGTTGCAAGTATAACATTAATCTTAATCCATTAAAATGTGTATTTTGTGTTCCTGCTAGCTGTCTGTTAGGCTTCATTGTGTCGAAAAACGATATCACTCTTGACCCCTTGAAAGTTCAAGCCATTCTCGAACTGCCACCTCCCCATACCTTGCGCCAGTTACAAAGCCTTCAAGGTAAAGCCAACTTCCTTCCTAGGTTCGTGCTTGACTATGCGACCATTGCGCATGGGTTTCTTAGACTCCTTCGCTCCACCATTCCATTTGTTTGGGATGACCATGCTCAACAGTCTTTTGATGCCCTGAAACATGCTCTCACCTCTGCACCCTTGATTAGTCCCCCGACTTTAGCAAGGACTTCATCTTATACATCTCATCTTCTACCCATTCAGTCATTGGGGTTCTTATTCAAGAATATGAAGATCGAAATGAGCATGTTATCTATTATGTCAGCAAGAACTTAGTAGGTCCCCCTGTGAACTACTCCCATGAAGAGAAGTTGGCACTAGCTGTCGTGTTTTTTGTCCAAAATCTCCGTCACTATATCCTCACGCATACCACCAGGGTCGTAACAAACTCCAACCCCATGACCTTCCTATTGAGTCGGCGGATCATCAATGGGAAGTATGCATGTTGGATCGTCATCCTCTAGGAATTCGATCTCGAGTTTGTTACACCTAAGAGTAAGAAAGGTTTGGCCCTCATCGAACTCATTTCTGAATTACCCACTGGTGCACGTGATCCGTCGGTTAACAACGAGCTCCCAGATGAACACTTGTTCGTCATCACTTTAAACGATCCTTGGTATGGATATATTATCACATATTTGCAAACCCAAAAGTTTTCTCCACATATTTCCTGTGATGATCGACGACAGATTCGATACCAAGCCCCTTGCTACCTCCTCATCAGTGACGACCTCTATCATCGCAGTGTGGATTCTATCCTCCATCGTTGTCTCACCCATCCTGAAGCAAAGCAAGTGCTAAATGCCTGTCATAGTGGCGCTTGTGGTGGTCACCTCTCCGGTATGGCCACTACCCAAAAAGTCATGCGCGCTGGTTACTTTTGGCCTTCTCTCTTCATTGATTGCATTGAGGCAGTCAAACACTGCCCTAATTGCCAACATTTTTCCCCAAAGGCAAGAGCCCACTGGCTCCCCTCCATCCTGTCATCATTGCTGGTCCTTTTTGTAAATGGGCCATTGAATTTATGGAGTGTCGACCACCATCTGTTAATAACCATAAGTATATTATCGTGGCAGTTGATTATTTTACCAAATGGGCTGAGGCCATGCCAACGTTCAATAACACAGCAACTACCGCAACCCTTTTCTTCTTTAACCATGTTATTGCTCGATTTGGGGTTTCGAAATAATTGGTCTCTGATCATGGCTGACATTTTGAAGATGAGGTATGGCATGAACTATCCTCACTGTTGGGCTTCCAGCACCAGTATTCATCATCTTATTACCCCCAAGGTAATGGACAAGTTGAAGTAGTCAACAAAATTCTCAAGACAATGCTTCAATGGACGGTGAATAAGCACAAGACCAACTGGCACCTTATGCTCTTCCTAGTTTTGTGGGCCTATAGAACTTCTGTTAAAACTGCCACCGGGTTTACTCATTTCCACCTTGTCTTTGGCGAGGAGGCAATCTGACCAATCGAGGGTGATATCCCTTCCCTCCACCTAGCTATCGAACTTCTCCTTGACACCCAACCATTAGAACAAAGACTTGTCATGCTTGAACACACCTCTGAAGACTGTCGTGTTGCTTTGCAAACCATTGAAGTGGCCAAAAAGCGCACCAAAGCTCAATATGGCCGAAAAGTCACCCCTCGTGCCTTTCACGAAGGTGATCTTGTTCTAGTGTATGACCAGGCCCATGATACCCTGGGGCATGGGAAGTTCGAATCATTATGGCTAGGACCTTACATCATTTGTAAGGACTTAGGTAAAGGGGCATTTCTCCTAGAGGATTTTGAAGGCCAACTCCTTCCCAATCCTCATAATGCACTCTACCTTAAGAAATTTTACCCATAGAATTTCCCATTGATTTGTGTGTATTTATTTTGGTCATGCATTTAGGTAGGTTGCACCACTTCATTTGATGATTTGACACTTCACCCATAAACCATTTTTCCAAGAAGGGTCACTTCATCACCCCTCAAAATTGAATTTTGTCACAAACCAACACTTGTACTTTGAGGTCCACTTGCTCTTAATACTTGTTGTACCATATGCCGATTTTCATGATGAGTAACCATCATTTACTCATGCTTTCATGGTCCCCACCGAGCCTTCTCTATGTGGCAGCGTCATCAAGTCATCCTTGTTCAGAGCATTTGCGATGAGTCACCCTTGCATTCTTGGAGTCTATTTCATGTCCCATCATCTATGTCGTAGTATTCCATCCATATTTTCATACTGTTCATCTTGTGTTGCCCATTTTGGCCTCTAGTCATACTCTCGTCATCCCCTCCAGAGTTGAGTCAGTTGCTGCCAGGTCAACCATGCACTTTATGCTCTGACAAGGGTTGTCGTCTATTTGTCCCTCAGTCCCATTTCCCCATTATCCATGGTTTCAGTCCATCAGTCATATTACTATTTTCCCTCATGCTTTAGTTGAGGATCCTCATTTCCTCATCTATCACGGGCCCTATTTTGTCGACATCATCTCATTTATTCTAGAAGAATGACCTAGAGGGCGGTGTATCTCGGTTGCAGCTTCCATTCTTGTTCTGCGCCTTGGATCTAGCAGAGGGTCCCATTATTGCACTTTCACTTAATCGTTTCATGTTTGTGATCCATAAACTTGATGGTCCAGTGATGCAACAGACTATACCAGTGATTCCCAGGTGTGTGTGAGATGTTTCAGACCTCATGAGGGGGTGGCCCTTCAGGTAGCCCCCCACATGCCTGGATGCATACCTACTATGCTACAACCTCAGATGTAGTTCCATAGAGTTGATGGGTTCGGTTCCTACCAATCATAGTGTTCACATCATGCACCTCTCCTCCAAATGATCCATTCAGTTTTGCAAAGCCCTTCCTTGTTCAACTGTGCTTCTTTGGTTGTTCTACCTTCCCTCCCACCCATTTTTTGAGGGAAAGGGCTCTGTATCTCATGTACTAAGATATTATTGTATTCAGTCATGGCTCATGTTTTTACCAGGTGCATTATGTATATGGGACACATTTTATTATTTTCTGGCTCTGTTATGCCAACATGTCATGTACCATTCAACATGTACTTTATTGGTCAGTTTCATATTTCTGGGCGAGCCATTATTTTTGTACTAAGTTATCTCGGTGGGTATGGGTATGCCTCCCCCACCTCATTGAGGTCCGGTACCACAAACATAAAAGGAGACTTGCATTAGTCTCGCCCCCTCTGTCACTATCCTCTCTCAGATTCAGCTTCATTGGTCTCTCTCTCTCTCTCTCTTGACTCCCTTGTGTTGTCTAAGTGATTGTGTCTTTACAACATAATTTAGTCATACATTTTGTCCTAACACTCGTACGTTTGGGGGCAATCTGTTATCACCAAAAAATTGATCATCTAACCTAATTTACTAGATGGATCGAAGTACACCATGTAAAGCCAATTTTACCATAGTAAAATTGCTTTCACTGTGAGAAATTACCTAATAAACCACCTTTATTAAGTAATTTATAGTTAAACCCATGAAGAATAATTAAATAAATCACTATTTATTTGATTTTCTTCTAGGAATAATTAATTAAACCATTGTTTTATTATTATTCCTTGTTAAATTTGACCCAATCATGAAAAATAAATAGATAAATCATTATTTATCTTATTTTTCTCTAAGAATAACTAATTAATCATTAATTAATTACTATTCTTTGTTAAATTTGACTAAATCCCTTAGGAATAATTAAATAAACCATTATTTGTGTATTATTCCTTAACTAATTCCTTGAGATAATAACAAAATAATTTATTTATTTATTATTTCTAAATAAAAGTTTAAATACTTTTTCCCTCCTAAACAAATATAATAAAATATTCCATGTGGTAATTCCAAGAATGGGATCAATAATATTTTATTATTGCTCATTATTCGAGGATAACTCAATATTTTGTTATAAATAGGAGGGTTTTCCATTCATTATTCACTTTTGATTATTTTCATTGTTGCACTCACTATTGTAACTCTGATTATTTTCATTGTCGCACACCATATTTTTACTGGGTTTATGCATTATAGAGGAGAGAGACTCTACAGAAGCTGAAGATGTTTGAGGATAGCCAAGAACCCATCCCATAGAGGGGGACTGGTAACATTTATCTGTTCTCTTCATAGGTGTTATTATAAAATTATTCTTTACATATCTGGTTTCCATTGGATGTTTTGGGGTTATTACTCTTTCTTTCACTGTTTAACTATGATTGTAGCATAGATCCGAATTTTGGCAGGTTTTTTTTCTATCAATAGCTGCAGATCTACAATGTTTATCAGTCATTTCTATTGTTGAGATTGTTTGTCATCCACAATCTTAAGTGGTTTCTTTTCCTACATCATTGGGAAGAAAACACTACAACAGTAATTGCATAATTATGCTCATTGGCGGTTCAAACATCAAAATCATCTATTTCTCTAGATCTCCAAAAAGTCTTGGACAATCATTATAAGGTATTTGAGACTCCTAAAGGCCTCCCACCTATTCATGATCATGATCATGTTATTCATTTGATTCTAGGAAGTGTTCCTCTAAACATCATGCCTTACAGATATCCCTATACCCAAAAGAGTGAAATTGAACATATGGTTGCAGGAATGCTAGAGGCTGGTATAATTCAACCTAGTCAAAGTTCTTTCTCTGCTCCAATAGTATTAGTGCATAGGAAGGATGGATCATGGTGTATGTGTCTGGATTTTAGGGAGATCAACAAGCTCAATATTAAAGATAAATTTCCCATTCCTATCATATATGAATTGTTGGACAAATTACAGGGAGAAATTTACTTCACCAAGCTAGATCTTCGTTCATGATATCATCAAATTAGAATGAAGACCGAAGACATTCCAAAAATAAAATTCAAAACTCATGAGAGTCATTATGAATTTTTGGTCATGCCTTTTGGCCTTACTAATGAACCTTCCACATTTTAAGTTTTGATGAATTCCATTTTCAAACCCTTCCTTAGAAAATTTGTGTTAGTATTTTTTGATGATATATTAATCTACAACAAGTCTTAGAAGGATAATGTTCAACATGTTGACAGGGTGCTCAAACTATTGGAGGTGAAATAATTATATGCAAAAACATCCAAATGTTTCTTTGGAGTACATGAGGTGGAATATTTGGGTCATATTGTATCTCATGAGGGTGTTAAGGTAAACCCTAACAAAATTAAATCCATTAAGGAATGGAAAATCCCCAAAACCATAAATAATCTTCAATCATTTCTCAGGTTGACAGGGTATTTATCACAAGTTTGTTAAGAGTTATGGGAGAATAGAAACACCTCTAACAACATTATTGAAGAAATATGCATTTTATTGGACTCCAGAAGAAACTAAGGCCTTTGAACATCTTAAAGAGCCAAGGTGCCAAGCACCGGTCTTAGCTATGCCAGACTTCACAAAAGCCTTTATTGTGGAATGTGATACCTCAGGAAATGGAATTGGTGTTGTTTTAATGCAAGAAGGAAGACCCATTGATTTTTAAAGTCATCCAATCAAAGGAAAGTATTTACAAAAACCTATTTATAAGAAGGAAATGTTGGCAATACTACATGCACTAAAACAATTGAAACCTTACCTAATGGGAAGACACTTCAAGGTAAAAAAAAATCATGATAGTCTTAAATAATTTTTGGAAAAGAGGTTATCTTCATAAGAGAAACAAAAATGGGTCACAAAGATGTTGGGTTATGACTTTGAAATCATCTACAAAAAAGGGAATAAAAATGTTCTTTCAGATGCACTCTCAAGAAATGATGAGGATGTGGAAGCATTGCTTTGTGCCATTTTTATTATCCAACCTGATAGGATAATCGAAGAAAGGGGTGACTGGAGTAATAATGAAGAGGTGTGGTCACTCATTCAAAAGTTGTAACAAGATCTCAGTACATATGATACATTTAACTGGAAAAATGATTCATTATGGAACAAAGATCACTTATATCTTTGTAAGAATTCCCAACTCAAACAAAAGATTATTTTGGAATTTCACACCTCCTCCTTAGGAGGGCACTTAGGATTTTTAAAAACTTACGGCAAGGTCAAGAATGAATTTTTTTTGGGATGGACTTAAATCTGATATTCAGAGGTTTGTGGCAGAATGTTTGTTTTTCCAACAGAATAAATTTGAGACAGTTAAGACCCTGGGTCTGTTACAACTTTTATCCATTCCAAGTCAGCAATGGGAGGAGGTCTCAATGGATTTTATCATAGGTTTACCTAAGTCTGAGGGAAAGAGTTTCATCATGGTGGTAGTTGATAGACTTACCAGGTATGCACACTTTCATGCATTATCTACTCCTTTTAAAGATAAAACAATTGCTATTGCATTTATGGAAACAGTTCAAAAGCTACATGAAAACCAAAAGATTATTGTAAGTGACAGAGATCCCATTTTCACTAGAAATTTTTGGACATAATTATTTTCTTGTTTTGGTACTCAATTAGCTCATAGCTCATCTTATCATTCTCAATCTGACAGGAAAAATGAGATAGTGAACAAATGTTTGGAAGGATATCTTCATTTCTTTGTATCTGATAAACAATCACAATGGGTTAAGTGGTTACCTCTAGCTGAATGGTGGTATAACACTTCCTTCCATATTGTAGAAAAAATGACCCCATTTATGGCACTTTATGGATATAATACACAATCAATCACATCATATTTAAGAGAATATTCTAAGGTTCAAGCAATGGACGATCACATCGAGCATTAACAAAAAGTTCTCTAACTCTTAATGGATAACCTCACTTTGATGCAGAATCAAATGAAACAACATGCAAATCAGCATCGCAGTAAAAGAAGTTTTAGTGTAGGCAACTGGGTATTTTTATGGCTACAACCATACACAAATGTACCTCAAGTAAGCTAAGAAGGATAATAAACTATCAACCAAGTAATATGATCCTTACAAGGTGTTTCAAAATATTGGTACTATGGCATACAAATTGGAGCTACCTACATCTTCCTGAGTACACCCAGTTTTCCATGTTTCATGCTTAAAGAAGGCTATCAGTGACAAGCTCCTAGTTCAAACAGTGTTGCTACAACTTGATGAAGAAGGAAAAATCATATTGGAGCCTGAAGAAGTCATGAAAACAAGAACCCAATAGCTACATTATCGATTAATTTCAGAGTATCTCATTAAGTGGAAGAACTTACCCACTAAAGATTCCACATGGGAGGATGAGAATTTTATACAGAAGCATCTGGAACTACTCAAGCATTGAGGACAACACTTTTTTGAAGGAGAGGGTAATGTTAGGTCCCTATAATACTAGTGTATCTCCCTTATTTTTATTATTAGTATATCCCCTATTGTTATTGTTGTGCCCATGTATCCCCCATGTTGTTATTGTGGTGCCCCATAGAAGCCCACTATTGTTATTATTGTGCCCTTATATTATTATTGTTATGTAGGCTCTGATTATATTGTGACCCCTTAGACTCCTATATATACCAAGGAGGTATTATCATTTGTATCATCCAAGAATTATTCATTTATGTAATGTAAAGGAGGTTTCCCCCTCGAAGAGGATAATTTTTAAGTCACTGATCTATCGTTTCTTCTATTTTGTGAGATGGTTGCATAACATGTCCCCATTGTGTTGCATCAGAGAGTCAAATTATGATCCAAATTGGATCGTTATATTGTTTGACATCCATCTGGGCGCATTTAAAGTGGAAAAAGTGGAGGAATAATTTCAAGGGAATATTTTTACTAGCGGGACCCAATTTAGAAAAACAGGGTCTGAAACCTTTCGGGAGCGTTTTGAGGCATCAAAAGACATTTTTTGGGGGTAAAACTTTGCCGCTTTTGCATACACCTTTTCATGCTATTCTAGACACAAAGATATTTTAAATGGAACAAAGAAGCGCATCAATCTAAGTCCATATGCAAAAGTTATGCCACTCAGAATTTGACCTTCCTGTTTTTACACCTATAGTTCGAGAGGATGCCGTGTCAGCGCCCATTATTTATGGAAAACGGGATAGCCATTTGTTTGTGATGTAAAATACTCTAGAAGGTTATATATTGTAACTCAAGTTAAGAGTTTAAGTAGTCAAAATTAACCACTAGTAGGCTATTGGGCTGTGTTATAACCGACCCACTAGGGGGAAGAGGCATTTCATTATTTCAAGAGAATTTTGTTCCATAGATGAGAAAAGATAGCTAGGAGAGATAGAAGGTAGAGCACATAGAGAGGATTTGTGCACTGTAGCAGCCCACAGGCCACAAGCATTACTTCTTTGTACATGCAACCATATTTCCAGACAGAGAAAGAGAGCGAAGCGACCTCACCTTCCAGCTGGGTTTTCTCCCGAAAGGGTTTCCTAGAGAGCATATCTTGTGTCTTATGTGTGTGTGAGATTATTTTTTCATTCTCTAATTTTTTGAATAATTTTCATTTGCATGCATGCACTAATTACAGTAAAATCTATAGATCTAGAAATTAAATAAAACTGTAATAATGTAGAATCTCAAATTTTTAATATAATATTATCAGATCTGTTGTGATGAACTGTCCAGTGGAATATCCACGACAACTTACATATCAAATTATCTACTCTTAGAGATACACTGGGAGTGATGTAGCTTCTCTAGTAGATTTTTAAGTGTCTAGTGGACAACTACATATCGCTTCTTTTGCTGCAGGGAGGTTTAGGTGCCTCTCACTATTAGTGAGTACCATTGCACACTCTACTAATGATGGGAAACAAATTAGTTATCCTCTTTTTTATTTTTATTTTGATTCTTTGGTGTAGAGGCCACGATGTATCAAATGGTTTGACATTTTTTTGTGGGAATTTTTTATAGATTTAGATAGATGTTGTGCTATGATACATGGGAAGGTGAACTTCCCTTTGCTTTAGAGTTTTTTTTTATTTTTAAAGAGGTTTCCATAGACGAGGCCTACTTTTGACCATCACCCTCTTAGATTGAGGACTGAGGTGGAGATACACATGTGGGGAAAGATGATGCCCAAGAGGGGCCGATTGAAGTATCCGACCAAGATTTCTGCAAACGCACTGGGGCTACTGGCCAGTGAGGCCGACCACATGTTTGCCTTAGTGTCATGTCCTTACGCGG
Source organism: Pinus tabuliformis (assembly GCA_031772625.1). Classification (NCBI taxonomy): domain Eukaryota; kingdom Viridiplantae; phylum Streptophyta; class Pinopsida; order Pinales; family Pinaceae; genus Pinus; species Pinus tabuliformis. The sequence continues at coordinate 52,722,619 of CM062809.1, forward strand.
GGATGGATTGACGGTAGTGTCACAACATCCTCTTCACACAGGATGAGCTAGCAAATGATAGAGGTAATATTAATGTTTTATTTAAATTAATCTAGTTTCATTTTATTGTCTTAATTAATTATAATAAAATTTATTCTAGCACATTCTTTAACTTGTTTTATTAAATTGTTTAATGAAATTGTCTAATTATTCTTGTGTACTATATATCTTTTATACGTTGACACATTCATTGGGGACATGCCTCCTCACTCACAAGTCGATGTAGATGAAGAAATGGCCAAGGCTGTCGAGGGTGAGGTACATCCTAATTAGATGCAGATACACATGGGCATGCAACTGCGTCATAGGCCAAAAATTAGATTCATGATGGAGTTGTGCAACTGAGTCTCTATACATTTGGTTGAGGCGGGATTCAACCCTGCGATGACTCAAGACATCAGGGTAGATCCTAGGCTCTTGGAGCTCTGGACAAACTTGTCACGTGATATGATGAGTCTTAGGCGTCATATCATTAGAGCTACTAGGTTTATACTAGCATTGAGGAGGGATGGTCATGCAAAACATACACAATATTCACTCAATACTAACCAATCAGATCATGATGATCAGGGTGGTGATCCTTTTGGTAGCACTCCACCTCCTTGGGATGGCCATGCATCATATACACAATCTTTACCCATATGTACTACCCCATCGGATGATGATCAGGGTGGTGATCCTTCTTGTAGTACTCCACCTCCTCATTCACATCATGATGACCCATTGCCTCATGTTTCTCCTCAGAGAGCAGACCAACTACCTCCTCTTCCACCTCATAGTTCAACTCTTGAGGCATTTGGCCATCCATCGTCTTTGCTACAAAACAGGTTGCCAATACTACTATTGTATCTGATATTTTATAGTATTTATTTGACTTATATATATATATATATATATATATATATATATATATATATATATATATATATATATATATATATATATATATATATATATAGATATATATATATATATATATATATATATATATATATATATATATATATATATATATATATATATATATATATATATATATATATATATAGATATATATATATATATATATATATATATATATATATATATATATATATATATATATATATATATATATATATATATATATATATATATCATTTTTTTGGTTCATGTTAATGTACTCAATTTGTATGTTCATTTAATGTGCTTACAAATATATGTGTATGTTATAGCAGTTATTTGACAATATGAGATGTATATTTGAGGATGTGTGTGGTGATGATGTTAGACAATGCTTGTGTTTTTTTAGATGTGATCATGATGATGATGCCTTGTTAAATTATTAGATTTGTGTGCTAGCTAATGACATTTATATGTGCTAGAGGTGTGTATAATTAGAAGTTTAGCAAATTTAAATGTGTATTTTAGATGATGTTTATGTTTGTTAGATGGTTATCATCATGATTTTTATTTTTATGAAATGATATTTATTATAGATTATGTATTGGTGAACTTATATCAAAATTTTATATATGAAATTACATGCAAAACGACTTACTTTAAATAAAAAATGCAAAGATATTTTTATAAATTACGAAGTTTAATATGGTGAAACTATAATTGTAAGATTATCATAAATATTTTTCGTTTTCATATATAGTACATACATATTCATTCTAACTAAATTCTTATTCAAACAAGGGTTGCGAGCAACTGCCTATAAAAAATATAGAAATTAAAAAAAGTGTTTATAAAACATGTCTAAAAAATAGTCACTACAAAACAAAATCAATTTTACACACAATTAAATTGTACAAACCTCTAAACAAAACTACATTTCTAATCATAGTCAAGCGTATAAATTATAAAGTTGTGACCTATACTTACAATACAAAATAGTTAGGCAATATCTAATTAATCTTGCAATTAATTGTCAAAACGTATATTGAAACATGTAATCATTAAATAAAAATTTCAAAATATGTATAGTAAAATTAAAATATATAAGTGGTATATAAAATCAACTATAATTAAAAACAAATTGTTCATAAAATATTGGATTATAAAAATAGCATTACAATTAATTTGATTTTATAACTTTAATAAATTAAACATTATTTATTAAAAATAATTATGAATGAAGCACCATTAAAAAATATATGTATTATTTATAATTATTATTTAAAATACAATTTTTAAATTAATGTGTTTTTTAAAATTTAAATTATAATTATTTTTTAAATTTCTAATGTTTAAATTAATAAATAAGAAAATGAAATCAATAAACTATTATCAATAATATTTATTTAAAAAATAAAAAATTAATATTTTAAGTTTATTTATAAAATTAAATCTATTCTTAAATTTAAAAAACTTAAGTCATAATTTTTTATAATTAATTTAGATTTAATATAACTTCATATATATATATATATATATATAATTTAATTTATTTGTAAATTTATGAGAGCTTCAAGTAATTTAAATTTAATATTTATAGCAACTCTTACTAATATAAATATAAATTTAATATCTACCAATTATATAAAATGCCAACAAGACGAATAAAAAACAATATAATGAGCATGAGATTAGATGTGATCACGATGATGATGCCTTGTTAAATTATTTTATTTGTGTGCTAGATAATGACATTTGTATGTGCTAGAGGTGTATGTAATTAGATGATGTCAATGAATTTGAATGTGTATTTTAAATTATGTTTATCTTTGTTATGTGGTTATCATCATAATGTTTATTTTTATGAAATGATATATATTTATTATAGATTATATATTGGTGAACTTGTTGAAATATGGCAACAAGAATATTTCAATTTAATTTGTCCTTGAATTAAGTTATGAATTAAAATCGAATTTAGTCTTAAGAGCTACTTGAAAATAATTAATTTATTTATTTTAAATTAATTAGTTGGAGAAATTCAAGTTAGAAGTCTTTCTGAAGTCTTGCAAGAGTTATCCCTTAAAATAAGGAGATAAGATTGAGTTATATTTGAGTTGTAATCAGTTAACTCAGTTTACTGAGTTAAGTCCAGTTAAATTAGTTCCAAACTATTTGAGGAACTAATAGTGAGTTAATGCACTCAACTAGTGCTACTACAATTAACTGAAGATTTCCTTATCAGAAACTCATGCATGTCTATTCTGAGAAAGACCCAGTTGAGATTAATGTTCAAGGAAAGTGTACTATCAGTTGCATGTGTTTTCTCATGGAGAAAACTCATGCATGCAGTCAAGGATTCATCCTTGAGGATTGCGCAGTTTTGAAGGCTTGTGTTTCCACTTGGTAATAGGCGAATCATCCACAAGGAACAATGCAAAGAAATAGGAGCTCGGAGGGCAGAGAGGAAGGCTGGAGAGAAGCCAAGATTGCCTATGAGCATCTGTGAGGATTGTACTGAGAGCTGGCTAGCTGTGAGATCTAAGGCTTTGTATAATTCCTATGTATTTCCACCATGTATGACAATAAAATAGTGTGGGGTTTTTATCTGAGACTTTCCCCAAAGTATTTTCATGTGTATTGTGCCATTGATTCTTCTTCTTCTGGTTATATTGTTCAGCTCGATCTTTAAGCTTCCGCAAATTGACAATAGAAGTAGGTTATAGTATTCTGCTTTGATTTATATTTGATTATCGGGTTAACCTATCACAAATTTTCTATAGTACTTATATTAAAATTTTATATATGAAATTACAAGCAAAAAGACTTACTTTAAATAAAAAATGCAAAGATATTTTTATAAATTACAAAGTTTAATATGGTTGAAACTATAATTGTAAAATTACTATAAATAATTTTCTATTGTATAGATAATTCATACATATTCATTTTAACTAAATTCCCTTTCAAAAAACAATTACATATGAATAAATGTTATTTTTCATTGTAGTACTTACTCGTTTTGAATAGAATCTTATACCCTAAATAAAAAAGTTATGATATCCAATCATAAGCATTCTATTGGCCCTAATTCTTTTTTATGAATGCAAATATTCTTATATTTGTTGTTTTTGTCATTATTTTGTAAGTTGAATGCTATCAAATTTTTAACTTACTTTGTTAATTGTGGTTTTAGTCAAAATTGGGGGCAAGATTTGAATATTTCCAAAAACAACGATAAAATTATGTAAACTAACAAAAAAATAAGTTGAAAACCAAATAATCATAAAATCCAAATTAAACTGATCACAAACTTAGAATTGAACAAATATATTGAATTTTTAATTTTTAAATTATAAATTACACAATTGGAAATATTTAGTTTTAAGTGTAAAATGTTTCTACTCAAAAAAAAAAAAAAAAAAAAAAAACATGTAAAAAAAATTTGTGAATCTTACAAATTATATAAAATTCATGTACTTCTCTAAGAAGAACATCCAACAATAAGAAACCACCCCAACTAATTCAACCTCATCTACTAGGTGAATTAAAAGATGAACCTGCAAGTCCATGAAACTCGTTGGCAGTTCCTTCTCAAACATCCAAACAATCTCATCTATCTCTTGACGCCACTATGGAATGTTAGCCATATGAATCTCCTATGATGTGACCCAATGTACAAATGTAGATAATTTAGATATGGCACATCGTAGGTCTTGGGGGAAGTCATGGTTCACACAACCATGCATGAGAAAAGGATAATGACACTACAAAGAAAACATTTAAAAAAAATAATTATATTTTATCCGATGACATACAAATAATAAAAAATAATAAAATCATGTTTTTGACATATGTACTCTTAAAAGGTTCAAATGGTCATGTGATTTCAACCCTGACAAATGGTCTTCCACAATGAAGCAATGCCATGGTGAAGACCCATATAAAGAAGGCACCCTCACACCCATTATAACTTCCTTTGACAAAGAAATATCATATTTCTTTAAAATTCCATGGGACATCGCCTTCTTTTAAATACCAAGAAGGACCAACATCGCCTTTACTTTCTTGTCTTGGCCAACGTTTCTTTTTAGTTTTTGAATAAATAATATCTCTCCTAATAGTCAATGTGTAATTTTATTTCGATGATATGTTCCTCCATACAAAAGATGAAACATTTTTAAATATATGCATGGGATCTAGTAAGTGGGCAACCTTAAGATGATCCCAATTTGGGAGCTCATAAAAGATAAATTTCATTTTCATCCTAATGGGTAATTTCTCAACATACGTGTTGAATAATTCTAGATCATCGAACATATGCTCCCTATTTGAATCAAACATTTATGTAATCTCCTTCTCCTTCTCTCTCTAATATGCTCTAAGCCATTCAATTGGTGTCACTATTGTAGGCATTTGGGTTCTCTCTTATTTACCATTGAAGGCAGATGTTGCTCTTCTGTAAGGGTGTTATTGTGAGAGGAATAACCTGGAGTAGTCATACACTAGCTTTCGTAGGTGGTTGGACTATCTATCCTTCAAAGAAGGTCCACAACATTTACATCCATTATACCCGTTTGTTACATGACCTGTGAAATTATTGCACACAGGGCATGTTAGCGATCATGAAGATTAGAACACTTGCAGTAGATTAAATTAATATGTGAAACAATATTGTTATGTATATAAACAAATCAATGAACATATAATTTACTAGAGTGAAATCCTAAGCCTGGATATTCATGTGTGGTGTAAGCACATATGCCATACAATGTTAAAATCCTCTCTATTGTGATGGGTCTTGATACATCGTATACATGTATCCCTTCCCATAATTCCTTCAATTCATCTACCTCTGGTTGTAAGTAGACATCCATATTCTTCACTTGTCTTGTACCAAGGACTATGAGAGCCACCATAAGATGTTCATTCTTCACGAACAACCATCGGGGGAAATTGTTATTGATCACTACTATAGGCCAAACATAATAGTTTATGTTTTGGAGGGAATATGGGTTGATGCAATCCATGGATATTCTGAGTTGTAAACTTTGTACTTCATCCTTGAATTTTTTGTGCCATGTATCCTCTATATGCTTCATGGCTATTAAATTTGTTGGGATTTGCATGACTCCCAACTCACTTCTATGTGAGGCATGCCATCCCTACAACATAGCTAATTGTTTGCAATGAAACAACCTTTGAATCCTTGGGATTATAGGCATCTGCCTTAATATGTTATGAGGAAGACCATGTGATTTACCCTTTTTTTTTATTTATGGTACCTGTCATGCCCACATTTCATACATATCGCTTTGTATGCATATTCTCCTTTATCTAGAATACAATCATTTGGACATGCATGATATGAAGTGTACTCAACACCCACCATTTTAACAATTGTTTTGCCTCTTTGCAACTCCTAGGTAGGACATTATCAATGAGAAGAACCTTATCTTTGAATAACTTGTAGTTGGTGGGCAATATAAATGTAAACTTCAATAGTTTAACATTTATAAAATCGACCATTTTTAATGTTGATTATGTGACAAGATTTCTCAACATATAAGGGACTTGATCATGGTCAATTACCTCAATATTACCAAGAAACGTGCGTTCGACATGCAAATTTTTTCTTTCATGTTGTACAATAACATCATTGTCTCCAACTGGGTAGACTTTGATTAGTTGTCAAGTCCAAAGAGGGGTGGTGGAAGCATATTTCAGGATTTCGAAAAAGGTATCAATGATATGAGCATCATCCTATAGCTCATCGTTCTAGAATGCATCTAATAACATTGTCTCCATGGTATTTGTATTCCGTAAGTAATCATCCATACCAACCTCTATTTGATTGCCTCCATTACAAACTTGTGATGAAGAACTACTATTGTTGTAGTCATTCCTAATTGGTGAATCTAGACGTAGTCAGAATTGAATTGGTAGTTGATTCAACCATTCTTGCTATCTTTTCTCTCTGATTTTTTCTCTTAATGTAATCTTCTCTCAATTTGACATTGTAGTGGGTGAAACGGAAGATGGTGGGTGGCTCAGTCATCATCACGAGAATCTTAATTTCAAAAAATATTGAACATTAATACATCAATGGAATTAGTAAGCACAATGCAATTGGTTTATTGAAATTACATTATACCAAACAATTATTACCATCATTGACTCAAGATTTCAGCTAGAAGATGGCATGTTACAATCAACAGGGTAAAACAGTTGTCTATTTTCATCTAGAAACTGCTTGCGGTATCTTGCTCTTGATAAGATCTTTTGACATTTTTGAACTGGTGGAATATTTTATGCGTCTGAACTCAATCTCAAATCAAGATCCTACAAATTTAGATACATTTTTATTCAAATTGACATGGATAAAAAAAATCAATTAGATAATCGAAATATAGATAAAATCTGAACTTACTGGAGATGGAAAAGGATAACTCCACGAAGGAATTTGAGTAACATGGAACGAGTTGGAATTTTAAGAATTGGTCATTTCATATTATGAGATTTTCTCTTTGCATTTGGGAAAAATCAATAATATTTTTTTGTGTACATACCTAAAATTAATTTTGAGAACCATATATCCAAAATATGAATTTCAATATAGTTTTAGAACCATTTTTCAAGAATAAGGAAATTTTAAGTAGAAAATGTATACTATGAACTACTATAACTCATGGGGATGCATCCTAAAGGATAATTTAAGATGAATATGCCATTTTTGTGTGAAAATAAAAATTCAGATAAATTTTAAAGCATATCAGTGCTCTTGTAAAACTAACCACACCAATGGATTTAAATAATAACCACACCAATGCGTTAAAATAATATCTGCACCGATGCGTTAAAATAATAACTCCACCAGCTTTCGGAATTTTGAAAATAAAAAAGAAATTTTATCATATCGGTGCATTAAAAAAATTTAGAGCATCGATAAGTTATCATAATCGATGCACATTACTCTTAAACATAGTGGTGCTTTTGACTGTGAAACACATTAATGTTCCAAAAAACTGAAAAAAAAGGGCGTGATTTTATATTTTTAAAATAAAAAATGAGCGGAAATTTATTTTTCAAAATCTAATTTCATAAAGTCTTATAAATAGTAAGAAGCTATTCACTATTTCATTATTTTTCCCAAAATTTCAAGGGAGAGATTTGCAAGAGAGACATACTGGGAGCACTATGGAGCAACATAATACTTTGGAACAACAAAACTATTATGAAGATAATAATTTGAAAGGTATGGTGAATCACCAAAACCCTGCATAGTAATTTTTTTAATTTTACTATTGATTTTTTTTATAATTTTTTTTTACTATTTCTGCTAGATTTAGTTAAAAAAAAACAAAAAACCTTGCATAGTAAAAATTTTACTATTGAATTTACTAATATAATTTTTTACAATCTTTTTTCCTATTTAGATTTAATTAAAATTCAGAAAAAATAAAATAAAAAATTCAATACTTACCTTAAACCCTTGTTTGTTCTTGCTTATGTGACTGAAAAATTGCATCTTAAGGTTTAACTCCCTCTATCACTTCATAATTAAGGTTTTTCATTTTAGGCATTTTAGATTTAATGGGTTTGTGTTACTATATATAAGATGTTTGTCATCTAAAGTAGGGCGACCACTTATTGAATCATATCCAAACCCTGTCGGCCCTATCCATTTAAAAAAAAACGGCTTTTGTTTATCGGTGTGCCCTGTGTAATATAATGCACCAGTGTGTCTCTACCAAATAGCATCGTTAAGTCCAAAAAACTTGTGTTTAATTTTTTATGTTTTTGTTTTTTACTATGATTGTGGTGCTTTTATCGTTACATATCACACTGTCATAATTTAAAGTTATTTAAAAAAATTTGTTTCCGGTGCTCAACAATTAAACACCTCGATGTGTTTATGAACATAACCACATCAGTTACCAAAACTCTTTTTGGCTTAAAATTATGTGATTTATTTATAAAATATATTTAATGGCTTATGTATTGAATGGTACAGGTTGTATATTGATAAAAAAATGTTTGAGAAGTTGTCAAGTAACAAAAATATTGATCGACATAATGATAACACATCCAAAAAAGCAGAAAAGACAAGTTCTTTGTAAATTCTTTACAAAATTAATATGTTTGAACTATATGTATGTTTAACTAATATGTATTGGTTAGTGTGTGTCATCCTTAGCCACAAAATGAGGAAACTCGATAAGATTATTTTGGATCTAAGTATAGAGGAGCATAAAAGCTTGATAGAAAAATTGCAGAAGGATGAATTAGGTGAATGAAAAAATACTATTCAATATGAGTTTTTTTTCATTAATAATATACTTAAGAATATTAGATAACATGTTTCAAAGAATCTATTAATTTACATATGTTCAATGTTTTATGGGAACCAAAAACGAAGGAAAAGAATGTTGTTCTAAGAAAATAAAAATTATAGAACATGTAAATGACGATGAATTGGTCCTTAGCTCATTTAAAGTGGTGTTGGAGGTTAATGAAAGGGGGGGAGGGACTTTTACAAAACTATGAGGGATATAGTGGAATGAACGTATAGACGTACTTTCCACTTACAATATAGAAATCAATCTAATGATTCCAAGAACCAAGTTATATTTAAACTACAGGAAGTGTTTCCAAAACAATGGTCAATGAGACCTGTCAGACTTGCAATAGCAAAAACATACAACAACAAAAAAGAATCATTCAAAAAGTAATATTCCTAATTAAAATTATTTTATAGAATTATATGTTTATATTACTACAAATCATTCATTTATTAATATCAATTTCGTTATATTTAATTTTCATATATCAATATAAAAATAGTTTATTATTTTTTCACGAAGATTATGAAAATCCCAAAGGATCAATGAGTTGATATTTGAAACATGCCATTAGGAATGTCCAAAAAAGTGTACAAGGAGATGGTCGAAGAAACATACATAATTGCATCACAAAAGGAGCCATCTCAACAACAACGTGCTTCAAATGTATGTAATCATTGATTTTTTCTATTAGGTACATGTAAAAAAATAATTTATCATTAAATATTAATTTTCAATAATTATCTTGCAGAAAAGAAAATAAAATGGAAATCATTAAGCACATAAAACATGACGACAAGGAAGAAAAGGTTTGATATCAAAGTTTGTGAGTAATTTTTAATATTTTCTTATAACAACTTAATATTTATTTTTGTATATTTTAAGTTGTTTTACAACAACCGTCCTTGAATGTCTTCAAATAGGTGCTAACATACAAACAAGATCCATTAGAAGAATTTATTGATTTTTGGATTAAATATTGGTTGTGAGTATATGTTGGCATATCAAAAATTAATTGTGGAATTTGTAAGTATCTATTTTGTTTTAATTCTCTAAACTTATAATTAATAGAACAAAAAAAATATTTATATTAAATCTACGATTTATTATGGGGTATAAAAATTTCAGGAAACAAAGTGTGGAACTACGCCAACATAAGAATTGTTGAAAGAAGGTATGAGATTTAGTTTTGAAATAATATGTATAATTCACGACTCACTTCTTGCTATTGTACATTGCTTTTCGATTTACATTGATGTATATTATTTATTTCAATTTCCATTATTCTCACCAATATATATACACTCATTACACTTTATTTTTATGTTTGTATATGGATCTTAAAGAAGATGAAAACAATCGATGCAATCGGAAAAACATTCGTTCAAATAACCCCAGTCATGGAAGTAGCTCAAGCACTGACAACAGTTCCAACAAATAATGATGATTTATTTGGATATCAATGCAAGTTGTAGTATTTTTTAAATAATTGTCTTTGAAAATCGGACATTTTGTTTAATGTAATGGACATAGTGTCAAAATTGAAAGACAAGGGGTTACCAATAACTATCCCATTTTGTATGATAAATAACCTCTTATTCATATATAATAAAATACATTTTAATTTATTCTATTGTGTTCTCCAGCATCACTGTGAAATATTACACCACTGATTAAATATATAGATGATTAAATATCATAATAAAGAGATGCAAAATATAATGATATAACAAATTAATCCAAACATCATATACAAATGCACTAATCAAAATTTAATTTATATGAATACTGTTATAATATATATGTCGATTTTTCGATGAATAATAGATTTTAAAAATCACAATAATTTCACTATCACAGGTTGATGTTTCTAAAAAAGAGAAAATGGATACCAAGAAATCATATATTAATGCACACCGATCTGAATACGAGTTTTTCAAATATGGTATCTTGGTGTGTTTGTAAAATAAATACGCACCAGAAAGATATACGTTTCATGCATTAGTGTGATTCACCTTTAACGCACTGGTGCATCATTACTTTTAATGCATCGGTGTGTCAGATTACATAAAAGCATCGATACTACAAGATTTTTGTTTGCCTACCCCAGTTCCATTTGTGAAAATTACATCACCAGGTAATTATACTTTTGAAGCATTGATGTTGTTTATACAAGTCATCAACACGGTGCATTGTTACACATAGCAGCTCGGTGCGTTGGAGAAGATAAAAGCATCAGGGCTGAAATAGTTTTTTTCTTGCTTGGTGCCCTTCCTGAAAAGTACTTCCCTGGGCATTTTTGGAAGACATAAGCACCAGGATGGTATAATTTTCAGGCACTATTTTTTTTTCATTCAACACCTCGATGCATGGTATCATAGATTTCATGAGCTAGTTTATTTTTATTATTAAAGAACCAATGCTTTTATAAATTTAACGCATTGGTGCTCCAAACATTTGTTTCTAGTTTCAATGATTTTATTTAAATTTACAACATCGGTGCTTTTATATTAGTAGCACACTGGTGGGATTTGTCCAGTAAGTGCACCGCTAAGAAAGTATCTGCTAAAACCTCTAGCTGCCAATATTTTTTTAGTTGTGATCGATTTTTTTTATCAACTCTGCTAAAACATTCGATACCACAAACGGATGTTGTACCAAGGGTTTTTTCAACAATTTTTTCCAATTTTATAACACTAAAAACCTCCATTATAACCTCCATTAGAAGGTATTTTCTTTGTAGTGAAGGGGTAACAAGAGGGGTCTACTAGCCCATAAAACCCTAGAGCTGACCTGTCCTTAAAATATATTTTTATGGGCCAACCCGATCTCCAAAAATTAAATTAATTTCATCATGAAAATTACTTATTAAGCGGCTGACGTGAACCTCCTTTACAAGCCAATTTTGACTAGAATACTCCTTGTTAAGAGGGAAGATAAGAACACACCAATTCAACAAAATTTGTTTTATTATTTATCCAATCACAAGCTACCTTTTATCATTTAATGTTGGGACACCTTGAACACACAATGGGGTTTCAATTTTCACAAGGCATATATCCTCAACCATGAGGAGTTATGGGGTGTGCCACATACTGTTGGAATCAAAACGATGAGGAGAATCAACTGATAATGGTATTAGATACAAAAACACTAATTTTTCATGTCATATTCTCCATCTAAACTAAGTCATCATGAACACAACACATGAGAGAAGCTTCCAATCAATGCAATCCATAAACGAATATTAAGGGCATTCAAGGACAATGTTGGCATCAATGAAAACATCATTCAATAATATACCGCTTTTTCATTGATATCAACACTTATACTCTCCTTGTGATTATTTCTCCCCCTATCTTCGTGCTTATGTTATTCTTCTCCTGATTTCTATCCCCCTTTGACGTCAATGATAAAGGGTTACACCTCCTGATGAAATATCCTCCTTTTTATTCCTGCAATATGCCTTTTTTCTTTGACTGCTTCTCTCCCCCTAACATGTTATGCCTCACACAACTTTCCTCAACTGATTCCACCTGCCAATATGCTTCAATGAGTCCTTATACAATTCTTATTGATCTTCATCTTCAAGTGCCATGAAATTTTCCATGACTTCACTTTTTCAAATCTATACAAAGCTAACTAATGTGCCCACAACATTGATTATTATTTTGACTACCTTATCACCTCTATCATATATTATTCAACTGCCGAAAGATAGAACCTTAAAATTTTCAATAATACTACTCAGACTCCCCTTATTCAAAATTCATAGGATAGGGAGTCATCAAGTTGGATTCTTGAGAATAATGTATTAACCATATTTACAACTAGGTCATCTTGAATCTTGATATATTCTAATGTAAATTCATTATAACATTTTGAATTTACAAAACTTGAGAGCATAACCACTAGGAATTCTTCATTTACATTATTGTCTTTCTTTTTATTTCTTCTCCAAATATTCTTGTACTTGATGTTAGATTTCTCCTTAATGGAAGATTTCATCTTGTATCTGCAATCAAAAGCTACATGTTCATAGTTATGGCATTTGAAGCACTCTATATAGTACATGAATGACAGAGAAATTAATATATACTTTTTGTTGACAGATCCATTTGAATATATATCTTGTGTTCATGAAAGCTTGCTTCTAGGGTTTTGATATTGGCCTTCATAATCTTCCTTGTCATAAGCTCTGCAATCCCTAGCCTTATGCCCAAAGTTAGTACCTGAAAAATAATACCCATAAAATATAATAGGGTACATGGATAAAACAACTTGCTTTGATGGCGTTGATATTCCGAGGACATTCTTCCTTAGAGGAGGTAAAACCCTTTGTTAGGCTTTACTTCTTGGAGCAACATCATTTTCATCCTTCTTTTTTCCTTCACTTCGATTTGGCCTTTGAATGATTTTTCTATCAAGCTTCTCTACAACCTTGCTTTACGGGTAATTGGAGCTTATGCCTTCGTTGCATGAAGCTTCACTTGATTCTTTTTCCTTTGTCTTCAGGTGAGAAATTTTTTGATCCTTCTTATTGATGACATGATTTTTCCTTTCGACATATTGCAATTGCTCCTTCTTCCATTCCTTGAGTTTGTTTATTTCATATAGAGCTTCATCAAGTTCCTTTTTCTTTTGACTAAATTCTGCCTCGCACTTCTGAATAGATTCTTCTAATTGACTTGACAAGTTTTTCTCTTTCTTTTTTTCTTCCTGCACTTGAAGTCTTAAGAGAGCAACTTCTTCTTTGAGTATGCAATTTTCCTTCTCTGTTTTTCTAATATCACTTAAGGAACTGATCAATTCTCTCTCAAAGTCCACTACTACTTCATCGCCATCATCAAATTCTTCGACCTGAGAATCTAATTTACTTGAATCACAATCATCATCATCTTCTTATTTATCTGCATGCTTATTTGAGTAGAGATTGTCAAGATTTTTCCAAAACCGTTTGGCTAATGAAAATTGATTCACTTTGGATTTCATAGAGTCTAGCAGAGCTATTAGAATGACATTCATTGCTTCTGCATTGTACCTTCTAGATTCATTGGTAGATGTGTCTACAGAAACAACATAGTGCCATCCATAATATCCATGAGATTTCAAATAGTCTTCCATTCTAGATTCCCATATTTCATATTTGGCTTCATTGAACTTAGGAGTTGGACCAACTTGATTCTCTTCATTAACTATAACAAATTTTGAGACTACTACAGTACTAGAGAATTATTTTGATATTTTGGATGCACGCTTCTTTGACTTCCCCATCTTTTCACTTCTAAGATCTTCCTTGAAGTTGTTAGGTTGCAAATGAAGGAACCCACTCTAATACCAATTGTTGGAAATACTGAGATGGGGGTGAATTAATATTTCACTCTATTCAGTTAATTTTAATCTTTAGAGAATTAAATAACATTATCATCAAATCAATCATAAATTGACATCACAACACCATTCAACAATGCACAACATTAAAGACAATATACAAGATATTTTATATGTAAACCCTTCTAGAAAAAAAACATTTGAATACTTAATATATGTCTTTAAGGATTACATCAATAGGAAGATCCAACTTCCAAAATATTTCAGCAGCTACCGGAAGGAGGCTCCAACTGAAAGAATTCTCTAACACCCTGCTTTACCAATTCCAACTAGAAGGATGCTCCAACACCCTAGTTTTATCAACTCTGACTAAAAGGATTCTCCAACACCCTACATAGGCTCCAACTTGCCCTAGAACCACCCTATCACCCTGAAGTGTTCTCAGACTCCAACATGAAGGAGACTTCAATCTCCTTGTTGAAAAGGTTAATCCTCTCTATGGACAGAGATGATCCCTCTAACCCAATGAGTGGGTCTAGCAACTGAAGTGACTATCAACTAGACATCTTCCTAGGTTATAATTGAAAAGTGGAACGAAATAGATGACCTACCTCATTCTGATGCTATTCCGATTTCCTTTGTTGAGGGCCTTGAACTGCTTGTGTCACGGACTTGTTCCCACTTCTCTCAACATTTATGTACCTGCACAAGTGATCAAGAAACAACAAAGCATGCCAAAACCAATATCAAATCCAATAAAAACCTACTTAATTGATCAAGGAATGTCAAGCTAAATAAATACATGACCCACTCCTTACACGTCAAGCTAAATAAAGGGAAGCTTACAACCAAAGGCTTGATTTTGAAAGGCTCTCCTTGAGTGGTAATCCAAGTCCAAGCCAAGAAACTCTCCAAGCACTCCTTGTCCAAGTCTAATGAATAGCCTTAGGCACAATCTTAGCATAAGGGTGCAAATAGACATAGACCAACCATTTGGGAATGGGAGAAGAGGAATTTATAAGCTAGGAGAGGGAGTTAGGACTTCTCCAATGATAGCATTAGGCCCAAATATCAAGGAGGTAGCTCATAGGGATAAGACAAAGAGGTCAAGTTAGGAGGATTCGACCTCATCTATGTGAAACCACCTCCAGCTCACCGCTCTAGAAGCTTCTAGATCACAAAGCTTCTCATCTCCTTTGGAAAAATTACCTTTTTGGGATCATCACGGGTATGCAAGGGAACAAAGTGATGCCATCATGGGTCAAACATAGTGCAACAGGCGACCATCATTGTTTTAAGCCTCATAAGAGCGATGACTCTCATTTTAGGGTTTTAAGAGCTATTTCTTCAGGGAAAGCTCAAGGCATTTTCCAAACAAAGTCTTAGGAGGGATTTGAGCTATATACATGGATGAGTATACTGTATAATGGTCATGTTTCAGGCACTTTGGGGTATGTCACAGGGAAGTGCAGGAGGCGTGACAAAATATTGTGTAACAGATGCCCCCTAAAGCATGAAGGCAGAATGAGGAGTGATGGTTGAGATGCTTTACAAGATCTTGTAGGGATGAGGACACGCACTGTCAGGGGACATAAAAATCAAGGACGCATATACATATACATATCTGAGATCAAGATATGAATCCACGGCATGGATGCAACCATCCGGATGATGAAGACTATATGAAAAGATCCATGGTATGGGTGCAACCATCCAGATAATGAGGATCATCATAAATATAAAGTCTCATGGTATGGTCACAACCATCTGTATAGTGGAAACATGTGTACCATCATGAATGACATATAACTCCATGCAGCCTAAGTCATAACAGACAATACTCAAGGTCTTGCACTCCATCCCGACCTGATCAACGTATGAATCCTAACATGAAAATAAATGTGTTGAAGTCAAACATGCTAGAAAACCACCTGATTACTCGGCAATGATGTGGATCGTTAATAGGTATGAGAGAAACCATCAATAATGACAATGGCTCTCAAGGTACAACAATACAATCCATGAATGTGATAATGAAGCTGAGGTCGAACACTCGTGGAATCACCCGATCAAAAGCCAATAATGGAGACCTGTCATCGGATGCGAAGAACTGGCCATTAGGGCATGCGGGGTCTAAGGTACTGAAAGAGAGTTTCTAAGTCATCTTCCTGGATAATGAGCTGAAGTCGTCAGGAAGTGACCCATCGAAGGAGGGAAATAATGAATCCCCCATCATCGACATGAAACAAGGAATAAAGTGGAGGATAATTGTCAAGACTATAACAACGACGCAAATAGTGTATATGTAAATAACTGCAGATTGGACTTCTCTTGAACATTGGTGACACGACTTCAGAGTGTGGTAGCATTTGACTCGACATAGTACTAAAAGTCATGATGACATAATGAAATAGTCAAATGAGAGGCAAAATGGATCACCCAAACTCGAGAGGACAAGTGACAGAGTGAGGATATCCCAAACCCAACACGAGAGCAGAAGAGTGTCATGTTCAAGAGCGACATGCTGCCTATACAAAGGTTGTCTCATCTTCATTTTCCCCCGCTATTTCTAGCGAGTACCCCAATTATTTTTATCACAATCTTGAAGGGGATAGCATATGCTTTTCATGTAAGTTCATTCTTTAAATGAATCCATCCTAGTAAGTTTTACGAGCCCTAGGAAGGAGAAGCTCGGTCTCATCATGGTGACGAGTCTTTCATCGTAAAGTTTTAACGAGTCCGACGTAAGAATAACTTGGTATCTTTTTCATATTTAGAGAGTTTGAAAAAGAAATGAAAAAGAAAACTCCATCATGTCCCT
Organism: Pinus tabuliformis; assembly: GCA_031772625.1. Taxonomy (NCBI): domain Eukaryota; kingdom Viridiplantae; phylum Streptophyta; class Pinopsida; order Pinales; family Pinaceae; genus Pinus; species Pinus tabuliformis. The sequence goes on from CM062809.1 coordinate 52,740,034, forward strand.
TTTCGTAATTTTGTCCCTCGAATCTGAAAAGGTAGAAAACAATATCCGAGGGAACCTCTTGACCATGTCGACTAAGGTGTACCTTTTTCATAAATAGTCAATCTCAGCCTGAAAAATGGGTAAATGTATACTGAAGTGACGTCGATTCATTTACTTTAATGAATTCAAAACGACAAATACTTGACAATCTTTTCAGTTTTTGAGAGTTAGAAAAGAGCTCAAAGATGATTCCAGGAGGGTTCCTTTTTCATTTATTTAATGATTCTGAAAAAGAGATAAAATAAAACTCTCAAGAAACAGTCAATAATGATCACTGTTCACTTTGAAGGTACCTGTATGATGCAGGAGCATCCAACTCAACAATTTCATTATATTCTAGTTAACTTAAGGGGTCTTCTGTTTTCAAGGAAGTTGGTTTCCTGAATATTAAATTAATGTAATTAATAAGGTTTTGAGTAATTTTAATGAGCGATATTAAGAATAGTATTTAATTAAGTATTGTGAGGCATATTTGTAAATGTTCTAGAATGTTGGGGAACATGAGAGAATTAGGACAGTTGAGAGTTCATAGGGATTGATGGGTCTAGAAATTAATTGTAAAAGTTTAGATTAGGAATTAGTTGATGATTTTGTGGATTAGAGAGGATCCTTAGAGATAAAGAAGAACTTTTAGGATTTTTTTTAGAAGGTTATGGATCTAAACCAGGAATTGGTTATAGAATCCTTTTGTATAAATGTAAGCCTAAAAGGCATAGAAGAAGGTTAGCTAGTTAGAGAGTTACTAGTTAGTTAGTTAGAGAGTTTGACTGTAAGCCTACGAGCAGGAAAGGGAAAAGGCCACTGATTAGAAAATCAAGCCAGAGAGAGAGAGATACTCATTATGTAATTATTTGTTTATATATACATAGAGACTTCGATTCCTAAGTGTGTGATGTGTGTTTTTTGATGAAATTATAGATTGTGTGTGAATTAGAGTAATTCTGCATAGTATATGTATGTAGGTGGAATTAAGAAGAATGTAGAGAAGAATTGGAGGATGAAGGATCTTGATCTGATCGTTTGAATCCGTTTGAAGGATCAAGGTTGAAGCTGAGGAGTGACAGTGTTTAGGAGTATGCAAAAGTAAGTTCAGGAGGAAGTTGCGTTGTAGAACAACCAAAGACCAGAAACCCTAGGGAACACATAATACACAGAAGAACAGAGAGAGGACAGTGCACAGAGGAGGAGTACAACAATCGGAAGTGATAAAAACACAAAGGAAAATATAGGCGAGTCAGGTAAATAGACCAGAACACTGAAAAGTCGCATAAAGACAAAGTAAAGGAAGGAACAAGTAATGAACGTAACCGTGCACAGGAACCGTTGGATTAGTTAGATCAACGGATAAAACGAATGGAAGGTGAGTGGCAAAGATCTTATCGCCCAAACTAAAGTGAAGAAGCAAAGGGATCAAATTAAGACACGTGTTAGCAGAAGGACGGAGCATCTTCATAGGTGGTAAGTAGTTTCTGCATGCCCTCAAAGCGGAAAACGATATTTCTACGAGTTCACACGATTAACCTTATGGGTTGACATGTAGCACCCAAAGGAAAGAGAAAACCACTTTTCTCGCGTGCTCTCGGTCTAATATCGATCGTGCATGTAATCTGCGCGAGATTACGCGATCACCGTTGGATTGAGGTAAGAGGAATAAATGGTGGAGATTTAATGTGCTGAGGAGTCAGTCTCAAGAAGTGAGCGGATGATGTGATAACCGTCGGATAGAGAAGACAAATCAACGGTGCGGATTGAACGCAATAGAGGGAGCATCGATATATGTGAAAAGGTTTGTGGAATGGCGGAAAGGTGAGGTTAAGTGTGGTTTATGAAATATTTCTATTATATGAGAATTATAATAGAAATAAGCGGGATTAATGATTATGGGTTAAGTTGAGTTTTAACCAAAGTCCATCAACCATGGTATGGTTGAAAAGCACGGGTGATTAAAATTAGAGTCAAAGCTTATATGATATTTTGTTACCGCAAGTAACAAAATCAACCAAAGGGTTGAGTTATAAGGACTCAGAAAGAACTGAATATATTTCCGCTTAAAGCATTAACCTTTGAAAAAGTGGGTTTTCATCAAATGTTATGTTTCTGCTTAAGCATTTAATTAAAGAGAGTTAAACCTTGACTTATGGAAGGTTTCCTATGTATGGAATCTTAGAATTCCTGGGACACATAGTGTGACATGCAATTTTAATTTGCATAATGTGGGTATATGTGGCTTAGGCTACATCATTATGGTGTTTTCAGCTTAGGATGGCATCATTTGGTATCATAACTGAACAAGGTAATTCTATGTGTAAAAAGAAAATTCTTTGAGAAATTTTAGAACAGAGTTATGTTTCGAAGGTATGTATACAGACAAGAGGAGATTAGATTTTAAATCTGACATACAGTAGACACACAGAGATAAAGTGTTGCAGAATATTGTGAGAATTTGCAGATGCAAAGGAAACAAAAAACAATCCATTCAAAGTGCAGGTGAATAGTTGAACAAGATCATGCAGAGGTCTTGAAGGTAGTGGCATAAGAAGGTGAGAAGATTGCAACAACCTAGAGCAAGGAGTGCTCAATTGGTTCCAAAGGAGAGAAGAAGAGAGATGCCAAAACACTGAGCTTAGAGGAGAGAACTAGAAGATTAGTGAGGCATGTGTAGCAAGAAGGAGACTTGTTACTGCAGAGGTTTTGTTGCAACTCACAGGAAGATCATAAAGGCAATTCCACAGAGGATGTGGGTAGAATTTCTAAGGGATGAAAAAGTTGGTAAAAGTTTTTGAGTGAAAGAAGAGGTGGTCATAACCTAGTATTTCATTTGTGATTGAAGTACAAGAGGAAAATTGTGTTCTTAAAAGGTGCAGATGAGTTGAAGCCTAGAAAAAGCAGAGAGAAGTGCTCAAAGAGGTTCCAAAGATAGAGAACTAAGTGCTTGCCAAAAGACCAAGTACAGAGGAAAGCTTGGTGAGGTAAGTGGCAGCAGGGAGGGCTTGTTGTTGCAGAGGCTTTAATGTAGCTCATAGTAAGTGAGTGAGGAGCTCATGAAGATAGAGAAGAAGATGACTACTGATAGTCATAACAGAGATAATAGAGGTTATGAGGAAGACCACAGTAGAAGAAAAGTGAAGAAGGAGGATGCCAAGGCAAATGGCAAGAGAATGAGTCAAGAGGAGTGTGACAAGGAGATTGTGGAGTTAAAAGAACGACTCAATGTATTAAGGATGATACTAGAGGAAAAAAAAAGACAAGGTTGGGTCTTGAGGAAAAAGGTAGTGAAGTGGTCTAAATTACAGAGAAGGCTACAATAGAGGCAAGTGAAGTGGTTGGTGGAAAAACTTAGAGAAGCTAAGTTGGAAATGGAAGTTTCTATTTGTGAAGCAGAACAGGGGAAAGTTCTGGGTGAAGATGAAGAATGGAGATCAATGAACTATTGGGATAGTTCAAGGCAACATGAGGAAATGTGGAAAAAGGTAGCATAAGTGGCTATAAAACCTTGTATTTTTTAATCTAATAGTTTTGGTGTGTTTGCAGGTTCTGCAGAGGATTGGTAGTCTTATGAAGCTGTCATAAAAATTGATAAAAGTCACCAGAGTTCAAAGGAGAACTTGGATCAGCATATTGATGTGCTAACAGAGGATGAAGAGTACTTCTCAAAAGATAAGTATTCTAGAGCAGAGTATGATGGAGAATGCCTCTTGAATGAGGAAAATATTGAATTGTTGTAGCAGAAAAAAATTATTGATGAATTGATATTTGGAGCTGTTACAAAACAAGGACAATTCCTTGTGGAAGAAGGAGATGAAGTTCAACCTGAAGAGCTGATATGTGAAACATTAGTTGAGGCTGTTGAGCCTTACATTTTTCAAACTGACAATTGTTGTATGAATACAGGGATTATAAGTGTTGAAGGAGGACAGTTCTCAAATACTGTTACACAGCATGGAGTTGATGAAGTATTGATTTTTGAAAATGTAAGGAGAGAACAAGAACTTATTTCTGTGAAGATGAATGAGATAGAATTGTCTATGGAAGAAAATCTGATTGAATCATTGAGAAATAGTGACCATGTAAAGGATGAAGCTGGAAATGAAGAGCATTGTGATAAAACACTTGCTAAATGTAAAGAGGAAATTGAATTGTTGGAGAAGTTTCTAGGAGGAAATGGCAATAGAAAAGAAATGGTTACAACAGTACTTGATAGTAGCAGAGAGTCTCTAAAAGACATGGAGACAGAAGAGTGTTTTAATTCACAAACCAATAGTTTGTTTGCAGGAACAATGAATAGAATGAATGAGTGTGATGTTGTGATCGAAGAAATTGAATAAAGGTTATTTGGAGATGAGATGGAAGTTCAGAAGCAACAAGAGGGTAAGGATGTAAGGGTGGTAGTAAGGATCTAGCAACTCCAAAGTGAAGGTAACCAGCAAAAGATTAAAGGAAAACTTGAAGAAGAGACTATGTTAGCTGAAAACATAGTAAAGGATCATCATTCCATCATGATGATAGGCACAGTGGAGATAACCAGGGAAGCTGTTGAGGCAGTCAATAAAGAAGAAGGACTAAACTCTCATCAAAGGATCAGTGAATGGGAGAAAGAATTGGAGCTACTAGAGAAATGGCTGAAAGCACCAATAGGGAAGAAAGAACCTGATGAAGATTGCAAAGGATATGTAAGAGAGGAAGAGAAAAAAGTCCAACAAAGAAATGAGTTGGACATAGAAATTGAATTGATGATGGAATTGATGAGAAAAGTGTCTCAAAGGGAGAATACAAGAGCAAGAAAGCAAAGCAGCAGCAAGAAAAAGACAGCAGTAGACTATGAGAGCATAGCTAGTGGGGCAATGCAACATAAAGTGTGGAGACCTGGAGAATAACAACAAACAACAACAACAACCAAAGATAGACTACAAAACAAAGTATGGGATCCAGGAGGACAAAGACCGGAAGCACATGATCAGGAGATCATGATTATTTTAACCTTGGGATTCTAATGCAGGAGCATCCAGCTCAGCAATTTCATTGTATTCTAGTTAACTTAGAGGGTCTTGTGTTTTCAAGGAAGTTAGTTTCCTGAATATTAAATTAATGTAATTATTAAGGTTTTGAGTAATTTTAATGAGAGATATTAAGAATAGGATTTAATTAAGTATTGTGAGGCATATTTGTAAATGTTCTCGAATGTTGGGGAACATGAGAGAATTAGGATAGTTGAGAGTTCATAGGGATTGATAGGTCTGGAAATTAATTGTAAAATCCTAGATTAGAAATTAGTTGCTGATTTTGTGGATTAGAGAGGATCCTTAGAGATAAAGAAGAGATTTTAGGATTTTGTTGAGAAGGTTATGGATCTAAACCAGGAATTGGTTATAGAATCCTTTTGTATAAATGTAATCCTAAAAGGCATAGAAGAGGGTTAGCTAGTTAGAGAGTTACTTGTTAGTTAGTTAGAGAGTTTGACTGTAAGCCTACGGGCAGGAAAGGGAAAAGGCCACTGATTAGAAAATCAGGCCAGAGAGAGAGAGAGAGACTCATTATGTAATTATTTGTTTATATATACACAGAGACTTCGATTCCTGAGTGTGATGTGTGTTGATTGACTAAATTATAGATTATGTGTGAATTAGAGTAATTCTGCACAGTATATGTATGTAGGTGGAATTAAGCAGAATGCAGAGAAGAAGTGGAGGATGAAGGATCGTGATCTAATTGTTTGAATCCATTTGAAGGATCAAAGTTGAAGCTCAGGAGTGACAATTTTTAAGAGTACGCGGAAGTAAGTTCAGGAGGAAGTTGTGTTGCAGAACAACTAAAGACAAAAAACCCTGGATAACACCTAATACATAGAAGAACAGAGAGAATACAGTGCATAGAGGAGGAGTACAACAATCAAAAGTGATAAACACACAAAGGAAAATATAGGTGAGTCGAGTAAATAGACTAGAACACTGAGAAGTCTCATAAAGACAAAGTAAAGGAAGGAACAAGTAATGAACGTAACTGTGCACAGGAACTGTTGGATCAGTCAGATGAACAGATAAAATGAATGGAAGGTGAGCGATGAAGATCTTATCGCGCAAACTAAAGTGAAGAAGCGAAGGGATCAGATTAAGCCACATGTTAGTAGAAGGACAGAGCGGTCTTCATAGGCGGTAAGTAGTTTCTCGCGCGCCCTCAAAGTGGAAAACGATATTTCTACGAGTTCACGTGATTAACCTTATGTGTTGACACATAGCACCCGGAGGAAAGAGAAAACCACTTTTCTTGCGTGCTCTCGGTCTAATATCGACCGTGCATGTAATCTGCGCGAGATTACGCGATCACCGTTGGATTGAGGTAAGAGGAATAAATGGTGGAGATTTAATGTGCTAAGGAGTCAGTCTGAAGAAGTGAGCGAATGATGCGATAACTATTGGATCGAGGAGACATATCAACTGTGCAGATTGAATGCGATAAAGGGAGCATCGATATATGTGCAAAGGTTTGTGGAATGGCGGAAAGGTAAGGTTAAGTGTGGTTTATGAAATATTTCTATTATATGAGAATTATAATAGAAATAAGTGGGATTAATGATTATGGGTTAAGTTGAGTTTTAACCAAAGTCCATCAACCATGGTATGGTTGATAAGCACAGGTGATTAAAATTAGAGTCAAAGCTTATATGATATTTTGTTACCGCTGGTAATAAAATCAACCGAAGGGTTGAGTTATAAGGACTAAGAGAGAACCAAATATATTTCCGCTTAAAGAATTAACCTTTGATAAAGTGGGTTTTTGTCAGATGTTATGTTTATGCTTAAGCATTTAATTAAAGAGAGTTAAACCTTGACTTATGGAACATTTCCTAAGTATGGAATCTTAGAATTCCTAGGAAACATAGTGTGACATGCAATTTTAATTTGCATATTATGGGGATATGAAGCTTAGGCTGCATCATTATGGTGTTTGCAGCTTAGGCTGGTATCATTGTAGCTGCACAAGAAACACACCCATCACTGATATCAAGAGAAAATATTAAAATATTACGAAAATATTGACAAAAATGACTTGCAAAACATATAAATAGTCAAAAGCAATTTCATTTTTTACCATTTTACCACAGTAAGCTCTGAAAGTGCATTTTGTGCCCTAATTCTCTTGATTTTCCAGTGGCTGTTACGGGAGATCCAGGGTACCATTTCATGAACCGTCTGCAATAGGTAAGAGGCTCATCCCTGCTCTTGCATTTTATCACTTTTTATGCATTTTAAACAGTAAATTTTATTCCATAAGGGAGGATTTTAAATTTTTAGGGCACCGACGACCATCGTGGGTATGGTCATCGAACTCGCGATGATCGCGCTTGAGCCCAAAGGCTCGTGTGATGTCATCGCTCTGTTTTTAAAAGTAGGCACAATGGTGTTGAGGCAGATTTTTGTAAAGAAAATCCTCTTTTAAAACAAAAATCGATGATTTTAATCCATGAAAAAAGAATTAATTGATGTTTAAATGATGTTTTGCAGGAGATCATGGTCCTGGAATGGAAGGAAAGAGGCCATGAGGCTGAAGACAACCAAGAAGATCAGGATCTTGAATGCATAAATGCTCTGAGGAATTGCGGGCTGCTAAAGTTCTTCAGGACTACAGGGTTAAGGGCTCAGATGGAATTGTTGCCCTACTTGATCAGTCTCTGGGATGTAGATCAAGAGATATTCATCATAAAAGGCCAGTAACTAGAATTGGAGGAGATGGATATCTACTTCATCATGGGATTGTCCCGATGAGGGGAAGTGATCCAACTCTTTGGATCTCGCCAAGGAGGTGAAAGTACAAGGACTCTAGTCTAGAGGCATTGTCCAGGTGCCGAAATGACCAATGGAGGGAAGGTGAAGATAGCGACAATCACCAAAAACCTCGTCTTGAGAATGATTTTGTTCACTATGGTGCATGTATCTGACATGCAAGCCTTGCATGAGGCTTCAAAGTCCTAGTTCCAATATGCTATCACATGTTTGACCCCCACCGTATTCAACTGGTGTGGAGGCCTTTTGGCAAACATGAAACGACAACTGATCAAGGGGAAGCATGGACACCTGAAGCAATTCGATTTCAGTTCGATATTGATGACCTTCTTCTTAGAGCGAGTGCCCTTATTCTGGTATCAATGGGAAGAGGTACTAGATCCTACCCCCCGAGATCCAAGACTCGTGTGATGGAGTCAAGTATGGCTCGAGGAGGAACAGGTCAGCATATGCATTACCCACCACAATTTTTCGCTTGGCTAGAATGCCAACTACTCGTGGTGGACAACTATGCTTATGTTGGCACAAAGTTTAGGTGGGATCCAGATCTACCTCTGCCACTGGGAGAATAGTAGATCGATGTAGTTAAAAACTTGTTTTTTGGATTTTTCAAGTTTTATGAATTTTTGTTAAAAGTGTAAAATGAGACTCAACTTGTGACAAATGTGTATATGTGGGACCAGAGAGACCACTAGGCATGTCGCCAATAGCACGGCGAGTTGCACATCAGATAATTGGCGTAGACTATGAGGAAGGGACATACCCCTTAGCTGAGATGGAACGCAATCTAGAGGCGATAACTCATGTAGTCCCAGAGTATGCCACTATTGATGATGTGCCACTGCGTTGGCAAAGACACATAGTGGGAATCTCTGCGAGACTACGTCGGCTTTTAGGCTGAGTGATCAGAGTGGTCTTGTGCTATCATGAGCACCGTGCAAGATGATAGTTTATCTAGTTCTTTTACACATTTTTTAAGCTTAGAAAGCCAAGTGTCGCAGAACACTTTATTTTTTGATATTTTGATGTAAACACTCTAATCTCTCTCTCTCTCTCTCTCTCTCTCTCTCTCTCTCTCTCTCTCTCTCTCTCTCTCTATATATATATATATATATATATATATGCATTTTTTATTTCCTACTTATGTGTCCATAACATGATTAGTTTTATAAATGATGCAAATGTCTATCAAGAACAAAATTTGCTAATGCATCTATTAATGTATTTAAATTACATGGAATATGTTGATATGTAATGAAATCAATTTTTCTTTCCAGCAATCCAACATGTATATACATACACAATATTTGTGGATTTATCACTGAGTAATGATTGTTTAATTGTAACACAATGAGCTGTGAATGCAACTTGACAACTACATCCCTAATTCTAAGAGCAACTATATTTGACAAGAGTTCAATAACTGCACTATATTTAGCAATATTATTGGTTGTTCAACCAAGGCAGATACCTTGTAAGTTAATCAGCGCGCCATTAGGGTCATAGAGTACCCATGTTGCAGAAGACAGATTTCGTGTGCTACGATAAGCACCATCAGCAAAACCAACGTAATGGCTTAATGACATCTGCGAACCGAGTGGAACACAGGGTAAGCAGAAAAACATATGTCTGCAAAGCAAACAAACACACCAAAACTCAAAAATGCACCCTAATGAATTAACACACTAATGTACAAAGAGTAAATTTACACGGATGACCTCACGTAAAAAGTTCATATAGAGTCCATTTTCAGACTCGGGTAATCAATCAACAGAGAATAACCATTGACATGACAAGTAAGCATTGACTCAGCCAAATAATAGAGTAAAACTCATAAAATGTTATGCCCCCATGCCCCTCGAGCGAGTGAGGGTTGCGAGTCATAAGATGAAAACCCCATTGTGATAATGGGCCAATGGTAGAGACTCAGTGAAAAAATCTCATGAAAGGAGGCATGAAAAACTGTATCTCATGATGAGAAAAAGGTGCCCCCAATTGAAAGATTTTGACAAATTCAGAGTGAATCGAGATGTCAATAATCAAGGTTGCAGTGATGTCCCCCATATTATCCTCTGACAAGACTTCATGCACTTGGATAGGTTTTCGAAGTAGAGGTGTAGGATAACGAGGAATAGATGCTTCAAGACAAGAAGACATCTCATTGAGGCTGGGAAGAAATGAAGAACGATGATGTAGACCGTTCCATGGAGTTTTGTCTAGAGACATGACCTCAACGATACTCTCGTCGGTGGGAATGTCTCGTTCAAAGGATCCAGAGAATCCCAAGAACCAAGCCAAGGAGATGGCACATAAGTGTCCAGGTTCATACTAAAAACAATATAATTTTCTGAATCAGCCATCGAAGCCAAGATAATTTCTTGATAATTTTGCTCCAATGGAATTAAAGGCATAGCATCACTAAATAAATCAATTTGATCTATGGTAGGAATAATCCAAGGATCCATAGAGACCGAGATCATATTGGTTGAATGAAAATTTAGAGGTGGGAGAGTAAAAGTACCCATTAAAGCAGAGTCTTTAAAGAGACCTACCCCCACACTCTCGTACGGAATTTCAGTACTTCCCACGTAAGAAACCTTGTTGTTTGATGAACCAGAAGAAAAGAAGGACAGTTGATCAATAGTGACAATTTTTCCTTCAAGAGAAAAACGAAGTACTCGAAACAAAGAAGACACCACACAAAACATAGTGTGGGTCTAGCTCCTCCCGAGAAGAAGGTTGTAGTTGAGATTCACATCTACAACTTCGACTTCTAATTCAACGGTGTTTCCCTCCAATGTAATCAGAAAATTTGTGAGAATACCGTAAGGATGTGAGCCTCTCCCATCAAAGGCTTCCAAGGTGTTTGGGGACTGGTTAAGAGTAAGAGGACTGGTTAAGAGTAAGAGAGCTAATGGCCTTCCAACACGAAACAGACATGATGCAGGTAGAGGCACCTTCATCAATAACAGTCTGGTGGATCGTCTTTCCTTTGATAAGAACCTGTATCAAAAAAGAAATCTAATGAGGAATATGAGGCACGTGGTTTTCAAGATCGAAGGTAATCAGACTCGAATCAAAAGGATCAATAGAACCTATAGCAAACAATAGTGACTTCTGTTGCGTTGGACAAGATTTGAGAACCTCCAATGTAGACATCGTCAAAGGTGCCTGAGCTAAATCCTCAACAATATTGTAATGTTGCACAACTCTAGCATTCAGATTAAAATATGATTTCTGAAGAACACCTTTGGGAGGTGGTTGGATTACGGACTCACTGTTAGGGCGCTCAATATGGAGTGGACCAGAACTAGATGGAGTAGAAGTAGAAGGAATATCGGTAGCTTCCTTCTCCACTATTTTCTTAGGCGTGGTTTGATAGTCCTTAGTCCAAGTAGTAATTGAGATGGGTGATGAACCTTACATCATAAACACTTGGGAACCTGAGGAAGCAAAGAACTGCGGTTTATCTACCAACTGTGTCTGCTGAGATGGAAAAGGTTCTTTTAAGACAGTTGGAGTCTCTTTCAACAAGTGATTAAATTTAGAATGTTGGGGACAATCCTTGGTGTAATGATCCTCCTCACAGATGAGGCAAGGATACTTTAACTTTCTCTTAGAAGCATCATCAACAGATGATTTAGGTGGGCCCTATTTTGGGGCATCGGTTTTGGCTTTACCTTTGCCCTTATTCTTACCTTTAGAGGTCTTATCTGCTGCAGTAGACTGAACAACATGTACCTCAAAGGTTTTACCAGGACTGGATGATTTTTTTGAGGGATTATTGGAACCAGTGCTTGAGACAGATTTCTTCTTCAAAGAATCTTTTGTGGAAGTTTGAGACACAGAACCAATCACACCATCAACATGTGGTGTATCTGGAGACTTTGATGTTATCAGATCTGATTATGGTCTCAGAGCATCAGGCAACATCTCGTACAGAGTGCCATATTGTGAATAGACTAAGTCTAAATACTGGGCATGGGCAATAGCTTGCTCTTCAATAACACATCCACCCATAGCTATGTCTTTGGAAATCTTGCTAATGAATGATTTTGTGAACCATTCTATCAACAAATCATTAGCAATCTCAAATTTGATGAGGTGACGCCGACGTATCCATTCATGGATATGATCAGAAATGTGGGTCGCGGTGTCTTTCTTAAGGGACGTAAGAAAATGAGTGCTAGTTTCATATTGAACCGACAATTGGAAATGAGTGAGGAAATCCATATCCAGAGAGTTGAAGTCACCATAGTTACCTCGAGGCAACTCGATATACCATTTAGCGGCAGCACCTCTGAGAGTTGTCTGAAAGAGTCGAAGATGGATAGAATCATCGACATACGAATTGGAGGATCACCATAGGTGATATGTCATCACATGGGTTTGGGGGTCCTCCTTAGCTTTTCCCTCGAATTTTGGGCAATCACTTGGAATTTTCATTGGAACTGGAGGCCAATAAAGTGAATGAACAATGGGATCATTCGTGAGCCTCGAGACATCGGAAGCTCCAATGTAGCCAAGAAAGGAAATTGCATGTTAAACGACATATAGGGCCTTTGAGGAGACCCAAACTACGGAGTCCATCCTTGCTCGTAAGGATTTTTCCCCCACAGTGGAGGATTTTGTCCATATGGGACCTGATTTTGTCCCCACTGAGGGTTACCTTGACCATAACGTGGATTTGTTCCAGGGTATGCTTGATATTGTCCTACCATAGGCCGCTGATAAGCATTGTATGCGGGATATGGGTTATAAGGTTGTTGAACCTGTTGACCCTAGACGTTGTTGGCATTATGATTCTGGTATGGCTCTATGATACAGATGTTGTACTTGATGGCAACACCCTCAAGTGGCAATGCTCTGATCATGCTCTCAAAATGTTGGAAATTAAGAGGTACGCAGGAGAATAGTTCAAAAGATGCGTACCCGCAGGTACGCCGTGAAGGGACTGCGGCCACACACACAGGACACCCGTTCAGAAGGTGCGTACCCCCAATTCACTTAATTCAAGGCAGAGAAGCGCGTTCACGTGGGGTTTCCTATGTTTGGCCCGTGGTATTTAGCCCGTCGTTCTTGATTCTATGGTTTTGGCCCGTGGTATTGTTTTATATTATTATTATTATTGAGCCCCATGTTTTTGGGCCCCTTGGATTGGTCATCTATGGTATTGATCCATGATTTTAGGAAGAGCTTGCCTATATAAAGCAAAGGAGATCACTTGGCTAAGTATCTTTTGCAAATTGAATATCTTAAGATCTGAAATATTGGGTTATTGTTTTAAAAGCTTGATCTATATAAAAGTGAAGTTGAAAGCAAATCTATGAAGGGTGATCTCTCGAGCGCATGATCAGATCTGAGCATCTGACTATCTGTGGCAGACTGGGGGACTGCCAATTCGGCCCTAATCAGAGGTACGCAGGTAATTAATGGTGCAAGTGCGTGGGTACGCAGAGCAGAAGAAGGAGAAGTGCGTGGGTACGCAGAGCAGAAGAAGGAGAAGTGCGTGGGTACACAGATCAGTAGAAGGCGCTGTGCATGGGTACGCAGCGCGACAGAGGTTCAGGTGCGTAGGCACAGGGAAAGTACGCGACGCTTCAGAAGCCGCAGGTGCGTAGGCACGCGGCGCGATAGCATTTGTGGGTGCGTGGCTACAGTAGCAGCACGCGGCGCGATAGTATCTGTGGGTGCGTGCCTACAGTAAAAGTACGCAGTGCGATTGAAGAAACAGTGCGTGGGTACGCGGTGCAGCAGAAGGCTCTCTGCAGGTATACGCAGGGGAACAGAAGGTGAAGTGCGTAGCCACGTAGGCCAGAGAAAGAAAAACTGCGTATCTGTATTAAGGCATTTATTTGACTGACTTTTCTCTGTTGATAAGGTGTTCTGGGTTTAGTTTACTGTTACTATTGATCTGGTTACTGCAGTTGATTGGGTGATTTACTTGTACTTGATGATCATTTGATGTTCATGGATCTAGTTTGAAAATTTATGAAAAGTGGTCCTTGAAAGAAAAGAAGTAGGGGGTTGTAGCTCCCTTCCAGGAGAGACTGGAAAACAAGAGAGAGTTGTAGCTCTCTGCAGGTTGCAGCCTGCGTACTGGTAAAGGACTGCACCAGTACAAAACCATTGTAAAAGGAGTTTCTAATTTGAAAGAAGATAGAGACATATTGCAACAGGTGGTTTTCACCCACATTGGGTTTCCACCTTACATTTGGTGTTCTTTGGTGTGACTATCTGTTTTCTTTGTTCATGCTCATTATTTTATGGTACTGACATGCAAAAATAATTCAAAGTATAAATAAGGAAGATTTATTAAAAGAACTTGATAATACTGATTCACCCCCCCTCTCAGTATTATTTCCAACAATTGGTATCAGAGCAAGGTTCCTCAGAGAAGCTTGATCGCTTGAAGGAAGATCATTCATCATGAGCAACTACGAGAGGGAAGCATCAATCAGGCTACCAATCTTTGATGGGACAAACTTCAATTATTGGAAGGTAAGAGTTACTGCCTATCTTCAATCTCTTGGTACAGAAGTCTGGGATATCATAGATACAGGCTACACTTTTCCTTCAGCTACTCCTACAGATTCGGCCGAGAAGAAGAAATATGAAACAAATGCTAAAGCAGTCAATACTCTGCTAGGATGCTTATCTCAAACAGAATTCGTAAAGGTTATGCAATATAAATCCGCAAAGGAAATATGGGACAAGATTGTCTTGAGCTATGAAGGAGATGAACAAGTAAAGCGTGCTAAACTTCAAACCCTCAGGATTCAGTATGAGAATCTCAGAATGTATAATGATGAAAGTGTGGCTAACTATTTTCTTCAGGTAGACGAGATTGTTAATTGCATGAAAAACTTGGGTGAAAAAATAAAAGAGCCTATTGTGGTTGAAAAAGTTTTAATATCATTGTCCCCCAAGTTTGAATCTAAAGTATCTGCAATAGAAGAAAAGGAAAATCTACGAATTCTTACTATGTCTTAGTTGCACGGAATTCTAACTGCTTATGAAATGAGAAAGGGAGGTCCATCAGACAGGAGAGAAGCTGCTTTCAAGGCTTCAGGCAAAGGAGACTACTATGAAGCAAGTCACATGCCAGAAGAAGAAGAAGAATCAAATTTTGTTAGAAATCTTCAACGGGGTACTGGAAGGTTCAGAGGTAAGTTACCTTTTAAATGTTTTGCTTGTGGAAGAGTAGGTCATTATGCTGTGAAATGTCCTCATAAGGATAAGATCGACAAAGGAAAGGAACCTGCTAGATGGAGCAAGAAACAGAATGCAAATAAGAAAAGCTACTACACTCATGAAGATAGTGATGGTCTATCAAATAGTGATGAAGATGAACGAGGTAATGACTATAAACTTTTAATGGCATTTGAGGATGATGATTACATGGATGCTATAGATGTGGATAGCTTTCATGAAGAAATTTCTAGACTCAAGACATGTATAGAAGAAAAGAATATGATCATTGATACTCTACAATTTCAGATTGATGAAACAGAAAAATATCTTGAAAAGTTAGAAGGTGAAATTGTTGGTCTTAGAAAAGAGATTGAGAAAACAAAGGCTATTAATCTTAAGTTTGTCAAAGGATCTAAAACTCTGGATGCATAGAAAATTTTAGGGGCGAATGTTCGCCCTTTGGCCAAATTAAGGGGTTTTAAATTTTTAGTGGGCGAATATTTTGTATCATAGTACATTTTTACAAATCACCTCAAATAGCCCACCTTATTTTAAGGGAGAGGGTAAAAAAGGTAAATTTAGCCCTTGAAATTAGGAGTTACAACCTTCCATTCGCCCATTTTCAAGAATAGGTTTTATTTAAGTGAAGCCTATGGGCCAAATACCATATTTATAAAAGAGGTATGGTAAATTAATAAAAATATAAATAAATGAGAGGAATGATAAGTAAATAAAACATTTTTTATATTTACTCCATAAGTCACCTTATATACATGCAAGGGTGTAAACAAATAAAAATATAAGTAAAGTGGAGGTATGGTAAATAAATAAAACATCCTTTTATACTTACTCAAAAGGTATGGTAAATAAATAAAAATATAAATAAACTAGACATATGGTAAATAAATAAAACCTCGTTTTATATTTAGTCCATAACCCTCGTTCTATTTATGAAGGCTCAAGAAAGAGGTTTTATTTAAGTGAATCCTATGGGCCAAATACCATATTTGTAAAAGAGGTATGGTAAATTAATAAAAATATAAATAAACAAGAGGTATGGTAAACAAATAGAACATTTTTTTTATATTTACTCCATAAGTCACCTTATATTTACGAACACTCAAAAAATGCATTATATTTAGGTGAAACCTATGGGCAAAATACTATGGGACAAATACCATGGACTGGATTGTTATTAATACCATGCAAAAAAACATTCTTAACCCTAATATTAGTATTAATAAAAATAAAAATGGCACATAATATTGACCCATGGTATTCACCAAAATGGCACATGGTATTGACCCATGGTATTCACCTGGAATGTAGCCTATTGAAATGGGGGAATTAAACCAGCATAGATCCATCTTTAGTCTAAAGCTACTAACCCCCGAGAGGTATCAAATATCGTGATATGCAAACTAGCATAGAGTGAAAAAATATTTGATCCCTCTCGGGGCTTGGTGGATCAAGAGTAAAGATGGATGTTGTAATTTAATGTATGTTAAACATTTTAGCTTGGTTAAAATAAAAAATAAAATAAAAATCAACTATTAATTTTATTAATTTTTATAAATTACTAATAGTAATTTTTAAGCTCCAAGTTTATGATAACCCATGGTATTGACCCATGGTAATACCAAGATCTTACAAGATTTTATAATTGAGTAAAATATTCGCCATGCCTGGTGAGAGATTCGCCAAAAAATTATATATACATATTATATTATTGATAAAATCGCCTTCCATTTTTCCTATATACCATGGAGATTCGCCCATTTATTATACTTATAAATTTAGGGGGGGTTCTTAAAATTTTCCCTGTCTGGATGAGATCATCAATGTACAGCGTTCTCCACTAAACAAGACAGGTCTGGGGTATAATGGAGAAACTTCTCAAGCATCCACCTCAAAGAGTTATCTTGATGCAGCAAGAAGGAATGAGCAAAAGCACAATGGAGACCACCAGATAAAGCAGGGACCAATTACAAACAAAGACTATCAGGCAAACCAGGGGCAATCCGTCTTAAGGATGAACAAAAGCTACAACCAGCCACAGGTAAAATCCTCTCAATTTGCTTCAAGAATGAATGACAATAGAAATTACAATCGTTTGGCCGGAAGATTTGATAACCGCAGAAGTTTCTTCAATGGACAATGCTTCTCTTGCCATAACTTTGGTCACAAAGCAGCTCAATGTGTTGCATATAAAACGATCATGACTAGAGAAGCTCAAAAACAAAGAAGTATGACCGAGATTACAAAAAGGACCTATAACAACTTTTCGGTTCTTGAAAATGAAGTTGAATGTTCTATTTGCAATAACTTTGGTCATGAAGATTCTGAATGCAGGAGCAGGTTTCAGCAGACAAAGGAACAAGCCTCAAGCACCAAAACATGGAGAATAAAGGAACCACAAACAGAAAGATGTGGGATAGCATTTTATGCAGAGGGACAGGAAAATCTATGGTACATTGACAGTGGATGTTCGAAGCATATGACAGGTGATAAAGAAAAACTTGAATCATATTCTGCTTTAGAAAAGGGAAAGAAAATTTCTTTTGGAAATGATACTCCTGCAGCTATAAAAGGAAAAGGCACTGCTCAGTTAAAAGAAAAGGTCAAAGCTGGAAATGTTTTGTATGTTGATGGATTGAAGCATAATCTTCTGAGTGTCAGCCAGATGTGTGATCAAGGAACCGAGGTGATATTTAGAACAAATGGATGTCTTGTTCGTGATCTTGATACAGGTAAAACGGTGATCAAAGGTAAAAGAACTCTGAATAATCTATACATATTTGAAGAAGGACAACAACAATGCTATCTAAGCAAGGATGATGAACACTGGTTATGGCACCGGAGGTTGGGACATCTAAGCTTTTCTCAAATAAGGAAAGCATGCAAATATCAGGCAGTTCGCGGTCTTCCAGATATCAAAATTCCAGACAACACCATATGCAAGTCATGTCAGTTTGGAAAGCAAACCAGAACTAACTTTCCAGAGAAGGAAGGATCAGCTAGCATGCCTCTTGAGCTTGTACATACAGATGTATGTGGACCATTCAGGAAAAGGACACCTCGAGGAGAAGAATACTTGATATTATTCATTGACGATTTCTCCAGGTTTGTCTAGTTAGGACAGAGGTGGGGAGTTTACCTCAAATGAATTTTTCGATTTCTGTGAAGAACATGGGATAAGAAGAGAATTCTCTATAGCTAGAACTCCTCAGCAAAATGGAGTGGTGGAAAGAATGAACAGAATAGTCCAACAAATGGCTCGTGCTATGCTTGATGAGTCTGGAACTCCCGCAAATTTCTGGGGTGAAGCTGCATATGCTGCAGTTGTTATTCTCAACAAAACAAATGTCCGGGTGAACAACACTCAAACCCCTCATGAGCTCTGGTATGGTGAGACTCCTTCGGTAAAGCACTTCAAAATCTTTGGGAGCAAATGCTATATTAAGAATACTGATGAGCAACTTGGCAAACTTGAACCTAGAGCAGATGAAGGCATTCTTCTTGGTTATTCTCCACACAGCAAAGCATACAAGTGCTACAACAAAAGACTTGGAAGAATTGTTGGCAGCATTGATGTAGTGGTTGATGAGAAGGGATACATTCCTAGGCAAGTAAATCATGAAGATATCGAAGAAGATGAAGACTACCCTCAAAGACAGAATGATGAAGAAGAAGAACCAGAGGAGCAGATAAGGACAGAAGAGAAGACTCCATCCAGATATGTTCAGAAGAATCATCCAGAATCTCAGACTTTGGGGCAAAAAGAAGCGGGTGTACAAACAAGAAGAACAGTTGCAGAAGCTTCAAGCTATTTGGCATTACTCTCTTCCACTGAACCACAAAATGTGAAAGAGGCATGCAAAGATGAATGTTGGGTCAAAGCAATGGATGAAGAACTTGAGCAGATCGAAAAGAACAACACTTGGGAGCTGGTTCCTAGACCAAAGGATAAGAATGTTATAGGGACAAAATGGGTCTTCAAAAATAAATTGAATGAAAATGGAGAAGTAATTAGAAACAAGGCCAGACTTGTTTGTAAAGGGTATGCGCAGCAAGAAGGAATAGATTTTGAAGAAACCTTTGCTCCTGTTGCAAGACTTGAGGCCATCTGAATGTTCCTTGCTCTCTCAAGCTTTCAAAACTTCAAAGTATTTCAAATGGACGTGAAATCAGCCTTTCTGAATGGAGACTTGGAAGAAGAAGTATACATTGAGCAGCCAAATGGTTTCATTCTTGGAAATGATCCAAATATTGTATGCAGATTGAAAAAGGCTCTCTATGGTCTCAAACAAGCTCCAAGGGCTTGGTACTATCATTTGGACAAATATCTTCATCAACAAGGCTTTTCAAAAGGATCAGCAGACAGCAATCTTTATATAAAAGTTGAAAATGACAAATTGCTAATACTTGTTGTGTATGTAGATGACATTATCTTTGGCAGCAATGAAGAAGCTATGAGTCAAAGCTTTGCCTTGGTGATGCAGAAAGAATTCGAAATTTCCTTGCTGGGAGAACTGACATATTTTCTTGGTTTGCAAATCCAACAAAAAGGAGGGATCTTTTTGTCTCAAACCAAGTATCTCAAGCAGATTTTGAAGAAATATGGCATGGAAGATGCAAAACCAGTATGTACACCCATGGTCACAGGATGTAGCCTCAGTGCAAATGATGAATCAGCAGCAGTGCATCAACCAACCTACAGATCTATGATTGGAAGTCTACTTTATTTGACAGGTACCCGACCAGACATCATGCATGCAGTGGGAATAGTTGGAAGATTTCAAGCAAATCCGAAGGAAACTCATCTTCAGGCAGTGAAGAGAATCTTTAAATATCTTCAAGGGACTCAAAATAATGGCTTATGGTATCCTAGAGATACAGATCTCACACTTCATGCTTATACAGATGCAGATTGGGCAGGAAGCGTGGATGACAGGAAGAGCACAAGTGGTGGTGCATTCTTTATGGGTTCCAGATTAGTATCTTGGTTCAGCAAGAAACAGAGTTCGATTGCCTTGTCTACAGCTGAAGCAGAATATGTCGCTGCTGCATCTTGCTACACTCAACTCCTTTGGATGATGCAGACCTTGCAGGACTTTCAAATCACTTGTACACCACCTATCTCCATCTTATGTGATAACACAAGTGCAATCAGCATTTCAAAGAACCCAGTCATGCATTCAAAGACCAAGCACATATCGATCAAGTATCATTTTCTCCGGGAACAAGTACTTGAACAAAAGGTCAAGTTGGAGTATGTTCCTTCTAAGGAACAAGTTGCTGATATACTCACCAAACCATTGCCCAGGGAGACCTTTGAATACCTCAGGCAAAAGCTGGGGGTTGTTGATGCATCATCTTGCTGAATCTCTTATGTTGGTTGGTTGTACGCAAGGCTCATCTAGGGAATATGCGTACATGTGCTGGGTTGCAGATTGGTTGAAGATCGAATGGCACAGGTTCAGGGGGAGCATATAATGCATTTTTGGCATTATGGAGGACGTACAGAAAGAGATCATGGATGCTGGTCTGAATATTGCTACAATATGTCTCTATCTCTTTCATGGTCATTTATGGCGTTTTGGTGGCATATGGTTCTTATTTGCAGATTTGGTTTATAGTCAGGGGGAGCATAACACTTTGCCCTTGATGTCAAAGGGGGAGAATGACGTTGAGGATCTTGAGGTTGCCATCAAGTCCAAAGGGGGAGATTGTTGGCATTATGATTCTGGTATGGCTCTATGATACAGATGTTGTACTTGACGGCAACACCCTCAAGTGGTAATGCTCTGATCAGGCTCTCAAAATGTTGGAAATTAAGAGGTACGCAGGAGAATAGTTCAAAAGATGCGTATCCGCAGGTACGCCATGAAGGGACTGCGGCCACACACGCAGGACACCCGTTCAGAAGGTGCGTACCCCCAGTTCACTTACTTCAAGGCAGAGAAGCGCGTTCACATGGGGTTTCCTATGTTTGGCCTGTGGTATTTAGCCCGCCGTTCTTGATTCTATGGTTTTGGCCCGTGGTATTGTTTTATATTATTATTATTATTGAGCCCCATGTTTTTGGGCCCCTTGGATTGGTCATCTATGGTATTGATCCATTATTTTAGGAAGAGCTTGCCTATATAAAGCAAAGGAGATCACTTGGCTAAGTATCTTTTGCAAATTGAATATCTTAAGATCTAAAATATTGGGTTATTGTTTTAAAAGCTTGATCTATATAAAATTGAAGTTGAAAGCGAATCTATGAAGGGTGATCTCTCGAGCGCATGATCAGATCTGAGCATCTGACTATCTGTGGCAGACTGGGGGACTGCCAATTCGGCCCTAATCAGAGGTACGCAGGTAAGTAACGGTGCAAGTGCGTGGGTATGCAGAGCAGAAGAAGGAGAAGTGCGTGGGTACGCAGATCAGTAGAAGGCACAGTGCGTGGGTACGCAGCGCGACAGAGGTTCAGGTGCGTAGGCACAGGGAAAGTACGCGGCGCTTTAGAAGCCGCAGGTGCGTAGGCATGCGGCGCGATAGCATCTGTGGGTGCGTGGCTACAGTAGCAGTACGCGGCGCGAGAGTATCTGTGGGTGCGTGCCTACAGTAACAGTACGCAACGCGATTGAAGAAACAGTGCATGGGTACACGGTGCAGCAGAAGGCTCTCTGCGGGTATACGCAGGGGAACAGAAGGTGAAGTGCGTAGCCACGCAGGCCAGAGAAAGAAAAACTGCGTATCTGTATTAAGGCATTTATTTGATTGACTTTTCTCTATTGATAAGGTGTTCTGGGTTTAGTTTACTGTTACTATTGATCTGGTTACTGCAGTTGACTGGGTGATTTACTTGTACTTGATGATCATTTGATGTTCATGGATCCAGTTTGAAAATTTATGAAAAGTGGTCCTTGAAAGAAAAGAAGTAGGGGGTTGTAGCTCCCTTCCAGGAGAGACTGGAAAACAAGAGAGAGTTGTAGATCTCTGCAGGTTGCAGCCTGCGTACTGGTAAAGGACTGCACCAGTACAAAACCATTGTAAAAGGAGTTTCTAATTTGAAAGAAGATAGAGACATATTGCAGCAGGTGGTTTTCACCCACATTGGGTTTCCACCTTACATCTGGTGTTCTTTGGTGTGACTATCTGTTTTCTTTGTTCATGCTCATTATTTTATAGTACTGACATGCAAAAATAATTCAAAGTATAAATAAGGAAGATTTATTAAAAGAACTTGATAATACTGACTCACCCCCCCTCTCAGTATTATTTCCAACGGACGTAAGGCGATTGACCCTGCTGCTGCAAGGGTTGACCTTGGGCTTGCAAGGGCTAACCTTGCTGATACGCATATAAAGCTTGCTGTTGCCAAGGCTGACCTTGTTGCTACAAAGGCTGACTTTGCTACTGTAAAGGTTGACCTTGCTGCTACAAAGGTTGGCCTTGCGAGGACAAAGGTTGAGAAGACTGTTAAACAAACTAAGTTTGCGGTAGTAAAGGCTATTGCGACTATGGCAAAGGTTTCCCCTATTGCTGTAATAGTTGCCCTTGTTGCTGCAATGCTTTCCCTTGCTACTGCAAAGATTTCCCTTGTTGTTGCGAAGGTTTCCCTTGTTGCTGCAATGGTTGTCCTTGTTGCTGCAAGGGTAGCTGGATAGTTCCTTGGGATATGCCATGAGGGTATTGATAGTTCCCAAATTAAATCTAACCATAGCCACTAGGAATAGCGGATTGACCAGGCTGGACATAATCTCCTGCTTGAGGAATGTAAGACAAATTAACCAAGGCTTGTGAACCATATGGGACATAAGCCTATTTTAGTGGAACTTGAGCCATATAAGGCTGCTGATATTGGACATTACCTGACACGGATGGACCAGCAGGGTTAGGAATACCACCATAATAAGGTTTATTAACTCCAACCATGTGAGTTTTTAATCCACTCACATTGGTTTCTCCTGACACAAGAGGAGCATTCAAATCTTGCCCCCAGGCGGTGCCACATTTTTTCCACTTGACGAAGAGGTATAAGAACTTACCCAAACTTGACTTGAAATAGTAGATTGTACCAGAAGGGTCGGTTGAAACAATGAGACATAGTGTGACGGAATGGTAGGTTGAACAGGAACTAAGGTGACAACAGTTTGTACAGACCAAATGGGATTTTGATACAATGACGAGGCACTAGGAGTACCCGAAACTAACTGAGCTAAGGTGGTATAACCATGTGGCAACATGGGTCCACTAGTTTCAGGAAAGGTGAGAGATGGGACTCTTCCTGTATAAGGAAAGACTTCTAGAGGAAATTCATATCCTTTCTCATCATCGACATGAGGAGTATGGGTAGCGGAAACTTTCGAATGACTCGGAGAAGAGGTTGGGATTTCACCTTCTGACTCCATAGATGGAAACAACTGGTGACAAGGAACCCAAGATGTATGAGGAGATAAATCCAAAGGAATACCAAGCTGATCGTAAGGACTGTAAGGATGCTGAGGAGATATCACAACATAATCGAATAATGGATTCGATGAATAGACAATAAGCCTCTACGGACTCTCAGGAGTCTACAGACTCTTAGGGGTTTGAATAGGATTATCAGAGGTATCCAGATCAGATTCTTGAGGTGACTAGGAATCTGATGGAGGTGGATGAGAAGACAAAGGTTGGATACTTGGAATAATCCCAAGTTCAAAACCTTGATCCTCAAGTGACTGAGGAAGTTCCGGATGAAATCCTTGGGAGGACCCTTCAATATTAGATAATGAAGGGGAACTATGAGATGAACTCAATGGTTCAGCCACGATGACTTCCTCTCAAAAGCAAAAAAGGAAAGGAGATTTGTTTAGGACTTTTAACAATCTTGAAATTAATAGGGAATTACTCAATATTGGTCTAAGAAGCAACTGCTTGGGTTTGACATGTTTATCGTGGGAAATTATTTTTAGAAACAAAAACTTTGCCTTTTCATCTTTTAAGAGTCGAGAAAAGGACAAAAAGGTGACTCTAGTCACTTTCAATGGTTTAGCGAGCTTGAAAGGACAAATTTCTCGATGATATTTTCAAATTTAAAGAGTCAGAAAAGATCGAAATGACTACTCAGGTGAATCTAGGTAAAATTAGTACCAAGTAACCGTGAACTACAATATACACCTCAACAAATAAATTTACCAATGATTTAACATACGTGCAGGCAATCTCCCCCAATGTTGTGTTTGGTGAATCATGTTTACAGGGCGGCAGGCACGACTTCCTATGGATAAAGGTTTGCAACCTATGGGGGTATCCCTTTATATACACGATGGTATGAGGAACGCAAGTCTGTGCTAGTGTTGTCTAATGCCGAAGTGAATGACAGCTGCTAAGTTTTAAAGATGCCAGAACATGTCTCTAACCTATACCACTAAGTATGAATGTTAATGTTTCAAATGCTCCTTAGATTTATTGATAGATTTTAAAGTTGATCATGGAATTATGTTTCGATTTCAAGGCCTTAATGATGTTACATATTCCTAAAATGCAAACTAGATGATGAAATGAAATCCTTCAATTCGATGAAAGCTATCTACGTAGGGAAGAAGATCACTCAAATCATCAAACCAAATGCAAAAGTGCATCCATGACAATCTTCAAATTCCAAATGCAAAATATGAAATCTAATCTTTCATATGATAAGAAAATGCAATGCCAAAACAAACCTTAAAGCAAAACTACCTTAAGATATAATGATGATTTTTCTCTTTTCACTTAAATGCAATCAATGTAATCTAGTGAAAAAGTAAAAGAGAATGCAAACAAGCCAACAAATATGAAAATATATTTCACATTAATGATTTGAATGCAACTAAAAATGCTTCGAAAACTATGAAAAGATAAACACTTTCACTTTCACTTTTTGAAACACAAAACTCAAAGCAAACACTTCCTTTTGATTCAAATGAGACAATCAATTTGTAATCTATTGTTTGTCAAATGGAACTTAAGTGACTTTCACAGTATCTACTAATGAAAACAACTTAAGACACAAGAACCAAAAGTGATCTGCAAAGGATGTCTAAACACACAAAGACTCTTTAACACAGGTAATTGATCTCTGATCTCTGATGAGAAGACCAACGAGTGGATGAAGGTTGACCTAGAAGACCTAGAAACCCTAAAAGGCTAATCAAACTTCAAGCACACTCAAACCAAGTTAAAAGGTGATTGCAATCAAACAATAAGAGAGTCAACCAAAATCACACTGGTAAATCACTGGGAGAAGGCCAACAGAACTGAAAATAAGAAGACAAACCCTAAATTTCTTAATCTTCTGCAATCATCGCACTTGTCAAGAGGAAAGTATAGATCATCACTACTGTAATAAAAAAACCCACGATATCATCATGAATGTTAGGGTCAAAAACGCGATGGTCAAGAAAAGCAAAGAAAAAACACAAAATCTTCAAGAACAACTCAAATCAACAACCTTCAAGCATCTACCAGAAAGTGACACTAACTATAGACAAACAATGAGGTCTAAAAATGAATGGTTGATCAAACTCGTCAAAAGACAAGGTGAAGAAAGGGAAGGAAAGGGTCATAGGCTCCCTAGTGGATTCACCATTTTGTTGACAAGGTTAATCCTCTCCGCAGATAGAGACGATACCTCTAGCCCAATGAGTGGGTCTAGTAATTGAAGTGACAATCAACTAGACATATTCCTATGTTATAACTGAAAAGTGGAATGAAAGAGATGACCTACCTCATTCTAATGCTATTTTTATTTCCTTTGTTGAGGGCCTCGGACTGCTTGTGTCACGGACTTGTTCCTACTTATCTCAACGTTTATGTACCTGCACAAGTGATTAAGAAACAACAAAGCATGCCAAAACCAATAGAAAATCCAATAACAACCTACTTAACTGATCAAGGAATTTCAAGCTAAATAAATACATGAACATATATATTTTGGGAATATGAACCAGTAGTTGTATGTTATTAGGAAATAAAGGGAAGCTTACAACCAAAGGCTTGATGTCGAAAGGCTCTCGTTGAGTGGTAATCCAAGTCCAAGCCAAGAAACTCTCCAAGCCCTCCTTCTCCAACTCTAATGAATATCCTTAGGCACAATCTCAGCATAAGGGTGAAAATAGACATAGACCAACCATTTGGGAATGGGAGAAGAAGAATTTATAGGCTGGGAGAGGGAGTTAAGACTTCTCCAAAGATATGATTAGGCCCACATCTCAAGGAGGTAGCTCATAGGGATAAGACAAAGAGGTAAAATTAGGAGGATTCAACCTCATCTATGCGAAACCACCTCTAGCTCGCCGCTCTGGAAGCTCCTCATCTCCTTTGGGAAAATTACCTTTTTGGGATCATCGCGGGTATGAAAGGGAACAGAGCAATGCCATCATGGGTAAAACACAGTGCAACAGACGATGATCACTATTTTAAGCCTTATAAGAGTGATGACTCTCATTTTAGGGTTTTAAGAGCTATTTCTTCAGGGAAATCTCAAGGAATTTTCCAAACAAAGTCTTAGGAGGGATCTAAGCTATCTACATGGATGAGTATATTGTATAATGGTCATATTTTGGGCACTTTGTGGTATGTCATAGGGAAGTGCAGGAGACCTGACAAAATACTGTGTAACATTCCTTCATGCACTTCCCTACCACCCTACTCAAGAATCCACCACTCTCCTTGAAGGATCCAACATTCAATTCATCATAGTGGACCACATTTCATAATTTTCAAATTGGGTCCACTCGTGCTCAATATCAAAATAAATAATATCGAATCAATCTATTGAGTTTTTCAATCTACAATAGTGGCATAAGGTTGTTAGTAGTTGATGAGTCCTAGTATTAAAACATCAACGTTGTAACTCCTAGGGCTATCAGATTTAATTTATCAGTCTGGATTTCATACAATCTTAAGAGGTGACAATGATATATGCATAATCAGTAAGATTTCTACTTAGGTCTCTCTGAAGCAATGGGTTAAACTAAAATGTGCAGAGACCATTTTTGCAGAATTATAAGGAAGGAAACTACTGAAGTTAACTTTACAATGACACTTTATTTTTCCTACTACATCAAGGAAACTCCAATCTATTTTCAAGAAAAGAAATGTTGGAAAAGAAAACCCTAATTATGTTTTGTAGGAATTAAATGACAAGAATGTAAACCTAAACTAGTTACATGGAAACAAATGCAAGAAATCAAATCTATATTATTTCATTCAAATTAAACTCTGATATATTTTCATAAACCATCCAATGCTCAAAATAAATCAGTGTAAACTATTTCTATGATATTTAACTCATGATCAAAACAATAAACCCTAATTGCATATTAAAGCTATGATGATGAAAATATGATGTTCAAAAGGTCTCTGGTCTCAGAATGCTACAAGATTGACACAAGATGCCTTGTATTGCTATAGGATTGCACCTGAGAGCGATCTAAGGGTTCTAAAACCAACATGAAGGTGGAAAAAGGTGGTAGGATGTTGTAGAAGAGTGTAATGGACCTTTTAAATAATATATCTACTCGTTATCCCATCTTTCACAAGGGATAAAAACAAACTAATGGTCTCAATAGCCTTGTAATGTAAATTTGTGTGCACAGATAGTTTGGAGAAATGAATAAAAGTAGGAAGAATGGTGTTGAAAGAGATGGTTTTGGAGATAGGAGATGATTCTATTATTTTCCTCTGAACCAATATATCTTACCTACAAAACAAATTGATTATTCAACTAACAAAATCATCATGATGTAAAGGAATATTAAAAAGGCTAATTGTAGAAAATTAAAATGCAAAGGAAAGGATGAGTTGAATTTAAAATAGAACCTAACTATGTCATAAAAGAGAAAGAAAATATCTTTGGTGTATGTTCACACAGCCTTTATGATTAAGCCTCCCAAACAAACTCACTCACTAACCTATAGAAACAATACTTTTTCTTGTAAACCAAACTTGCAAAGAAATAATACAATTAGATCAAATGCATGCAAAGAAACCTACGAAAGAAATGTAGAGTAGAGGAGTTTGAGTGCTTGGTTGGGGCCCTAAAATAAGGAAACTCAACTCCTTAAAACAAACTTAGGCTGGAACTAAAAATATGCTCTTCATTAATCTCAAAAAATGTTCAAATACATAACATGATAATTGAAGTAACAAGTAGCAATCTGTAGCTCGAATAGTCACTACCTTTCTCCAAAAAGTCAAATCTTACTGAGCTCCTAGGCTCATTTATTTATACAAAAATAAGTGAGGGGAAACCTCCTTGAAGGGAGGGTTGTTTCCCTCCAAAACTCCTACAAAAGTGGATCCAATTTCCTAATATTCTCACAATCATTATGGTGGAGTAATTTCCCATATACCAGCTAAGTAGTTGATGAGGTAACTTGAGGAAAAAGCCTCATAAACCTTATCTTGGTGATCTCCAACGTGCTCTTATATAATAAATTATCCTTGTCCTGCACTTTCAATGTATTCAGCTATAGGATATGAAAAACATTTCTTAACCTTCCTAATGAACACATTATAGCGCAAAAAGATGTCATCAAATGCAAAGAGATAGGTAAAAAGGTGTTGAGGGATGGATATATGGGCCTTGAATTTTACTTTTTTGGGAGGCCCATCATACCCCCCTACTAAAAGTGTTTCTCAACCTATGAGTAACTTAGTCTCTTATATAAACCTAATTCATGTCCTTGGTGGCATCTTTGACATCCCAAGCTAACTCAGAAGGGATGCCTTCTTCAGGATGGAACCCTGCAGTTTTTTCAATCTCTAACCACTCTATTTGTTCTTCTTCATGCTCTCTTCTTTCCTATAAGCCCAATAAAAAAATAGGACTGAATTAAGCCCAATCAAATTTATTTTAAACCTCTAAACTATTCTCTTGTACAAAGGTTCCTTGTCCAATGCATTCCTTAGTCTTTCTGGAGAATGGTATTCTTTCATTCTCAAGCTATTTGGTAAAGTGTACCACCTCCTTTGACAAGATTATAGGCTCTTACTCCCTAGTAACTTAAAAGTGTCTTCAAAATGTAATATGGAATACTCTTATTTCTCTATTTAGGATGGTGCCAGTCTAGGATCTCCCTCATTGAGCCTATGGTTGTTGGCTACAAGATGAGGGGCTCTCAACTCTGCTCTAACCCATAGGGGTTCATTCACCTCCTTGTCCATTACCCTTTTGATTTCCTCATCCCTAGCCTCTTCATGAGTAAGACATGAATCCAATGCCATCAACTACACATCCCCCATTTTTTATTTGGGCTCCCAAAAGTTCATGTCAGTCAGTAGCAAATTTTTCATATAAAACTCAAACATTTTGGCCCTATCTTCAACACTAGATTTATGACAAAATTCAACAATTTTTTTGTAATATTGAAAGGGGAGAGAGCCATGTTGTGCCAAGGTCTTGATCTAAAATTGGAGCCAATGTTATTTTAGTAATATTGAATAAGCTTTTTATGGGTTCCTGCACTAAATGGCTTCCATGGCCAAGCTTGCCATGGTAGCAAGATGCTCCTCTTTCTCCTACAACTATACCTTTAACCTTCTATTATTTGTTTGCAATTGTTCCCTCATATTATCTTCCTTGATGTTACTATCAACCATATCCTCCCCCATATTTTTAATTTTTTCCTCCATTATCCCCATATCTTCCAATCTCTTTTATCTTGCAATTTTCATCCACCTATGGGTCCCACCCCTTTATTTTTCTAGCTAAAAGAGAAGTGGAATTGCAAACTAGGTTGGTATTATCTATCCTGCCTCCAAAAATCTAAGTAGGACCCAAGGTTTTCTTAGGGATCTAGCCCTTACAGGTCTAGATTTTTATCTTGTGGCCCCTCAACTCCTTCCTATAGTTGTCCAACACCTTCCTATAACATTGTTATTTTTTCTCTAGCATTGTCGTTTCTTCTTATAACATTGTTTTTCCTTCCTGTAGCAGTACATATTTCCCTTGTGGCTTGGTGGTCTAACTAGTAATCTTGGTCCTCCTAGTTCTTGGTCTCTTTCGTGAGGATTGTGCTTGTTTTCCCTTGGTTTTGGTGGAGGTTATTTCCTCTGTTTTCCTCTTTCCTTTTTCCAAATCCCCCCCTTGTTAGTTGGTTGACTCTTCTATGGTGATAGGTTTTAGAAGGTGGTTATGGCTTCCCTTTCCTTATTCTATTGCTTTTCCTTTTCTTAAATTATATAGGGGTTGTATTGGCTTCTTCACCTTTAGTTTAGTAGGGGTACTTAGGGATGTTAGGGTGGCATCATCTTCTTCTTATGTATTCCCCTTTGGAGTACTTTCCTTATACTCCTTTCTTCTCCTCTTTTTTGGCCTAGATGATTGACCAATGGCCTTTGGATTCCTATGTTCTACCATTTGGGTCACAACATGCTTAGTTGGGTCTTTCTTAGGCACTGTTGTTTTGGTCTCTAGTTCAATTTTTACCTCTGCTTACCTTTCTTCCTCCTTGACTTCCTTTTCTAGTTTTTCTTTTGGATTATATTCTTCTCCTCCATTAGAATCTTCTTCTCCATTAGAATCTTCTTCTACTTCTTCCTCTTCATATCCCTTATTTGTTGTTGCTTATCCAAGTTCTAATTGGGCTTGAGATCGTGCTTCAAGGAAAGTCTCCCTATCCATATCCACAAAATTAGCCCAAGCCATAGGGTTTTGAAGACCCTCTATAACATCAATAAAAATTAATCTGATGAGCCCATGGTGTGCCATGTATTGATGTTCCCCTCTTAATATTTGGCTCATCCCTATGATGGACTAGAAAATAAAGTGAGGAATGCTCAATTTGTCTTGGATGGGAAAAATCATTTGGAACCTCAACTAGTAGACCATCCTAAACTAATAGGCATAGACAATGCTTAACCTCCCTTCACAATCTATGTACTTCAAAACATGATATGCTACCTCATTCTAGGGATAGTGTATACTTTCTCTCACTACTACATTTGGGCAAAAATTCGGTAGGGAATCTGATGGAGTAGATAAAATTTGGAAAAAGTGTCAGAAGTTAAATGTATTTTTTGTTTTTTGTTTTCCTAAATCCCAATAGCTGGCGAATATCTGATGGGAGTTATTTAATGGTCGAATATTTCACAAAT
The DNA here is from genome assembly GCA_031772625.1 of Pinus tabuliformis. Classification (NCBI taxonomy): domain Eukaryota; kingdom Viridiplantae; phylum Streptophyta; class Pinopsida; order Pinales; family Pinaceae; genus Pinus; species Pinus tabuliformis. Next base: position 52,771,161 of record CM062809.1, read on the forward strand.
TGTCCTATCACGTCGAATATCCAACAATTTCCTATAATACCTCCTATCATCGAATATCTGATGGGAGTTCTTTTACCGTCAGATATCCAACACTATATTCAATATGAAAATGTGTTGTCTAATTTCAAACAAATGGCAAATAATCGTTGCATAACGTTCAATTCCACCATTAATGGCTTTTTTGGTTGACAAGGTTTAATATGTGACTGCTTTACGTTGATCAGTTTAACTAATTAAAATAAATATAACATTAATATTATAATCAAATATAATATTATTAAAAAATTTATATCTATATCTATATATATATATAGATATATAGATATATATATATATAGATATATATATATATATATATATATATATATATATATATATATATATATCTATATATATATATATATATATATCTATATATATATATATATATATATATATATATATATATATATATATATATATATATATCCCCTAACATCATATAACTTTGACATAGTTGTTATATATTAGTTGCAATTGTTTCGAAAAGTTGTAGGCTTATTTTGAGGTTAATATTTGAACAAAATCATCACTGAAAGTTTGGTGACAAAAAATGTCACATAACATTCCTCAAGAAGACCAAGGATACATGTAGGGATTGGCATAGAGGGCTTCTGAGGATCAAAAATGTTATTGCCCTTGTAGAAATTGCAAGGGCTTAAGGCCAAGGAGAATTCTAATAAAATCAACGAAAAATCATTGTAGAGACTATGGACATGCTGAAGGCAGACATGAATATCATCCATTTGTAAGTTATTTATTATATGTTTTTGTATTGTACATTGTTTTGTAAATGTTCATATCAATGTTGTATTTTAGATTGTAAGTATATGTATTGTAAATTGTATTATCTTTCTATTGTAAATGTATTTTATAATATTATTTTTGGAGGTGTTTGAACTATGTTGTCATCTTGATGTGGACTAGAAATATTATTTGATTATTTTCATTAAGGTTGATTAAGGGGTTAGGTTCAGTTAGGGGTTAATTACTTTATGGGCTTAACGATAAGCGGTATTAATACTTAAGGTTTTAGGGCTTAGGGGTTAGGGATTTAAGGGCTTAGGGGGATGGGGGATGGGGTTAAGGTGTTAGGGGGTTAATTTTGACCTAGAGGATTTAAAGGTTAATCATGGGTTTTATGGAGCATTATTAATAATTTTTTAAATTATATTACGCACAATATGACATTAAGAAAGAATATGACATCATAATGATGAATGCAAAATAAGAACAATATGCTTTTTTTATGGTCGTGATTATATATCTCAAAAGTGTCTCACTTCCAACATGTCAAGAAAAGTAACATATTTCTTAGATTTGTTCAACATATTCTTAAATATCTTGATAAATTTCACAAGCATCATAATTGATTTTGTGCCTTTATTTCTTGGTCTCGCCTAACTTTTCTTTTTCTTTATATTTGCTTTCTTTGTTTTCCTTATATATTATATTTGTAAATTGTTGTTATACCGACGTTTCAATATTTTCTATATATACTAATATTACTTTATTGATTATAATTATATAGTATCACCCCCCTAGGGCATTGCTCGATGAGGAATAGGTGGTTGTACTACAAGCATTTGTTCAAGAACATGGAGCGATTAATATTGAGGATCAAGCTACTGATCTTATGGAAGAAGATAATGATGTTGATAACATATTTGAAGAATATGGGACAAATAGATTGATCCAGGAGACATTTAATAATGTTGGAATGGATGATGATGAAAACCATTATGATGACCGTGCTTTTGATTTTCCTGTATTTGAGATGGAAACTAAAC